>JAJAGP010000031.1:897702-1120202 GCA_025084515.1 Ancistrus triradiatus | reverse complement strand
TTTGAGTCAGCAGTATGAGGCACTGCATGATACACTGTATACAGTGATACTGGGTTATACTGGGTTATCATCTCATAAAATGTTCATACTATCCCAGTGCTAATTACAAGGCCCGAATAATACCAACCACAGTGGAAAATGAAATAAAGGGGAAACTATATATATATATATATATATATATATATATATATATATATATATATATATATATATATATATATATATAAACATAGGATAACACAGGCATTAACATTCAAACCCACTCCTCTGCAACTCTTTCAAACAATCATAACCCTTTTTCTGCAATAAAATCAAACCACCACATGCCCATATCATTATTTTATAGCCAGCTTAGTGCAGATTTAATTATACCAATCTCCTATTTAGCACTGGTGTAGTCGGTAATGGAAGGCTAGAGGCACAAAGTGTTTAGGGGACGGTGGATGAAAAGGAATGATAGCACCTGGAAAAGGTGGAGCTATGTGAACCCATTGCTGTAATTATCAGCCCCTGTATAGTCAGTCAACCATGACAGCAGTAAATAATATTGGGAATAAAGTCTGACAGGTAGTAAAGGGTAGCTCAGTGCGTTAATTAGCATGGCTTTGGCAGGTTTTACAGACTGAAACTAGAGAGGAAATAAGCAAAGGATAGGACAAGAGAGAAAAACAAATGAGAAGAAGCAAAGGCAGTAGGAATTATAACAATGGTTAGAGGAATGAACAGACAACATTGTTGTTTTTTCTGTTTTTGTTTGGGTTTTTTTATTTATTAAATTTTTTTTTTGTTGCACCAAAAAGTAATGTGATGAAGTTTCACCTGTGTGCTGAAACATACATTCTCTTGCACAGCCCACACACACACACACACACAGAGTTTGAATTGATACCGTTGTGGGGAATTTCCACTGACTTAATGTTACTATATTAGTTTACCTAGTTAATGCTACACCTACATCTAATCCTAGCATTAACCTCAGTAACCAAAAGCATATTTTGCAAACATATATTTTGAGAATAAAGTTGTAAAGCCCCAAATCAGAAAATGTTGGGACGGTATAAAAAATGTAGATTAAAAAATCTCCAGTGTGCTTTACATTTACTCTGCCTTCTTTTTCATTGCAGACAGTATGAATCCAAATGTTTCATGTTTTTTCTGGTCAACTTTTCACTCATTTTCAGAATTACATAATTACATTACATAATAATTGATAATAATCATCCATTCCATTTCAGGCCTGCAACATTTTCAAAAAAAAAGTTGGGACGGGCAAGTTCGGTCTAGTAATTCTAAGTCAATTTTGGACTAGATTTCAAACAGGTGAAGTGAACAGGTGATTATAATAATGATTTGGTATAAAAGCAGTATCCACAAAAGGCCGAGTCTCTGAGGCACAAAGATGAGCAGATGATCTCCAGTTTGTCAACAAATTGAACATTTGCAAAGAAAATGAATGAATTATTTAAAAACAATGTTCCTCAAAAAAAGTTTGGAAGGGACTCAGTGTTCTGCTACATGTATTTTGTAGCGGCAGCCCGCCACTGCAAAATTATTGCTGCCACTGCTTCAGTCCTCTATGAAATGTCATGAAATCACAAAACTCTGTAGAAGGCTTTTAATTTGCAACAACGAACAGAGAGTGCAACAAAAGCGGAAAGCGATTACGCCCAAGAGAGGGGGAGAAGATGGGTAAATGAATGAACAGAGAAAGGTAGATTTTGTTAAGTTAGACAGATTGTACAGTTGAAAAGAACATACCTTATGTAACATATAGCCCATCGCACATTGGCACCAAGCATGCACACACCGGCGCTTCAAGAGTCCAAGCACTGTTCAGTTCATAATCACGTCACATGTTCACAGTACTACATTAAATTAAAGTGATAACTGAGACCACAGAAAGCTACAGTAGATCACATGACTTTTCCTTGAACGATTCAAGGAATCTGGAGGAATTTCAGTGCATAAATGGCAAAGGCGCATGATCCATGATCTCCGATTCCTCAGACGGCACTGCATCAAGTACCGTCATTCATCAATAGCTGATAGCACTACAATATACAGTGGGGCAAAAGAGTATTTAGTCAGCCACTGATTGTGCAAGTTATCCTACTAAGAAAGATGAGAGAGGTCTGTAATTTTCATCATAGGTACACTTCAACTACAAGAGACAAAATGAGAAATAAAAATCCAGGAAATCACATTGTAAGATTTTTAAGAATTTAATTGTTAATCATGGTGGAAAATAAGTATTTGGTCACCCACAAAAAAGCAATATGTCTGGCTCTCACAGACTTGTAACTTCTTATTTAAGAAGCTCTTCTGTCCTCCACTCGTTACCTGTATTAATGGTACCTATTTGACCTCGCTATCTGTATAAAAGACACCTGTCCACAGCCTCAAACAGTCAGACTCCAAACTCAACCATGGTCAAGACCAAAGAGCTGTCGAAGGACACCAGGAAGAAATTTGTAGACCTGCACCAGGCTGGAAAGAGTGAATCTACAACAGGCAAGCAGGTTGATGTGAATAAATCAACTGAGGAAAATGGAAGACATACAAGACCATTGATAATCTCCCTTGATCTGGGGTTCCACGCAAGATCTCATCCCGTGGGGTCCAAATGATCATGAGAACGGTGAGAAAAAATTCCCAGAACTACACAGAGGGACCTGATGAATGGCCTGCAGAGAGCTGGAACCAAAGTAACAAAGGCTACCATCAGTGACACACTACGCTGAGAGGGACTCGGTTCTTGCAGTGCCAGGCGTGTCCCCCTGCTTAAGCCGGTACATGTCCAGGCCAGTCTGAGGTTTTCCAGAGAGCATATGGATGATCCAGAAGAGGATTGGGAGAATATTATGTGGTCAGATGAAATCAAAATAGAACGTTTTTGGTAAAAACTCAACTCGTCGTGTTTGGAGGAAGAAGAATGCTAAGTTGCATCCCAAGAACACTATACCTACTGTGAAGCATGGGAGTGGAAACATCATGGTTTGGGGCTGTTTTCCTGCAAAATTGACACAATGACTGATTCGTGTTAAGGGAAGAATGAATGGGGCCATATATCCTAAGATCTTAAGCCAAAACCTCCTTCCATCGGTGACAGCACTGAAGATGGAACGTGGCTGGGTCTTCCAGCATGACAATGATCCCAAAAACACCGCTCTGTAATAAGCATTTCAAGGTCCTGGAGTGGCCTAGTCAGTCTCCAGATCTCAACCCCCAGGGAAAATTTGTGGAGGCAGATGACAGTCCGTGTTGCCCAGCGACAGCCCCAAAACATCACTGCTCTAGATATCTGCATGGAGGAATGGGACAAAATACCAGCTACAGTGTCTGTAAACCTGGAGATCACTGCCAACAAAGTGTCATTGCCAACAAAGGTTATGTTACAAAGTATTGAGTTGAACTTTGTTATTGACCAAATACTTATTTTCCTTAAATAAGAAGTTACAGGTCTGTGAGAGCCAGACATCTTGCTTGTTTGTGGGTGACCAAATACTTATTTTCCACCATGATTTACAATTAAATTCTTTAAAAATCGTACAATGTGATTTCCTGGAATTTTTTCTCATTTTGTCCCTCATAGTTGAAGTGTACCTATGCTGGAAATTACAGACCTCTCTCATCTATCTTAGTAGTAGAACTTGCACAATCGGTAGCTGACTAAATACTTTTTTGCCCCACTTCACAAATGTTACTTAAAACATTAAATGTACAATGTTTATGTTAAACAATCCTTATGTTAACCATGTCCTGAAACTGCATCGACTTCTCTGGGCTTGGAGGAATCTGTGTATTGTGGTCAAACTAATCAGTATTCCAGATCTTTTTTGGGAAAAAATGGACGCTGTGTGCTTCGGACCAAAGACGAAAAGGACCATCCAGACTATTATCAGCTTCAAGTCCAAAAGCCAGACTCTGTCATGGTATGGGGTTGGGTCAGTGCCCGTGGCAAAGGTCATTTACACTTCTGTGATGGCAACATTAATGCAGAAAAATACACTGAGATTTTAGAGCAACATAAACGGCCTTCAAGTCGAATCTTTCACAGGGACGTCAGGGCACAAGATGGAAACAACCCTAGGCAGGGCGCCAATCCATCATAGGCAAATCAGAATAGTATTAAGTTGTTTACGTCATTACTAGACCTAAATTTCCCCCTTTTCCCCCCATTTTTTTTAGAATGGGTTGCAAGCTTGAAACGCAGGAATGGGTGATTACTAACGAATGAAATGAAGTTGACCAGACAAAACTTGAAATATCATGGGTTCAATTAAATAAAAGAAAATGAAACACTGCACGTTTTATTAATTTGCATTTTCCATAATGACAACTTTTTCTGATTTGGGGTTATACTTTTCCTTATAAGAACCAGCAAAAGGTCTCAATAAAGTAAAAAATGTGAGCTCTTCCTATCCTTGTGGGGATATTTGGCCCTCACCATGAAAGCATTTACATACACTTAATAATTGAATTTATGCAGTTATCTAATTATTCAAGTGGTCATGTATACAGCATTCTCCAATCTAGAAATCAGATTAAATAATCCAATAAAGAGAGCTGGATTTTAGTTCAGTAATCAGATTTCTCAGTGCATGTACCCCAGTTACTCGATTTCAATCGGTTTTCTCAGTCTGACCATTCACACAGAACTGGTAGCGGAAAAAACACGGTTGCCAGGTCCACCAGCCAGCTTACTGGCTTATTTAAATGTAGAAATCTGATCATTGCCTGCATGATGTAAACCCATAGATTCCCCTTTATCTGATTACTCAAGTGCAGGTATATTAATTTCAATCACGTTACAATAGCAACATATTCCCTACTGGTTCAGATATGCACAGAAGCCAACAAGTTCTTGAAACCAGCGTTTGTTTTTGCCACTCTTCCATGTGTGGCATATGATTTATGAATTTGTGACAATGATCCGTTTTAGTTGTTTCAGTCAAACTGGGTTAGTCAGAATTTACAGTACACTCTTCATTTTTTAACTGTTCTAAATTTCATGTGTCTTTATAGCAAACTCAATGTGAACTTTCAGACTATACAACAAGGACAGCTGAACAAGATTGCATTTCTCAAGTCTCAGATGTGCAAATGTTACATAACCGCAGTGTACAAAAGACAACAGTTAGACATACCAGACAGAGTATACAGACATAAATGCATAAGTGAATACAAAAATATTGCACTCTGAGTTGAAAATTGTTGTGCATTGAGTAGAAAAATATGGCATGTTGAGCAGAAAATACTGCATGTTGTTCGCAGTGGTGGTATTACTGCTAACAGGAAATGTAAACTTGACACTGGTGAATATAAATAAAGTGCTCAAGTGATGAGAACTTTAAACTAGATATGCATTTCTCACTGAGTCTCACTGAGTGCTCTGTGGTTTGAATTTTGTCGATTAGGATTTGAATCTGAACATTCCATCAATGCATTTCAATGGGAGATTTTTAATTTTTAAACTTAAATCTATTAAAAACGCTAAATCGGACTCCAAAACACACAGCACACCACACAAAGCGATTATCTACGTAACAGTGTTTCAACCGTATCTGTACGTTAAATGGTTTGAGCTGTTAATTGCAGAAATATTTAGAAAAAGAAGGAGAATCACCAATATCGCCAGTGTGTTCAGACTGTGTGGTTGTTCAGTAGATAAACAGTCTTTATATACCTATTTCTTCAAACAACTTCAATATTTTCTCCTTCTGTCCATGTCTTACAATTGAAAGAATGTTAATCCACAGATTAATTCAAAACCTACATAAATATTGCAAATATGTAATGTGCTGCAAACAAACTGCATAGGGTAAGACTGTGTTATCTATTTAAAACCCTGCCTCATTATTACAGAAGCCACTATTCTGAGTAGGCCACATGTATAGGCTTCCAGTGTGTTTCAGCCAATTAGACTTTAGAACCAGAGCTAATATTTTATTTTATATATATTAGGGACATGTGTGTGTGTATCTATATATATATATATATATATATTATATATATATATATATATATATATATATATATATATATCTCTATATATATATATATATATATTTATAAAACAACAAAACACCTCTGAATGACAAATTTAATTAATGTTTAACGTGACTTTAATGCTTTCACTTAATTAAATATTTTACTCCGTCACAGTTATTATTGAATCAGACATTCTGCCAACAACTACATGTGCTAATATTGGTCCTACCCATATCTCCAGGGACTCTGGGTCACTGCAGCTGAGTCTGCATCAATGTAGGCTTTGCCAAAGGGCACAGAGAGATTGCAAATCAGGGTGCAGAAAGGGTACTTAATGAGGAGTGAAACATCCTATAGTCTTGCAGACCTCATGGGCCGCAACAAGACCACAAAGTTCTAAGCGTGGCAATTAGTTTCACGGCACATCGTGACAAGGTTTGCTGACATGTCATGCCTTGTTGCAACAATGAAAGTGTTCTGCGGTTTATAGAAAATTATTTATCGTTATCTACATCCACAAACAAATTGAGGCATGGTGGAACAGAATATATAACTAGTGACGCATAGCTCCAGGGACTTGTTCCTGTCTGTGAGGAGTAGTGTTGGGTATCGTTGGCATTTTATAAAATCCAATTTTGATTCTGCTTATCAATTCTGTTTCTTATCGATTCCAATTTTCAGTTTCAAAATGGTGAAAGAAATGTGCCAAATGTTTAGGTATTAAGAATATATGTTTTATATTTCAGCTTCAAAAAGGAATCATTTTATGTTTAACATTTTTCTTCCCTCTTAGTAGGAATACCAAACTTCCCTCAATTACTACTGGTGATAAGTGCTATCTACTGCTGAAATGACAAACCTTGAGCCAAAGAATGTAATGATTTTTAAGTTAAGAGTTTTACTTATAATAGGTTTAAAATGGAAGGCAAAAGCTTAACGTTCATTTTGGATCACAGGTTCATCATTTCAGCAGCAGAGATTACTTATTCAAAGTAGTAACTGAGGGAAGTTTTCTTAGGTCATTGTTTTCAGACATTAAGAGACGTGAAGCTTTGTTCAAGCTCAGTGGTTTAGACTGTCCTGGCTAATGCAGCATTTGAGCTAGGAGGAAAAAAAACTGGTCGGACATGGTACACCGCTGAAGCTCAATATCATGCTGGTGTCTTAGATGTTTTGCTATGTTGGTAACCTCATTTACAACAGATCAGCTTTCCAAACATATTGCATTTAGCCTTTACTCTCAAAGTGAAGCTAAACTTTTGAGCACTTTTCAGCGTCCATCTTCTGTTAATGCTCTTACGTCTCATATCAAAACAAAACTACATGATGATGTACGTGATCATGAGATGCCAATCCGAGCAGATGGGCACCTCCTTAATATAGACAGATTTTTGCTGCCTTATTTATGAAGCATACAATGCATTAGTAGGAACCAATAAGTGGAACTGAAATTCTATTTTTTAATGAGTACCCAACTCTTGGAATTTTGTAACGGGTAGCAATTCCCAACCCTAGTAAGGAGATTGGTAAATTCCTACCAGTTTCCTTCCACTTTCTATAATATATGCCAGTAGATGAACTGGATACTTTAAATTGCCTCATGGTGTGAATAAGTAATGAGTGATTTTGTCTTTGCAGAGTATACAGATTGAATTGTGTATTGTAGGCACAGTGGCATTTTTTTACGTTTGTGAACCTAGCTGTTAGGAGGTGTTGGGAGCAGTGGTTCCAAGAGGGCAAGCACACACGGCAAACAAGATATTATCCATCAACAAGCACAAGCAGCTCCCATAGTTTCATTGTCCACCATCCAGAAATGTATTGTCACTGTGCCTATTAGATGACCTGCCATTGACAGCCAACCACCATTGACTTTATTTGGACTGGTATTGTGAGAAACCTTCACTGCTATGGAATGGAATGCAATGAATCCAGGTTCTTTTTGGGATCTGACAACAGTCGGGTTCAAGTATCAATCCTTCAATCCTGCCTTTGCTGTGTAACAACACATTGCCCCAATTGCTGGTGTGATGGAAGGATCTACAGGCCCAACTGCACCATCTGTCAGCAAATGTGCCACAGGATACCATATGGAAATCTTTTGCCTTCAATGCCCAACTGTATCTCATTTTGTATCCAGGCTAGAGGAGGCCTAACACGGCAACTAGAGCCTCCTTCAGTTGCACCCTTTTAACTAATAAACGTATCCTTTCGCTGTAGTATTGTAATCACTTACATATATGATCATTACATTCACATATATAAAGTTTCAGCTGATTCCAATAAGTCCTTCTTGGTGAGTTTTTTTTTTTTTTTTTTTTTTGGTCAATGTTATGTATGTTATGTTGGGTAATTTTCTTCAATAAATTAATTACCATGTATAATACATTTGTCTCATTTGCGTGAAATTCTGATAATGTTTTACATCATATTTATGTAAAACTATATAATATTTTAAAGGGTTTACAAAATTTCAAGCACAACTGTAAGATATCATTTATACAGTTTTGGGATTTGGTTGAAATTCAGAACTCTCCTGACCATGAAAAACATTTTGAAGTTTTCCACCGGCTCTTACCACTGCCAATAGGGTTAGGGTTAGGGTTAGGGTTAGGTATAGGCTATAATGTGAGATACTGGCACATGGGTGCTGCACTCATAGACCAAAGATCGGTACACCAGTGCCAATATCTCACATTACAGCATCAACAACAAGTGTTTTATTATGACTACACCACAGCTCTGATATCACCATTTTTTTTAGATTTTAAGATAAAGAAGGCAAAACAAATTACTGGTTTATCAAAATTCCTTGAGGTACAATAGTTCCATTATATCAGCACCCCACTGCTACAACATCATCAGACTATGCCCTTCAGTTAAAGTACAGTAGAGGAACATAATTTCCCAATAACTGCTTATTATATAGGCAGTAAACATAAACATATCGATTGATAAGCTTTTTTAAATTTATGAAACAGAAAGTTTATTTATATTCAGCAAAAAAAATGGGTCTAATTTATAAGGCAGGCTATTACTAAGACACACACTTCTACCAACAGAAGAAAATTTGAGTGAGATCCTGGTTTTAATGAAAGTCTAGGATCCCGTTATAATTTCCGTTATTTGACTAGTGATTATAAATTTGGAAGATGAAGCTATTAATATTATCAGTCAAAAATGTAAAAGGAGCGTTATACATCATTAGCAGCTTCAATGGGTTAAGTGCTAAACGTAACAGATGCATGAATGAACCTCCGATCAGCCGTGGAAGGTGTTTAATGAAAGATGCAGAGTTTATACAAGCAAACATCTTTGTGAGTGTTGTGAAGAACATAAGAAAGAATGGAGGTGATAGAACTAACACAGCTGCTGATGATGTATTTCTGGTTGAATACTGTAAGAGTTCAGGATGCTTACTGTACTGACTCCGCTTCTCTGCCTTTCTAGCGCATTAAAATCCTCGTTTATAACAGTGATGACCCTTGGCTCATTGGAAGTATCAGGCTGGTCATTAATAGCTTCATCTTCCAAATTTAAATCAAACCAAATGTTTTCAAAGCCAAAAGATTTAATAAACCCACAATACATTATTTTGGCAGACTTTTGTTTGTATAATTTTAAATGTTGCTGCCACTCCAAGACACTCCTTGAATGCCATTATCTTGCAATACTGACACTCCAAGAATGCCTCTCACGATCAAATTGTGGGGTCAGAACTAACTGCAGTTTTATGGTATATGTTTGTTTATACCATGTACGTTCCCTGGCAGTACTGTAAGCATGTGTGTCAGTAAACCAAATACAGAAAATGAAAGTGTAGGCAACTAAAAACACAGAAACATGGCAGTGTAAGAAGCGGAGAGGGCTCACTCCCACTGATAAACTAATGAGAATATTTTGGAAGGTGTCACAAGACACCAAATTTATACACGTAGCCAAAGAGGTGAAGATGCAGGTTAATCCATGCAGTATTTATTACACAAATAACGCTACCCAAAAACACATAAGGCATTTAGGAAGGCAAAACATCCCAAGTAATTTTCCAGCCAGTGAATGTTATGGTGGCCCAGATAGGGGTGCAGTGCCCACTGTATGTGATAGAGGGCAGAAAACTGGAATGAGGGGGAGAAGAGCTAAGGGATCTACCAGCTAACAAAAACACACTTGAACCTAGATAACCGAGACTCAATTAAGGTACAACACAACCTGTACTTATCCAGCCAGTGAATGCTCTGGTGACATGGACAGGGGTGCAGTGACCGCTGGATACGATAGAGAGCAGTGTACTGGAACACGTATCTAGAAGGAAGGGAATGTTGACTGGAGCAGAAGAGAGAAAATTGTTAAGAGAAAACAAAGAAAATAAAAATAAGTCTGTGAACAGCGCTGTGAAGGGAAACAGATGTGGCATCAATTAACATAAGAAGAATAAGGAGCAGGGCATGGAAGTGGAGCATTTAAAGGTCGGTGCCTGAGAACACACAAGTTCAGGGACAGAGGTGCTGGAGTTTTTTACAGAAGGATATAAAGATCTTCCCACAACACCACACCAGAAAATAAAGAGGCACTTTTTCTTTTTGCATCTTTCTGTGTAGGTGGATTACATTAAATTAAATAAAGTCTTAACCACAACAAAACCAGGCAATACATTAGTTTAACCTAAGCTGATTCACATAAGTGTCTTTTTTTAATATTCTTTTTTGTTGTTGTTAAAGCAGTGTACCATTGTATTTCAAACCACCAGTCAGGCCTGTGCTTTTCTTTATTTAGTAAAACTTTGCATTAAACACCTCATTACATTACAATAAGCACCACAAACCAACATAGAAGATCAGACTAAGCACCTCTGACTGCTGCTTTCAAACATGCCTTTTCTCTGTCTGTGCATGTGCACAGAGTTGTTGCTAATAAGCCTAGCAGAATTAAACAAGATTACTAGGTTCTCTTATTCTTGCTTCTTTCAGACTTTTCTATATAAACTTGATGCTTATGACTATAGCAGAATCTGGCAACCTTTGAATTAAACAAAGCATGCACAAAACGGATACCAAACAGTTTTGGGGAAACTCTGAATCGCAGTTTAGCAGTATATGCTTGAGGAAATAAAGAGTTTTACGTCAGATCCTTCTTATTATTAAGATTATTGGCTGGTTGCAAAGTAGAAATCCGATTATTGCCCGAGTCATGTAAAACATTATCTGATTACATGTATCTGATTACATTATCTGAGTGCATGTAAACATGTTGATCGGATTACTGACAATAAATCGGATTTTAAGTGCATGTAAATGCCCTTATTGTGAGGAGAAAATGCCCTACAAGGAGAGAAAGATCTGATAGCTTTGTCCCCAAATACTGCAACTTGTATAAAGAGCGACATTATATCAATGGAAAAGCAATTAGTCTGTATGCACGTTATGTGTAAAGGTAAGTGTAAGTGTAGAGTGGGGCAAAAAGTATTCAGTCAGCCACTGATTGTGCAGGTTCTCCTACTTAGAAGGATGAGAGAGGTCTGTAATTTTCATCATAGGTACACTTCAACTATTAGAGATAAAATGAGAAAAAAAATGCAGGAAATCACACTGAGGGATTTTTAAAGAATTTAATTGTAAATTATGGTGGAAAATAAGTATTTGGTCAATAAATTTGGTTCAACTCAATACTTTGTAACATAACCTTTGTTGGCAATGTCAGAGGTCAACGTTTCCTGTAAGTCTTCACCAGGTTTGCACAAACTGTAGCTGGTATTTTGGCCCATTCCTCCATGCAGATCTCCCCTAGAGCAGTGATGTTTTGGGGCAACACGGATTTTCAACTCCCTCCACACATTTTCTATGGGGTTGAGGTCTGGAGACTGGCTAGGTAACTCCAGGACCTTGAAATACTTTTTACGGAGCCACTCCGTTGGCTGAGCGATGTGTTTGGGATCATTGTCATGCTGGAAGACCCAGCCACGTTCCATCTTCAATGCTGTCACTGATGAAAGGAGGTTGGCTTAAAATCTCACGATACATGGCCCCATTCATTCTTCCCTTAACACTTATCAGTCGTCCTGTCCCTAATGCAGAAAAACAGCCCCAAAGCATGGTGTTTCCACCCCTATGCTTCACAGTAGGTATGGTGTTCTTGGGATGCGACTCAGCATCCTTTTTCCTCCAGTTGAGTTTTTACCAAAAAGTTCTATTTTGGTTTCATCTGACCACATGATATTCTACCAGTCCCCTTCAGGATCATCCATATGCTCTCTGGCAAACTTCAGATGGGCCTGGACATGTACTGGCTTAAGCAGGGGGGCACGCCTGGCACTGCAGGATCTGAGTTTCTCTTGGCGTAGTGTGTTACTGATGGTAGCCTTGTTACATTGGTCGCAGCTCTCTGCAGGTCATTCATCAGGTCCCTCCGTGTAGTTCTGGGATTTTTGCTCACCGTTCTCATGATCATTTTGACCCCACGGGATGAGATCCTATTGCTCCCACAGTTGATTTATTCACACCAACCTGCTTGCCTATTGTAGATTCACTCTTCCCAGCCTGGTGCAAGTCTACAGTTTTCTTCCTGGTGTCCTTCAACAGGTCTTGGCCATGGTTGAGTTTGGAGTCTGACTGTTTGAGGCTGTGGACAGGTGTATTTTATACAGATAACAAGGTCAAACAGGTGGCATTAATACAGGCAACGAGTGGAGGACAGAAGAACTTCTTAAAGAAGAAGTTACAGGTATGTGAACGCCAGAAATCTTGCTTGTTTGTGGGTGACCAAATACTTATTTTCCACCATGATTTACAATTAAATTCTTTAAAAATCCTACAATGTGATTTCCTGAATTTTTATTTCTCATTTTGTCTGTCATAGTTGAAGTGTACCTATGATGAAAATTACAGACCTCTCTCATCTTTCTAAGTAGGAGAACTTGAACAATCAGTGGCTGCCTAAATACTTATTTGCCCCACTGTATGTGTGGTACTAGAAAAAACACAGTGGCTACGCTTAAGAAACACCCAGTGGATGAAAGCTGATAAAGCCTAGTCTTCTCAAGAACGCACACATCATTAGGCTTGTGTAATTTTGATTTTTCTGTGATTGCGATTTGCCATTTAAAGAAAACCTGACTAATGATTTAATCACCCAGAACAAATCTCAGTTTAAAAAAGAAACTGACTTAATAAACTGAAATCTAAAGCCACTGCCTGGTGCTGACTGCACGTTTCTGCATCACAATCATTTGTTAATGCAATCTTGAAAAAGCTTTCTTTTTCATTATTAATCAGTTACATAAATTACATTCACTTTCACACAAAACATACTCAATAGGCCTCCAATAAACTAAAATATTACAATGACTTAAACAGTTCCAATTAGGGGTGTGCAATATGGACAAAAAAATATATATTGATATTTGTTGTTGGTAACCATGTGTAAGTGATATTTTTAAAAATCTTACACTGTACTAGCCCGGTCTTGATATTAGCCAGGCAGTGTGTATCTTAGGTCTAAAGTTTGACAAAATTGTTTGAAACGATCTCTCTCAACTGCTTCAATTACCATGTCTTTTGAGATGTAATTGGCGAGAGCGTTTATGTCATGCCATGCGTTCTTGTCTTAAGGCACTTTTTAGAGCATGATAACGCTGAGTACGTTATTGTACCAGCATTATATCAGATGGAAGGGGGATGGAGAATCCTGCGGAGTTTTTGAACCAATATGCAGCGTACCACACAAGAGATAGTAGTCGATATAGTGCTCAAAAAGGTGGAATTTTTTTACAGTGAACAGTGTACAGTGTGTACAGTGGGGCAAAAAAATATTTAGTCAGTCGCTGATTGTGCAAGTTCTCCAACTTAAAAAGATGAGAGTGGTCTGTAACTTTCATCATAGGTACACTTCAAGTATTAGAGACAAAATGAGAATTACAGACCTCTCTCATCCTTCTAAGTAGGAGAACTTGCACAATCAGTGGCTGACTAAATACTTTTTTGCCCCACTGTAAGTCTGTGAGTGAGTGGCGATCCATGGCGATCTGGTCCTTGGCGCAGGGAGAAACCAAGCCGTAAAGTCTCCATGCAGTTGTCAGCAAGCTCGGTGGAATCCCGGAAGAGTATAGGCTGATCATCAGAAAGAGGCGGGCTCTAGTACACAGCAGCAGACTTAAGAGTACGGCAAAAGAGACGCATCAGGCACAAAAGGCGGACAATTCGAGCCGCGCTCAGACGCGTTTGTTACCCGAGCGCAGTTCGTTTGGCTAGTGTGAGTGCTCCCAATCATGCCAGGGCACGATTCATGAATTGCACTCTAAAGAGGTAGACTCCACCACGGTAGGTATGTAGTGTGAGTGTGATGACGATGACGTCGATTGTGCGGCTGTTTCATTACACAAACATTGCGGCGAAGGGTTCACTGTGCTCTGCAGCTGAGGTGAAATGTTTACTTGAGATTTGGGCTGATGAAAGCATAACAATTCAACTAGACAAGAAACAAAGCAGTAATGTTTCGTGCTCCAGTGCAGAAAACAGCGTTAGCTGACTCAGTAAAAATCTTCTTGCAGTACGAGAAGCCGAAAATCAGTGCGTCACATAATCAGTACATTTATTAAAAGGTTTATTAGGGCTGTGTGTCAGCGTGAACAACAAGAAACAAAAAAGTCTAATAGTAAGTGCAAGTACGTTGTTCAGCACGAGAAGCCATTTCACAGTGCGCTGCATAATCAATGCACCTTATTAAAAGACATACAGTACTTAGTCTACTGCTGTGTGAGCCCATCTTACGTGCAGCAGGAGAAGGCGAAAACCAGTGCACTGCTTAATCATTGCATTAGATGCATTAGACATGCATAAGACGTATTAGGGCTGTGTGTCAGCGCACCCAAAGTGAAACGGCCTTAAAAAGCCAAAAGGCACGAATGGGGAGGGGAGACAAACGGCGTGGTTCAAGAAGAGAAGCTCTTCACAGGGTACACACCATAACATTGTCCCTCCCTCAAGGGTTGGCTCCCGACAACCTTCCGGCCTTGTCCAGGTGGGCCGTGTGAAAGGCTTCGATGAGAGCCGGGTCCAGGATGATCGGGGGACCCATCAGCGCTCTTCAAGGCCATAACCCTCACATCAATCATCCGGATGGGGGGCCTTAGAAAAGCAGTCTACCACCAATGAAGTCTACCACTGTCATGCCATTGGAGTCAAGAAGGCCCATCACAAAATCCACAGCAATGTGGGAGCCAGGTCTTTCAGGGATGGCCAGGGGTTGCAGGAAGCCGGCTGGTGGTTGATGGTATGCCTTGCTGCAAGTGCAGACAGGGCAGGCCAAAATGAACTTCCTCATGTAGGATGCCAGGGTTTTCCACCAAAAGTGCCTCTTATGTAGGGTCAGGGTGTGTCCGATCCCAGGGTGGCAGGAGAGCTTCGACCCATGGACCCACTGGAGGACGGTGGAAACTGCAGCCTTGGGGACGAAGATCTGGCCTGTGGGTGTTGAGCTCGAGGTGAGTTTGACCTCTGGGCGTCCTTGATGGCCTTTTGTCTGCGTCAGGAGTGGGTCGGGTCCGAGAACTGACGGGAGTGGGCATCTGGCTTAATGCTGTGGGAACCGGGCCAGTAGGGTCATTTGAAATTGAAGCAGCTGAAAAATAGGGCCCATCTGCCAGACTTTAGGCCATCTTGATGTAGGCCAGGTTCTTATGGTCGGTCCAGACTATGAAGAGCTGGGGGGTTACTTCCAGACAGTGCCTCCACTCTTCCAGGGCCATCTTCACGGCCAGGAGCTACCAGTTTCCCACATCGTAGTTGGCCTCTGTGGGAGACAGGTGGCAAGAGAAGAAGGCGCAGGGGTGCAGTTGTCCTTCAGGGCCAGATCTCTGGGAGAGAACAGTGCCCACACTGAATTCAGAAGCGTCCACCTCCACAATTAATTGATGGACAGGATCAGGCTGTGTCGGCATCACAGCCGAGGAGAACAGGTCCTTCAGGCATTGGAAGGCTGTGGCAGCTTCTGTGGACCATGCAAATGAGATATTGGGAGAGGTAAGGAGGATGAGAGACAGGATGACTTTCCTGTAGTTGGGGATGAACCTTCTGTTGGAGAACCCCAGGAAGCGTTGCAGGTCCTTGCAACTGGAGGGAGTTGACCATTATACCACTGCTCGCATCTTGGTGGGGTCTGGCTGAATCCTGCCTGGCTTGATGATGTAGTCAAGAAAAGTAATCGTGCATTGGTGGAACTCGCATCTTTCACCCTTCACAAAGAGATGGTTCTCAAGGAGGCATGTGAGATTTTGCCGCACGTACATGAAGTGCTCCAAGAAGGACCTGGAAAAAATCAGGATTTTGCCAAGACAGACAAAAACGAACCTGTTGGTGAAGTCCTGGAGCATGTCGTTAACCAAGGACTGGAAGGCGGCGAGGGCATTGGTTAATCCAAAGAGCGTTACCAGATATTCGAAATGCCCATAGGCGTGTTGTCTTCCACTCATCGCCCTCCCGGATATGCACTAGGTGGTAGGCACTGCGGAGGTCCAGCTAGCTGAAAATGTTGGCACCCTGTAATAGTTGAGTAGAGTGAAGGAGAGCGGGTAGCAGGTATTTATTCTTCACTGTGATTAGGTTAAGTCCTCGGTAGTCTATAAAGGGCCTTAGTGACTTGTCCATCAAAAATATCCCACACCTACCGGGGAGGATGATGGCAGGATGATGCCGGTTCTGAGGGACTTGCCGAGGTAACTGTTCGCAGCCCATTCCGGTAATGTCAGCCCACACATCGTTAAAACAACAATTGAGATATTACCATAGACGATTTGATGTTGAATTATTAACAGCCATAATAATTAAAGAAAACTTTGACCTTATTCTCAACCACAACTTAAACCACATTAAAATAAATACATATAAAAATATGTTCCTCACTGCAATTGCCTACATTCATTTTACCCTAAGTGTTTCTAGACAGAAAAAATACACCATTTCAGGCTTAAGGAGACTATGAGACTAGGTGAGAGTACTACCAGCCATGCTGAACAGTCTTTCAGGCATTTACATGTAAGTTTTGCCAAGTCGGAAACTGAGCAGATGAACCTTTCATCTGATTTAAATCCAAAAAATTGCCAAATTGGTATGTGACAGTTTTTCTTGAGCACAAGGTCCACCAATTTCTTCCTGCAAGCATGGTCACAACTTAACAAGGTCTCAGTGCATATTTTAGCCAGTCTCCTAATATAACCTAATACTTACATAATTATAAACCTAACAAAATTCCACGCATTTATCATCAACAAAGTGTGAATTCAAGCATTAAAAGGCAAGTCTGCCCAATTAGGAACATAAAACAATCATAGTCAAGGTCACTGGATCTCATGGTAATGTAACTGAAAATGTGTAGATCATAGTCTTCACACAGTGCAAGTTTGCACTCAGCAAAGGGGGTCTGCAATAGTGAAAATGAAATGTTATTTCTCTCTCTCACTATCTCTGTCCATGTATGTGTGTGTGTGTGTGTGTGTGTGTGTGTGTGTGTGTGTGTGTGTGTGTGTGTGTGTGTGTTTCCCAACGTGTATAGTGTGATCACCTTTTAGTAAAGAGCAACATAACAGGTGCATGAATTTCTCTGACAAAAATTGCTGCATACATGAACAAGGTCACTACATACATAAATAAACAAACAAAGTCTGTTTTTTACAGTCCTTGAATTCATCTCATCTACGCCCATGGTGTGTGTGTGTGTTATGGGAAGGGAATCTGAGGTTAAACCTGTACTCCTGAAGTGTTCTCAGCAGAGATTAATCATTCTGTGCTGGAATGCAGCATCACAGCCATAAATCATCAAAGCTGACCTCCCTCTCTTCCCCTCTTTCATCTTTCTCCTTGATCCTCTTTCTCCCAAGCACCTTTTCAGAGACAAACAGGACTGAGGTTTTACATCACAGCAAGTGTGAAACTAACCTGTGGCTTTCTTTCCGCATGTGCATATTAAATACATAACAAATACATAGTCGTTAGCATAGGTAAGTTAATCAGATGTGAATTCCCCGTACTCGGTACTTAAACCTAATCAAATATTCGACTAATTCATTTATCAGACCTCCTGAGATCCACCATCACTGCAGATAGATTTGAGCTTCATGCAGTGACCTACTTAATGATCGTAACTATCTGAAACGAAGACGAAAGGCACAACTAATGTGTTGGGTCTTAAAGGAATACTCTAGCATTGTTCAACATAATCACTCTGCTTTGCACCTGTACCATATTTGTGGTGCCTACACAACTGCCTTTTACAGAGAATACATCAGAAAATATGTTAACACAAAACATATTTAAAATTGCATTAAGTACAATAACTGTATTTTTTTATTTTAACAAAACGCAGGTGCTTGAGGTGTTAATGAATATCAATAGTCTCAACAATGAAGTAAGTATTCTCAAACCTGTCTTAAGGTTCCATGTCAGTTAGAAAGTGCTTTACATAAAGAACACCCCATGTAGGAATAAGCACCTAGGATGCTCATTAGTATTGGAAGAGGTTCAATTTATACTCTGTAAAATTGGTGTTCTTCCCACAGTAATGCTTCTAAATCACAATTTAGTAGGAGCAAATCCAAGAATTTCACTCACACTATGGAATCCTCGTTAGAATGTGTACGTCTCAATAAAGGGGTATAAGAACATCTGTTTATGGCATTTAGAGCACTGACTGAAAATGCTTCTGTCAGCTGGCAGGCAGATAGGTTTACGTGCAGCCACTCGCTCTTCTCACCTCTCATATAGAACTTACAAGAAAAACCACAAACCAGATTGTAGGTGAAGTACAAGGTCGTAAGCACTGGAATTAGTATCAGACCTCCATTGAGCCTGGTTAAAAATGGCGTGACAAGTGCCTTGCTACAAACTATTATACCTATATACAGTGGAACCTCGAAATTCAAACTTAATTGCTTCCAGAAGGCCGTTTAAACTTTGATTTGTTCGAAGTCAGAATCGTGAAAAGCACAAATAAAGCAAAGGAATTAAATAAAATGGATAAAATCAGTAAAGGCATGAAACACGTGAAATATAAAGACACTAAATAAGTGAACATACAGTGAAACTTTATAGCCACTGCGGCGAACACAGTTTCGACAAGTCTCATCACTGGGTCGGCGGAATCAAGACTGAGGGTGTGTCTGAAATTGCACCTACAGTGGTGCATGAAAGATTGTGAACCCTTTAGAATTTTCTATATTTCTGCATAAATATGACCTAAAACATCATCAGATTTTCACACAAGTCCTAAAAGTAGATCAAGAGAACCCAGTTAAACAAATGAGACAAAAATATTATACTTGAACATTTAATTATTAAGTAAAATGATCCACTATTACATATTAATGAGTGGCAAAAGTATGTGAACCTTTAGGATTACAAGTTGTGAAGGTGAAATTGGAGTCAGATGTTTTCAATCAGTGGGATGACAATCAGGTGCGAGTGGGCACCCTGTGTTATTTAAACAACAGGGACTTTTGAATGTCTGTTCTTCACAACACCCTTGTGGAAGTGTATCATGGCATGAACAAAGGAGATTTCTGAGGACCTCAGAAAAAAAGTTGATGCTCATCAGACTGGAAAAGGTTACAAAACCATCTCTATAGAGTCTGGACTCCACCAATCCACAGTCAGACAGATTGTATACAAATGTAGGAAATTCAAGAAAATTGTTACCCTCCCTAGGAGTGGTCGACCAACAAAGATCACTTCAAGAGCGTGTAATAGTTGACAAGGTCACAGAGGACCCCAGGGTAACTTCTAAGTAACTGAAGGCCTCGGTCACGTTTCCTGTTAATGTTCATGAGTCCACCATCAGAAGAACACTGAACAACAACGGTGTACATGGCAGGGTTGCAAGGAGGAAGCGACTGCTCTCCAAAAACATAATTTACTCTTTAATGAACCCTTTAGAACTGTCTATATTTCTGCATAAATATGACCTAAAACATCATCAGATTTTCCCACAAGTGCTAAAAGTAGATAAAGAGAACCCAGTTAAACAAATGAGACAAAAATATTATACTTATTTACTCATTATTTATTGAGGGCTATTATCCAATATCACATATTAGTGAGTGGCAAAAGTATGTGAACCTTTGCTTTCAGTATCTGGTCTGACCCCCCTGTGCAGCAATAACTGCAACTAAACGTTTCCTGTAGCTGTTGATCAGTCCTGCACACCGGCTTGGAGGAATTTTATCCCATTCCTCTGTACAGAACAGCTTCAACTCTGGCATGTTGTTGGGTTTCCTCACATTAACTGCTCGCTTCAGCTCCTTCCACAACATTTCCATTGGATTAAGGTCAGGACTTTGACTTGGCCATTCCAAAACATTAACCTTATTCTTCTGTAACCATTCTTTGGTAGAACGACCTGTGTGCTTAGGGTCATTGACTTCCTGCATGACCAACCTTGTCCATCAATCCTGGCCCAGATGCAGCAAAACAGGCCCAAACCATGATACCACCACCACCATGTTTCACACATGGGATAAGGTTCTTATGCTCGAATGCAGTGTTTTCCTTTCTCCGAAGATAACGCTTTTCTTTTAAACCAAAAAAGTTCTATTTCGGCCTCATCCATCCACAAAACATTGTTCCAACAGCCTTCTGGCTTGTCCACGTGGTCTTTAGCAAACTGCAGACGATCAGCAATGTTCCTTTGGTAGAGCAATGGCTTTCTCCTTCCAAACCTGCCATGCCCACCATTGTTGTTCAGTGTTCTTCTGATGGTAGACTCCTGAACCTTAACATTAGTCAATGTGAGACAGGCCTTCAGTTGCTTAGAAGTTACCCTGGGGTCCTCTGTGACCTCGCCAACTATTACATGCCATGCTCTTGGAGTGATCTTTGTTGGTCGACCACTCCTGGGAAGTGTAACAATGGTTTTGAATTTCCTACATTTGTACACAGTCTGTTTGACTGTGGATTGGTAGAGTCCAAACTCTTTAGAGATGGTTTTGTAACCTTTTCCAGCCTGACGAGCAATAACAACCCTTTTTCTGAGGTCCTTAGAAATCTCCATTGTTCGTGCCATGATACACTTCCACAAATGTGTTGTGGAGAGCAGACTTTGATAGATCTCTGTTGTTTAAATAACACAGGGTGCCCACTCACACCTGATTGTCATCCCATTGATTGAAAACACCTGACTCTAATTTCACCTTCAAATTAACTGCTAATCCTAGAGATTCACATACTTTTGCCACTCACTAATATGTAATATTGGATCATTTTCCTGAGTAAATAAATGGCCAAGTATAATATTTTTGTCTCATTTGTTTAACTGGGTTCACTTTATCTACTTTTAGGACTTGTGTGAAAATCTGATGGTGTTTTAGGTCATATTTATGCAATATAGAAAATTCTAAGGGGTTCACAAACTTTCAAGCACCACTGTACCTTGTAAATGTGATTGTACTATCACACAGGCTGCTCAGTAAAACTCATTATGTCACCATCAGGTATGAATGTCACTTTGTCTATTGTTTTGTAATCTCATTAAGTCGCCAAACTGGCCTCTCACCAAAAATAGCTATGAAACAGATGTGGGTGATGTAACGAGATTAGACTGTACATACTATAATAATGTAATAATAAAATGATATAATATACATAATATGTCTATGATCGCACCCAAGCTCTTCTTCTTCTTTTGGGCTTTATTGGCATTGGCATACCATATTGGTGCTTTATCGCCACTGGACTGGATTGTGGTAGGAAGATCGTACCATTGAGTGTTTAGGGGTGGCAATGTTTGAATTTAGAATTAACGTTCAAATCTGGGGACAAAAAAATAATTAGACGAACCGTTTGATATCCACATGGTTTGAGTGAAAAGGCATTCGAATTCCAAGGTTCCACTGTATTATAGCTTTTCTTCCTATTCGGGATTATCATGCCACATAGAAATATTAATGTTCTTGTGACATTATTATTTTGGTGAGTTTAAATTAATTTAACCATGCTTTGTTAGCTGCTCTGAATGATCAAATTATGTTAGCAAGCTTGGTAGAATTATATTCCATGTTTTTATTAAATAACTGCAGTGCCTGAGAAGGTAAAAAAATAAACGCAAAAAGAACATAGCTACAAATTATTTGTGTGCTCAGTAATGGTTATACCATCATAACTGAGTAACATAAACTCTCCTGCTATTCATAAGAATCTATGGATTTGGGTCACCTAACTACTATCTTGCAAAATGTGCACGACAGTTGGCTGCCCTACATAGTTTGAATTGCTTGAAAGAATTATCACTCAAGCCAAACACAAATAAGAAAAGATATCAGGGAAGGTTTTCCAGCACACAGGAGAGTCTTTAATCACTGTTTTATTGCTTTTTTTGTTTGTCTCCATACTACATTCAGTCTGGTGAAAACTAGTATAAAGCTTTAGCTTTCATATGTGTAACATATTTTTAGTACTTCATGCAATTAATTGGTCAATGGACTGTTTTCTGTGCATTAGGAAGGTCTTGGCTTCTCTATCAGATCAGAAGTAAAGATATTAAAATATCCATATTAAAGTAGAAATTCATTTCAGTTTAACTGTCATTACCCAAAATAATGATATATAATCCCAAGTATAGATATGAATAACTTTTCCAAATACATGTTTCTATTCAATGTATCTTTGCAATTAAGCAGCCTGTTGTAGTAAGAATCATAAGGGAGCCATGTAGGATGATGTAGGTAATGAGCTGTTCCCGGTGCCTTTTCATCATCCTGACATTGCCCCCCACGTCCCCTTAAGACATGGCACTGAATCGCCAAGAAAAGAAAAAGGAGGAAAAAGAGAACAGAAATCACTTAGGAGTGTGAGAACAGAACACCAGGATGGAAAAGAGCAGGGGTCCAGAACAGTGGAGAAGTGCAAACAAGGTTCTGGAGGGAAGACAAGCACAGAGGGCACATATGATACATAGGTCAAAATAGAAATATGGAGACATAGTTCCAGGAGGGCAGATGAGGGATCAAAGGCCACAGGATGGTGCTCCAAACATGAGTCCACAGTTGCGATGGCCAGGGGCCATAACACAGTGGCCAAGTGCAGGCAAAGTCTGCTGGCCTACTAAGAAAAGTCTTAGTCGCTGAGACAGAAGGTGATACAAGAACCACAAGAGCCACGTAGATCAAGCTGAGCAAAGGCTGCAGAAGGGCAACGGCCATGGGGGTGGCATCAGGATGAGTCAAGTCAAGTCAAGTCAGATTTATTTATATAGCGCTTTTTACAATGGAGCATTGTCTCAAAGCAACTTTACAAGTTTAGATTATCTCCTAATAACTACGTCCAATCCCAAATTGAGCAAGCCTAGGGCAACAGTTGCATAAGGAAAAACTCAACTCCCCCTAGTATCTAGGAAGAAACCTTGGAGGACCAAGACTCAAAAAAGGGAAAAACCCAACCTCCTTGGGCGGCGTAGATGATAAATCTAAGAGCGGAAATCTAAGTCAATGGAGTCCAAAGTTCGAATAAAATGTGAAGCATGCACATCGACATTAAGGTGGCCGGGTATGATGATAAATATAAGAGCGGAACCTAAAGTCATGGAGTCACAGTTTCGAATAAAATGTGAAGTAATGCACATCCGACATTAAGGTGGCCCTGGTATGATGATAAATCTAAGAGTTGAAACTAAAGTCCCATTGGAGTCAAAGTTTAAAATAAAATGTGAAGTATGCACATCGGCATTAAGTGGCCCGGGTATGGTGGGGCTGGAGCTGATGACGGAAGCAGCTTGGGTGGAGCTGCAGCGGATGAACATCATGTGGGGCTGGAACTGGTACCGGAACACAGCTCAGAGAGAAAACAGAAGATGCAATTAGTTATTGATTAAGAGCACAGTGTCTATTAACAATCACTGATGCCATGTCAATCACTGATGCCAAGTGTAGCATGAGACCCCGGCAGCATTAGCTATAGCAGCATAGCTAGAAAGAGGAGAACTGGTAGAAAACACAGCCAAGAGGGATCACATGAGACATTGGCAACCCCACGGGAGGCAGAAGACACAGCCCAACGTCTCTGATCAACCATAAGACTCTTTCACTATGAACCCACCAGCTCTGCCCTTATTCTAAGGCAAGGGATGCACGAGTCAAGATTCACGAGGACCGAAGCCCCAGTTCAGCCCAGTTCAGCCAGACCGCCCACTCGACACTCCCGGCTAGCGGACAAGGCAGGCAGGCCAGACATGACTCCAGACTCCGGCCCCAGTGACCCAAGCCATGCATCCTGGTCTAAATCTAGTCAAAAGCCTGTGTAAATAGGTATGTCTTTAGCCTAGACTTAAAACTTTGGAGAGTGTCTGAATCTCGAACGAAAGTGACTCTAGCAACAAACCAGGAACTTCAGGGACCTTCTCAGGCACCAAGACTATAGCTAGTAGGAGCGTCCTCTCCACCATCTCTATGGCAGCAATCAGGGGTCCCAGCACTCACTGGAGGGCCTCCTGTGCTTTAGCCACTGCCACAGATGTGGGGCAGGAGTGCCCGGATGCCGTCATGGAAGGCACAGTTGCCGGTGTGGGGCTAACAGGTGCTGACTCCTACATGTCTTGGCAGAGTAGAAGAGAGGTGCGCCCAAACTCAGTGTAGTAACCATGGGGCAGACTACGTATAAAAACGCAAGGGGCAGACAATAGTCAGAGGTAATACAAACAGAGACACTAAAAACGCTAACACGGGGTCAGAGCTAATACAAACAGAGACAGTAACAAGACTGACACAGAGACAGAGCTAAGACAAACAGCTAACCTAACACATCAGACAAGGAACAATACAAAGACAGGAACAAGAACAGACAATCTACAACAGGAGCACAGGAAGAACAGATGCCAGAAAACATACTACCAGGAGATGTGTGAAGAGACGAACAAATAAGTGAAAAAGAAAGTGAGTTTATATAGGAGGAGAAGAGTAGGCTGCTGTGAAAAGGGAAAAGGATCAGAAGGGAGCCATGTAAGATAATGTAGCTAAGGAGCTGTTCCTGGTGCCCATCATCCTGACACAAAGCATGTTGCAAGTTTTCATCTGTGGATATCTCCCATATTTTGCATATCATACAAAAAACACAGCCGACCAGATCAGTTCTACAATGCAGAAAAACAAGACCTTAATTCAGAACATCAGGCCACTTCATAGCCTAATGTCAATACCCAATAGCATCTGGTGTCATTCAGTTAATTTGGGCGTAACGCAACCAGAAGTCACAGCCAGACCAGGTTTTTGGGAAGCCCTGCTGTAATTTAGTACAAAGCCATGGCCATCAGGGAGGGGAAAAGTGGGGCGACCTGGTGACGGATGCCTGTGAGCTTTTAACTCTGTAATGCAGGGTGAAGATAGACTACTGGGCCAGAGCCAGCCTGGCATCGAGTTTACCCTTGCAATAAGACTCCATCAATCAAGAACTCCCTATTTTCTGGCTTAAAACACACACACACACACACACACACACACACACACACACACACACACACACACACAAACAGTAACACACTTGTACACACAAGGCCCAGATCTGAAAGGTCAGCGCAATCGCATGGCTCCTCCAATCTGTGAGAAGGCCTGTTTAAGCCAAGTACTCCCTTATGGTTTGCAGTTCTCCATTCCATCACACTGCAATATAGGTCTGTCTCTACTCTAAAAGGCTGGCAAGGTGAATGCCTGACGGAGCTTTGAGGTACTTAATGCTGGGAAAGTATGGGCAGTAGCACAGGTACAGTGGCTGGAATATATTGGGCTTAAGGCTAGATTATCAAGGTGCTTTGTTAATGAGAATCAACAATGAATCAACAATTGGCTAATGAGAACATGTTAAGATTGGTGTTAATAAACTGGATCTTGTGATCATTATACCCATTACTATGGAGTCCTAGTAATACCACATTATGCCTGGCAGCTATGAAATGCCAGGACCACTACTCTACTCGGTGGCTTACATGAAAGCATGGTACGCAGAAGTTGTTTCTTGTGACTTGTTGCCAGTATTCATATGGTGCCTCACATGCATTAAATTTACTGTCCAACATCCAAACATAATCAACACTATAATCTACCAATCTGAGACTGTAATTAGCACTTATTTCTCTTACATTGCTCTGAAGTCATGCTCCTATCATGCCAACAAGCTGTCACATTCCCCCCTTCCATTCTCACCACCCAACCACCTCTCTCTCTTAGGGTTTCGTGAACTGTGTACTGTGTTCATGTGAGGGCAGGGGAGAGGTAATGCCCATTGTTGCTGGCATCAAGCCTACAGCAAACCAGGTCGACAGCACTGTCCACCACCAAATACACATGTACAGTCACTTATATGAAAAGAAAAAAATATCTCTTAACCACATTTTTATCTCGCTATATTTTTCTCAAGGTGAAGGAAATAGGAAAGGAAAAAGAAGGAAAAAAGGAAAAAGACAATTTTTGTTTGCCGTGTTCTTGAAACGGGCATAGTGGCTCCATGGATAGCTCATCTTAAGTAGTTCATCATTAAAAAACTAGACAGGCAAATGTCTGGGGTAAGCAGTACTTGACAGGAACACTAGTGATTTTTAAAACAGAGAATCAAACCTAGCACGTCCATTCATGCATTCAAACATGATTGTCAGGCAAGTAAATTGCCCATCAAGTGTTTATTTTTTGCTTCTGCTTGAAGAACCTGAGGCTGCTACAACCACAGCCTCACAAAAACGCTGTGAGACACTAGAGAACACCTTTGTGCATGTGTTGGCATACATGATGAAGAAGACTCGATTCATGTAGAGGTGACAGCTCACCCAATCTGCACTAAAACAATCAGGACAAATCCAAAAGTGCACTGCAGTATGCTGACTGTATTATCAGTGAAATTAGACAGGGACTAGTGAGTCAAATCAGAAAAAATTGGGACAGTATGGAAAATGTTCGTTACATTTACTTTGACTATTATTTCATTGCAGACAACATGAAGCCAAGATATTTCAAGTTTTTCTGGCCAACCTCATTTGATTTTTTTAATACACATCCATTCCTGCATTTCACAGCTGCAAAACATTACAAAAAAGTTGGGACGGAGACAATTTAGGGCTAATAATGAGGTAAAAACACTAAATAATGATGTGATTTCAAACAGGTGATTATAATCATGATTTGGTACAAAAGCAGTATCCATGAAAGTCTTTGACAAGCAAAAGTGGGCAGAGTATCTCCAGTTTGTTAACTCATGCATGAGAAAATAATTGAAATGTTTTAAAACTAGAGATGCACCGACTTTCTTGGCCGATTCTGATTTTCAATTTTTTTTAAATGTAGGACTGACCAATTCTCATGTTTTTTCTGTCCAAGAATTATAAATGACAGCATACATAAACAATTGCTAAAGAAAGATAGTGGGAGCTGTTGGCTTGTACCTGGATACATTCTCTCACTGCTTTAGCTTTGTGGCATTGGCCACAAAATATCAATCACTGCAAACTTTCTCAAAATCCACTTCAATTATTCAATTCAATTATTGCAGCCTTGATAAGAGTTTTTTTCCAGTTAGTGCAAGGGTACAAGTACAAGCAAAGACGCTGAATTGCAACTCACCCTAATCGGGTCGCAGCTTTACATAGCATACACCAACCAAGACGGTATCACTGCTGTAAGCCAAGTCAAGTCAGATTTATTTATATAGCGCTTTTTACAATGGAGCATTGTCTCAAAGCAACTTTACAAGTTTAGATTATCTCCTAATAACTACGTCCAATCCCAAATTGAGCAAGCCTAGGGCGACAGTGGCAAGGGAAAAACTCCCTAGTTCTAGGAAGAAACCTTGGGAGGACCCAAGACTCAAAAAAGGGACTCAACCCTCCTTGGGGCGGTGTAAGATGATAAATCTAAGAGCGAACTAAGTTCATGGAGTCAAAGTTCGAATAGACTGTGAAGTATGCCACATCGACATTAAGTGGCCACGGGTATGATGATAAATCTAAGAGCAAACGACAGTCCATGGAGTCAAAGTTCGAATAAAATGTGAAGTATTCACATCGACATTAAGTGGCCCGGGTATGATGATAAATCTCTAAGAGCGAAACTAAAGTCATGGAGTCATGGTCGAATAAATGTGAATTATGCACAGTGGAGCTCCAGCAGATGAACCTCATGTGGTGGGGCCGGAACTGCCGGAACACAGCTCGGAGAGGAAAACAGAAAATTGAAAAAATGTAATTAGTTATGATTAAGAAGCCACAGTGTTTTATTAACAATCAACTGATGCCATCTGTCAATCACTGAATGCCCAAGTGTAGCATGAGACCCCCGGCAAGCATTAGCTATAGCAGCATAGCTAGAAAAGCTAGAAAGAGGGAGAACTGGTAAATAAACACAGCCAAGAGGGATCACATGAAACATCGGCAACCCCACGGGAGGCACAAGACAGCAACCCAGCGTCTCTGATCACCATAAAACTCTTTGACCATGAACCCCCAGCTCTGCCCTTAGAGTAAGGCAAGGATGCACGAGTCAAGATCACGAGGACCGAAGCCCAGTTCAGCCAGACCACCCAACCGACACTCCTGGCTAAAAGACAATGCAGGCAGGCCAGACATGACTCCAGACTCCGGCCCCAGTGACCTAAGCCATGCATCCTGGTCTAAATCTAGTCAAAAGCCCGCGTAAATAAGTATGTCTTTAGCCTAGACTTAAAATTTTGGAGATTGTTTGAGTCTCGAACGAAAGTGGGAAGTTTATTCCATTGTTGGGGGACCATATATGAGAAAGCCTTTCCCCCTGCTGTGACTTTTTTAATTTTAAGAACTAAAAGAAGTCCTGCACCCTGCGAATGAAGTACACAAGCTGGATTGTAAAACTCTAAGAGTTCACTGAGATAATGTGGGGCCAGGCCATGTAGAGCTTTATAAGTTATAAGAAGTATTTTGTAACCAATGTGGAATTTAACTGGTAACCAGTGCAGTGATGATAGAACAGGTGACAGGACCAAATTTTCTAGTTCGAGTTAGCACTCGGGCAGCTGCATTCTGAACTAACTGAAGTTTATTTATAGATTTACTAGAGCATCCAGTAAGTAAGGCGTTACAGTAATCCAACCTTGAGGTTATAAACGCATGAACCAGTTTCTCTGCATCATTAAAAGAGAGGATATTTCTAAGTTTAGCGATATTACGTAATTGAAAAGAAAGCAATTCGAGTGAAGTGATGCTGCTAATGTGCGCATCAAGGAGAAATCTGAATCAAAATGTGATCCCTTAAGTTTTTTACAGACAAGACGGGGCAATACTAGGACAGCCATCTAGATTTAGCGATTTAGATGTAGCTAACCTGTCCTCTTCACAGCCTTGGGTCCCACTAATAGCACCTCAGTTTATATCTGAGTTAAGTTAAGAGAAAATTAAATAACATCCAATATTTTTATTTCCTTTACACAGTCCTCGATTTTGGTTGATTGTAAGGCTGTCATTAGTTTTGGCTGATATGTACAGCTGTGTATCATCTGCATAGCAGTGGAAATTAATGCATGTTTACGAATACTGAGCCTAGTGGCATCATGTACATGACGAGGAATAAAAGCGGGCCAAGCACCTACCCTCGAACATCCCCTGAGGCACGCCATACTTCACTTTTGAGAGCTTACAAATCATAATTATTTATCCCATGAACAAACCGGGGTATCGGTACAGTTTCCAAGCAGTTCATTGAATTTTAAAAAACCAAGAAAGTGCTGATCTCCTTAATACCTACAGTGTTTTCAGTAGTCTGTTTTAGTAAAAACATTTCATGATTCTAAAGTGGTCAATGCTGTACTTAAATCTAACAGAACAAGAAAAGAAACGACACATCCCTTATATCTGAGGACATTAGCAAGTCATTAAGTACCCTAAGTAATGCTGTTTTCAGTACTATGATGGGGCCTGAAGCCATACTGAAATGTTTCATCATAAATTTCATTCCCTTTGGAGGTGGTGGACTACAGAGCTGCTGATAGACGGCTTTTTTCTAAGATTTTGGACAGAAATGGTAGATTTTGAAATTGGTCTCTATAATTAGATATCAGAACAAGGGTCAAGATTGGCTTTTTTAATCAGTGGTCTTTGGATAACGGCAGACTTAAAGGATTTGGGGCACATAACCTAAGGTAAGGGAGAATTTAAAATAACTAACCCTAGGCTCTATAACACTAGGTAATACTTGTTTGAGTAGACGCGTGTAGGAATTGGATCTAATAAACATGTTTTTATGACTTAGACAGAGCTGAGATCATTGCGGATAGTTCAGTATCAGTATTAGTAATTGGGGTAAAAGATTCTAATCTTGATTTATGGCTAATTGAACAGATGTCTTCACTAGTGCTGCATCTGGAAGGTTGCTGAACAGTTTGGTGATGTGATGAGCATTGAGTTTTATGCCTAATGTTTTCTATCTTATCATTAAAGCCACTGAATGCAATAAAGCACATTCTTATGCTAAATCCTAGGCATATATGGTATAACCCAATTTAAAACATTCACCATGAGATATTATTAACTAATAAAAAGACATACCCACATAAAACAGATCACAGATGCAGACGAACCGTGTGTTAAAGTTAACAACCAAACATGTGAGCAGCATGAGACATTAACTGAATTCTGAAATAACGTTAGTCAAAGCACTGTGCTATTTATGTGTGTGGCTGTGTTTGTATCGCTGTTGGCGTCATGAGTGTACAAGTGTAGGCTAAATGTGACCAGCACAGCATTGGTTATAAGAGACTGATCAGCCGATCACCAGTCATGGCTGATCACAATGAAAATAGGCCAATTCAAATATAAAAACTATGTTCTTCACAGAAAGATTGGGAGGGATTTGACTATAAAAAGATTCAAGGAATCTGGTGAAATTTCAGTCCATGAAGGTTAAGAGCACAAGCCTAAGCTGAACACCCGTTATCTCCAATCCCTCAGATGGCACTGCATCAAAAACATTCATTCATCACTAGCTGACAGAACAATATGGGCAAGGGTTTACATTGGTAAACCTTTGTCAAGCAGTACAATATGGTATTTCGTTCATAAATCCCACTTAAAACGTTTTTGCGTGAAAAATAAGAAGAACTCGTCATGTTTGGAGAAAGAAGAATGCTGAGTTGCATCCCAAGAACACCATACCTACTGTGAAGCAAGGGGGTGGAAACATCATGCTTCGGGGCTGTTTTTCTACAAAGGGAACAGGATGACTGATCCGTGTTAAGGGAAGAATGAAAGGGGCCATGTATCATGAGATTTTAAGCCAAAACCTCATTCCATCAGTGAGAGCATTGAAGATGGAATGTGGCTGGGTCTTCCAGCATGACAATGATCCCAAACACACTGCTCAGGCAACAAAGGAGTGGCTCCATAAAAAGCATTTCAAGGTCCTGGAGTGGCCTAGCCAGTCTCCAGACCTCAACCCCATAGATAATTTGTGGAGGGAGTTGAAAGTCCATGTTGCCCAGAAACAGCCCCAAAACATCACTGCTCTAGAGGAGATCTGCATGGAAGAATTGTGCCAAAATACCAGCTACAGTGTATGCAAACCTGGTGAAGTGACTTGTGTGCAAACCTAGTGAGCTAGTGACTTACTGGAAACGGTTATGTTACAAAGTATTGAGTTGAACTTTGAATTTGCACAATCAGTGGCTGACTAAATACGTTTTTGCTCCACTGTAGATATATATATATATATATATATATATATATATATATATATATATATATATATATATATATATATACAGGTAGTCCTCGACTTACGACGCAGATCCGTTCCTAGGTGGCGTCGTAAACTGATTTTCGGTGTAAATCGGAACATACTGTAAGCACTCATCCTATCCTAACACCTATCCTAACACAGTAATCATCAAAAAACGAGCCACGTAACCGTGTATTCTTCCGCCGCGCACACCAAACACAAAGTTCACGTTATGACGTTTACAACGCAAAACCACTTAAGTCGAAACAAGGCTTTATGCAGTAAATGGGAGATGCGTCGTAACCACGAAACGTCGTAACTCGAGACCGTCGTAACCCGAGGACTACCTGTATGTGTGTATATATATATATATTTATTTATTTATTTATTTATTTCATTTTTTATTTTTTTATTTTTTGCGTTCTCCATACCAACACAATGTTTTCAGATTATGGGTTACAATAAGTCTGGGCACATTCGAACATAAAATTCAAATATTTTGCACCCTCCTAAGCAATATAAAATCCTAGGACCCAACACTCCACAGCAATGGTCTCCTTCACACACAGCTGGTGTGGCTGAAGGACACAGGGGCTGGAAGGGTAGACGGATAATGATGCATCTGTTCTACATTCTGTAAATGGACTTGTGCTCCAAGAGTAAATGCTCTATAGAACAGCAGGCCTATACAGAACAGTCTAAATTCTCCCTAGCAATGATAATTTGTTGAATATAGAAAGGATTCACTCACACTAATGAAGACTGATGGCGTTTGTGTTCACTTACAAACACTGGAGGATGTGTATGACAGTATGTATTGCGGGTTATCCCAGATGTTGTTCTCTTTGCGTGTAGAAACAATACACAAACGTACTGTATATCCTACAGAAGTCTATAGAATTATTGTAATACAAATTATATGATGCATCCAGTCTATAGTGATTCGATGTATTCAAAATGTACATAACGAGAGCTCAATGGTCGTTACCCATAGCCTACATTTCTAATTAATAGAAGAACGTGTTGACTTATGGAGGTATGCATATAACTGATAACAGACCAGTATTGCAGTCATTCTTTTAAACAGGAGGGACATAGAAGGTTAGTAAGCATGCTGTGTTTCTTGTTGTGCTACTATACTAGTGGAAATTTGCCATGTGAGATATATGGCTCTATTAAAGTAGAAATCCATTCCATTTTGTTCTGTGTTCACTGCATTGTAAATCTCCACAAGCAGAGCACCAAGTGCTAAAGTATTGGCAACATCAACCATCTCCATCTTTTCTATAATGTGCTGCCCATCGCTGAACTTAAGCTGATGCTCCATGACCTTCCCCTTCACTGTAAATTTAAACCTGACTGTGAGTTGTAATTTTTTAAAATAGTGTTTAGTGTTGTCTTGTTAAAAAGTAAAATGGCAGTCCACTCCAAAAAAGTCAAATACTTTTTCACATTAGTCAACTTATCTGTACATGTTGAACAACAGCTAGTTTTTCATGCTTCAAATGTCAAATCTGATCCGAATTTTTTTACAGTATTGGTCCAAACAACCAAATACAAAAATAATGATCAAAATCCTACGAGCAATTGTGCAGCCCTACCTCAAGCCCTTATGAGAAGCACCACTGTGCAAAGAGAGAAGAGTGTAAACAAGCTACATTTTCTTACATGGGCACTTCATTATTACAGTTCCCAGAGGTTTTCCACAATGCTTAATGCATGCACAAAGCATCTGCTGTCCATAAAGTTGCTACGATTTCATGCAAGACCAGCATCTGCAGATGCCCATTCGACCATGTATGAGCTTAAGTGGCATAGGGTCACACACATACACATGCTCAAAGTCTCCAGCTTTCCATGCCAGGCTGCTTGGACTTTGAACTGGCACTCGGGGCAAGCCAAGGGATTATATGCAACTTACAGTTGTGCTTGAAAGTTTGTGAACCCTTTAGAATTTTCTGTATTTTTGCATAAATACAGTGCCTTGCAAAAGTATTCGGCCCCCTTGAACTTTTCAACCTTTTGCCACATTTCAGGCTTAAAACATAAAGATATGAAATTGTAATTTTTTGTGAAAAATCAAGAACAAGTGGGACACAATCGTGAAGTTGAACAAAATTTATTGGATATTTTAAACTTTTTTTAGAAATAAAAAACTGAAAAGTGGGGTGTGCAAAATTATTTGGCCGCCTTGCGTTAATACTTTTTAGCGCCATCTTTTTCTGCGATTACAGCTGCAAGTCTCTTGGGGTATGTCTCTATCAGTTTTGTACATCGAGAGACTGAAATTTTTGCCCATTATTCCTTGCAAAACAGCTCGAGCTCAGTGAGGTTGGATGGAGAGCGTTTGTGAACAGCAGTTTTCAGCTCTTTCCACAGATTCTCGATTGTATTCAGGTCTGGACTTTGACTTGGCCATTCTAACACCTGGATACGTTTATTTGTGAACCATTCCATTGTAGATTTTGCTTTATGTTTTGGATCATTGTCTTGTTGGAAGATAAATCTCCGTCCCAGTCTCAGGTCTTTTGCAGACTCCAACAGGTTTTCTTCCAGAATGGTCCTGTATTTGGCTCCATCCATCTTCCCATCAATTTTAACCATTTTCCCTGTCCCTGCCGAAGAAAAGCAGGCCCAAACCACGATGCTGCCACCACCATGTTTGACAGTGGGGATGGTGCGCTCAGGGTGATGAGCTGTGCTGCTTTTACACCAAACATAACGTTTTGCATTGTGGCCAAAAAGTTCGTCTGACCAGAGCACCTTCTTCTACATGTTTGGTGTGTCTCCCAGGTGGCTTGTGGCAAACGTTTTATGGATATCTTTGAGAAATATCTTTCTTCTTGGTACTCTTCCATAAAGGCCAGATTTGTGCAGTGTACGACTGATTGTTGTCCTATGGACAGAGTCTCCCACCTCAGCTGTAGATCTCTGCAGTTCATCCAGAGTGATCATGGGCCTCTTGGCTGCATCTCTGATCAGTCTTCTCCTTGTCTGAGCTGAAAGTTTAGAGGGACGGCCGGGTCTTGGTAGATTTGCAGTGGGTCTGATACTCCTTAGATGTTTAAAGCTTGGGAAATTCTTTTTGTATAAAAATTCGGCTTTAAACTTCTCCACAACAGTATCTCGGACCTGCCTGGTGTGTTCCTTGGTCTTCATGATGCTCTCTGCACTTTAAACAGAACTCTGAGACTATCACAGAGCATGTGCATTTATATGGAGACTTGATTACACACAGGTGGATTCTATTTATCATCATCAGTCATCAACATTGGATCATTCAGAGATCCTCACTGAACTTCTGGAGTGAGTTTGCTGCACTGAAAGGAAAGGGGCCGAATAATTTTGCACGCCCCACTTTTCAGTTTTTTATTTCTAAAAACAGTTTAAAATATCCAATACATTTCGTTCCACTTCACGATTGTGTCCCACTTGTTGTTGATTCTTAACAAAAAATTACAATTTCATATCTTTATGTTTGAAGCCTGAAATTTGGCAAAAGGTTGAAAAGTTCAAGGGGGCCGAATACTTTTCAAGGCACTGTATGACCTAAAACATCATCAGATCATCATCCAAACATCATCCAAACGCAAGGCGAGTAATAGTTGGCCAGGTCACAGAGGACCCCAGGGTACCCAGGACCCCACTTCTAAGCAACTGAAGGTCTCTCTCACATTGATGTTAATGTTCATGAGTCCACCATCAGAAGAACACTGAACAACAATGGTGTGCATGGAAAGGTTGTAAGGTGAAAGCCATTGCTCTCCAAAAAGAACATTGCTGCTCATCTGCTCATTTGCTAAAGATCACGTGGACGAGCCAGAAGGCTATTGGAAGAATGTTTTGTGGATGGATGAGACCGAAGTAGAACTTTCTGGTTTAAAAGAAAAGCGTTAAGTTTGGAGAAAGGAAAACACTGCATTCCAGAATAAGAACCTTATCTCAAGAGAAGGTGGGTCATGCTGTAAGACAATGACCCTAAGCACACAAGTCGTTCTACCAAAGACTGGTTAAAGAAGAATAAAGTGAATGTTCTGGAATGGCCAAGTCAAAGTCCTGACCTTAATCCAATCGAAATGTTGTGGAAGGACTTGAAGCGAGCAGTTAATGAGAGGAAACCCACCAACATCCCAGAGTTGAAGCTGTTCTGTACGGAGGAATGGGCTAAAATTCCTCCAAGCCGGTGTACAGGACTAATCAACAGTAACATGAAACATTTAGTTGCAGTTTTTGCTGCACAGGGGGGGTCAGACCAGATACTGAAAGCAAAGGCTCAGATACTTTTGCAACTCAGTAATATGTAATATTGAATAATTTTCCTCAATAAATAAATTACCAAGTATAATATTTTTGTCTCATTTGTTTAACTCTGTTCTCTTTATCTACTTGTACTACTTGTGTGAAAATCTGATGATGTTTGGGTCATATTTATTCAGAAATATAGAAAATTGTAAAGGGTTCATAAACTTTCAAGCACCACTGTACATGGCTGTCCTAAATCCACCAATTGGCAGTTTTCACACTCAAGTACACACACCAAGATAAAGGAAGACTAAGCACACAATTGTTTTAAGTTTCACCAGTAGTGTTGGCTTATCTGCAGAAACTTCAGAAACTTCCATTAAGGTGTGTGTTTACATTTAGATGTGTTGTCTGGATTTAGTGTTGTCTGAATTTTTACTCCTGCTACTCAATAAAAAAACTTGCATTATTTAATTATAGTACACCACATTCTTTAATTATACTACACCACATTTTCACTGATACGTGATAAGTGAAAATGTAGACTCTGATGCACTCTGGTTATTCATGATTGGACTCAATGCTGAGCAACGTGTGGCTGGCATGGTGCTCTCGGAATGCACAGAGTTGATGAGCCACAGGCATTATTTCTCGTGGTGGATCTCTGAGCATAGACTGTGGAATTATTGCAAGGGTGCCCAGGAACCGCAGCTATGAGTGGGATGATATGACAGAGCCCCTCACTCTAGGAACCACGACCAGGATCCAGAAGTGCTTCTCAGGACCACAGCTCTCCCAGGACAGGTGTCCAAGAGGGCATCTCGTTGCTAATCCAGTTCATCCCAGCATGGTTCAAGGATCCCGGCTGCCAGGGTGCTAGGGATCTTCATTTGGGCACAACTGCACAGCACTTCACATACTCTGTATATCAGCTGCCATGTTTCTCCACTAGGAATCACCAGGAGAGCTTATGAAAATAGCAGGAAAGCATGTCCCCAGTGAGATATGTGCCCCAGGTAGTGTTGTCACAATAACAAAATTATGACTTCGATACAATATCTGCCTAAAGTATCTTGATACCATTACTGAAACGATACCATGGCAAGAACAGAAAACATCAGGAAGAGTAATGGAATAATCTTTGATAGAACATGAAGCTTAAATTTATTTATTTATTTTTTTTTTTTTTTAAGAACAAAAAAAAAAAAAACACAAAGAATTTTGACAATGAATAGGTACATTTCTAACATTAATAATTTGATTATTGAAAATAATTGAATTATAAAGGTCACATTGTTATTATGGCTTTTAAACAGTGAGCAGTAATCTGATGTCCTCTGTATCCTTGAGTTTATGGAATTTCTTCAACAGTTAACTTTCTATTTGCAGCCGGATCTCATTGGCTAAATTATTTCTACTGAGTTCAATTTCTAGCAATATAAATAATTATTTACAAAACTGTACATGCCATAATTACCATTACCCATAATGCTGAGTTATAAATATAAACTGATCATATTTATAATTGATATTGATGAACTACTTGTGATTATGAATGCCTTTTTAGCAGTTTGGAAGTTTTGGTAAGCATAACGTTTCCAGTGTGAAAATGTATAGAGATGTTTACCACATTGGTAAGTAAATTAAAAAGTCAAAGCCAGTTAAACAGTTATTATTGCCTTGTCAAAATCAGATGGTTAAAAAGATCACCAGTCACATAATGGATCTCACTCGTCTGAATTACACTGCTCAAAAAATAAAGGGAACACTTAAACCTCACAATGTAACTCCAAGTAACTCAAACTTCTGTGAAATCAAACTGTCCACTTAGGAAGCAACACTGATTGACAATCAATTTCACATGCTGTTTTGCAAATGGAATAGACAATAGGTGGAAATTATTGGCAATTAGCAAGACACACTCAATAAAGAAGTGGTCCTGCAGGTGGGGACCACAGACCACTTCTCAGTACCTATGCTTTCTGGCTGATGTTTTAGTCACTTTTGAATGTTGGTGGTAGCATGAGACGGACTCTACAACCCACACAAGTGACTCAGGTAGTGCAGCTCATCCATGATGGCACATAAATGCGAGCTGTGGAAAGAAGGTTTGCTGTGTCTGTCAGCGTAGTGTCCAGAGGCTGGAGGCGCTACCAGGAGACAGGCCAGTACACCAGGAGACGTGGAGAAGGCCGTAGGAGGGCAACAACCCAGCAGCAGGACCACTACCTCCGCCGTTATGCAAGGAGGAGCACTGCCAGAGCCCTGCAAAATGACCAGCAGGCCACAAATGTGCATGTGTCTGCACAAACGGTTAGAAACCAACTCCATGAGGATGGTATGAGGGCCCGACGTCCACAGATGGGTGTTGTGCTCACAGCCCATCACCGTGCAGAACACTTGGCATTTGCCAGAGGATACCAGGATTGGCAAATTCGCGACTGGCGCCCTGTGCTCTTCACAGATGAAAGCAGGTTCACACTGAGCACATGTGACAGACGTGACAGAGTCTGGAGACGCCGTGGAGAGTGATCTGCTGCCTGCAACATCCTTCAGCATGACCGGTTTGGAAGTGGGTCAGTAACGGTGTGGGGTGGCATTTCTTTGGAGGGCCGCACAGCCCTCCATGTGCTCGCCAGAGGTAGCCTGACTGCCATTAGGTACCGAAATGAGATCCTCAGACCCCTTGTGAGACCATATGCTGGTGCCCTGGGTTCCTCCTAATGAAGAACAATGCTAGACCTCATCTGGCTGGAGTGTGTCAGCAGTTCCTGCAAGATGAAGGCACTGAAGTTATGGACTGGCCCGCCCGTTCCCCAGACCTGAATCCGATTGAGCACATCTGGGACATCATGTCTCACTCCATCCACCAACGTCACGTTGCACCACAGACTGTCCAGGAGTTGGTGGATGCTTTAGTCCAGGTCTGGGAGGAGATCCCTCAGGAGATCACCCGCCACCTCATCAGGAGCATTCCCAGGCGTTGTAGGGAGGTCATACAGGCACATGGAGGCCACACACAATACTGAGCCTCATTTTGACCTGTTTTAAGAACATTACATCCAAGTTGGATCAGCCTGTAGAGTGTTATTCCACTTTAATTCTCTGTGTTACTCCAAATCTAGGCCTCCATTGGTTAATACATTTGATTTCCATTGATGGTTTTTGTGTGAGTTTGTTGTCAGCACATTCAACTTTGTACAGAACAAAGTATTCAATGAGAATATTTCATTCATTCAGATCTAGGATGTGTTATTTGAGTGTTCCCTTTATTTTTTCGAGCAGTGTATAGTTGAGGACATGAGCATGATGTAATTATTTTATCTATCATATTCACTAACCGTCAACTCTATGTGCTCTCATTTTTTTCAGACTGGTTTTGTTGTGTTCATGGGCTTAAAATAATTCCATACTTCACTTCCTGTGTGTACTTCGTCTGTAAGCTGTGGACGGTTGCAAAAAGCGCTGGTATTAGCAGCCATTAAGTCTGCCTTTTCTCTTCTGATTCACTGTGTTTACCTGCGTGTAGTGGAAGCAGAGCACTGCCCCCTATGGCACACTGACGCAAATCGCAGAAATAAATGCAGCACTTCTTACAAACACAGTCATTCTTAAAGTATCTGAACTAATGAAATGAGGTACCCAACCATTTTTAATGGCAAGGTATTGCAATACTTTTCTAGTAGTGGTATACTGTGCAACTCTATGCTCAGGTTATCAGCCTACCACACAAACTGGTGGGCACCTTTATGGGTCCTTTGTGGTAGCCTGTCCCAAGGTCAGTTGTTGTGGTGTCCCTGATCTCACTGTTGACAACCCAGAGCAATCAGACAGATGAGGTCCAAGATGGGCTGCAGCAGGCCTCGTTTGGACGATTTGTGGTCATTAGTAGGGATGGGGGAGAAAATGTACCAATGATGAAAATTACAGACCTCACTCATCTTTCTAAGTAGGAGAACTTGCACAATCAATGACTGACTAAATACTTTTCTGTCCCACTGTACTACATAGATATTCAGTTCAAAAGGTCAATTTCTTTGAAGGAAAAGAAAGTATTAAGCCCTGTTGTATTTTTGGTAAACCATACACTTCCATAAATCCATACACTCCTGTGACCCGCTGATGATATGCCCAGTCTGCCACACAAGCCATAGTTCTTGCATCCACAGACATGGAAGGCCAAAAACCATGGGGTGTCTGAGTGAAGTGATAACAAAGACAATAAGTATTCAGTAAGAGACGTGCCTACTTTTACCAGTGGTGGTATTATGAGAATATTCACCAGCTCCGAGCTGAAGGGCCTGCCATCCAGTAGCTTAATATGGAGAGGAATCTCAAAAAAATGTGGAAATCTGGGGGGAAGGGTTTAATCACGCTCTACTAGTATACCATACTATCACTGGAGCACCATCAGTTGTGATGGACATATGCTTAAAAGAGGGCAAATGGGCAATTGGGTCCTTAACAATTGGGTCTTCTTAACAAATTCCATGAAAGTGTGGGAAATGGTTTCTCCTTTAGTGTGTCCTTTCAAAGGAAAACTGGTGAGTAGCTCTTCTTTAACACTAATGTCTCCAAAAACATTCGGAATAGAACATGTAACTGTGTCACATCACCCATATCCGTTGCCTTACCAATCTGGAAAGAAAATCACTCACATGCATCACACACATGCAAGTCCTTCTTCAATTGCACCTATTTTAAGAAGACAGAAGATATTTCTGAAGATTTTGAACATCCAGGTGAGTACATATTAAGCGTTTAGTGGTCAGAATATACAGGATTGTGGTAGCCTAGCAGTTAAGGTACTGGACTATGAACCAGAAGGTCCAGTGTTCAAATGCTACCATTGTTGGGTCCTTTTGAAACTTTGAAACAACAGGTGATGTTGCCAGAAAGACAGCATCTGGAAGGCCAAAATCTCCTCAAGCAGAGGTTACCAACTGCTAAAAACAGTTCTCAATTACAGAAACAAAGAGTAATTTAAGACCAAAGTATATATCAAAGACTATTTTGTCTTTGAAGAACAATAACCAGAGGTTTGTCTAATGCTATTTTTTTATATTGAAAATGTGTTAAAAAGCCACTGCTGTATAAGAACATCAATGACAGAATGATGTTTCTGGCAGAATACAGAAAGTTTGATTAAGAGAGGTTCAGCAGAGGTGTGTGGATAGATGAATCACGATTTGAGTTGAATGGTGATGGTCCAGAGGGGTGTCTTTGAAGATCTGTGAGAAATACAACAGTGAATGCATCTTTACTACCATTAAGCACAGAGGCAGAGCTGTCATGGTGTGAGGAGCCTTTTCAGATACTTGTACTGGTGAGCTGCTTCACTGTTAACAGTCAAGGAATATTTTGGAGTACACAAATATTTTGCAGAAAGGCTTGCTTCCCACAGTTGAGAAGCTGTTTTCTAAAGAGGAACGGTCACGATATTTTTAAATAAGACAATGCTCCTACAATGAGCACCAAGGTGGCTTGAGAACAAGCCCATTAGGCTCAGGTTCTGTCCTGGTCAGAGTCCAGATTAGAACTCTGGAATATTTGGTCTCTCACAGGGCTGGGTGATAAAACAATAATGATATTATGGTGAAGTAACTTTTCCTTGATAAAAATATAAGACATGGTAGATACAATGTTGATAGAACCCATTCCATCAATATTTCGATAGACAACACAAAAAGAAAAAGATCATGAGAATTGTCGGACCAACCATGTGGATGGAACAGAGTTACAGCCACATCAAGTTAGGTTGATGCACCCTAGCGTAGTAGCCGCCGAAAGCAGCACATGTGTTAATATTTGGGCTGTTGCAGCTGCGCACACCACTACTGGGGGTGACATAAAAGAGAAAATGGGGTGGCACAGTGGCGCAACGGGTAGCAAAGAAGCCTCACAGCAAGAAGTTCCTGGGTTCAATCCCAGGTTAAGCAACCTTGGTCCTTCCTCTGTGGAGTCTACATGTCTTGAGTGTATATGTATGACTAGGTTTGATGTTACATAGTTACTAGAAAAAGGGTTGTTTAATTTCAGTAAAATTTTGCAATGGTTGTGACAGTGTTTAATTAACAATCCATTCATTTTAATAATCCAGTTGTAATTAATAATTTAATCAAAAATAATAATTAAATTAGTATATTCTAAGGTTGTATGATTTGTATGGATAAGTTTCTAAATGGCTTTGAAACATGAAATATTGCTGAAACAGTGCCTATCATCTTATGGTTCTTTAAAAAGTCTTATTTCTTACGTTTTATAATACCGAGCCTGAAAGATAATTAAACAGTATACATTTGAATTGATGTCTTAATTACAACAATCATTGATTTCCTTAATTCAATCATTCTTTTTTATTTTACTTCCAACATAAGACATTTTGGTGCATTAGAGTCAAAATTTATGATATGAAATCAAACCTAATGCTGTATTGCTTTTTTACTTACCTGCTACACTCATTTGCTGGAGTAGCTTATTACAGTAGCTGAGTGCTGTCTAACCTAAAAGACCGTTCTCCTACCTAAAATTGACCTCTGCACTGGACAAAATTTAGCAGTGACCTTTTACACCTAACTTGCAATGTTTTTTAAATAAGAAAATTATGATTTGTCCTGATACAAATGCCATAAAAACATGACACTTTATTTTCTGATACATGTAGACAATCTGTTACGACACTAAGTTCATGTTTTAAAAAGAAATGAGTTAACTGTCTGCGTTCCTTGAAAACCACTGCTTCTTTTTATGTTTTGCCAGATAGAACCTTATAATTCCAAGAAGAAAGTGACTTCTTAGGATTAGAAAGTTCTACATTTGACCTGTTCTGGAAAAAAAAAAACATTTACACATTTGGTGGGATTTTGATATTGCACATTTAGAATACATTTAGGGCATCTGTGATTTTCATGTATGAAAGAGACTTGTTCCACATATCAGTTTTCTCATTTAGAATGCAAAACCTTTGAAGCTCAATATCTCAAAACTACTCAGAAGGCAGATAGAACCTTATAATTCCAAGGGCATGACATGCGCACCACTAGATGAAGCTTAACTCAAGCTGTCAAAAGTGGAGTTATAAATATCAGGATTTATAGGCACCTTTCAAGTAGTTAAGTTAGACAAAGTTGGTATAAGTTCTCAGTATCAGCCGATACTTGAATTTCAGGTATCGTATCGGTTTCGGTAGAAAAAAAGTGGTATTAGTGCATCACTAATTATTAAGTACACCTCCTTGTTTCTACTCCATATAGACACACTTTGCAATTCTACAATTACAGACTGCAGTCCATCTGTTTTTCTTCATACTTTGTTCCCCTTTATACTGGTCTCTAATGGTCAGGACCACCATAGATCAGGTACTATTTGGGTGGTGGATCATTCTCAGCACTGCAGTGACACTGATGTGGTGGTGGTAGAGTGTTAATGTGTGTGTTTTGATGATATGAAAGAATCAGACATGTGTTCATTCAGTGTGCACTCTATTAGTCTCCATATTGCTCCACCTTGTAGATGTGACGTCAGAGACAGTAGCTCATCTGTTGTTGTACAGTTTGTGTTAGTTTGTGTTTGTCATCCTAATCCTAATCTACAGGATGCTGCCTACAGTATGCTGGTGGCTGGATATTTTTGGTAGGTGGACTATTTTCAGTCCAGCAATGCAGCTGAGGTGTTTAAATACTCTAGCAGCACTGCTGTACCTATGGGCTGTCTGATAAATTGGACAAAAAGTGTAGAAACAAGGATGGCTTCAATATTGTGACTAATTGGTATGAGTGAGAAAGTTTAATAACACTGTCAAATACAGTTATTCGAATACCCACTATAAAATTTTCCAATATAACCTATAGGGAACTTTAATAGCCTTACCTGCTATCAGACAGTTTCACCAAAAAAAGTGCATGCTGTGTGTAGAGTGCATATATGACAATCTGAAAGCATTTTGCACCTACCTACCAACTTCCCAATGCCCATGGAGTTAAAACAGTCCCAACACATAACACAACAACCTTAACATTTTTAGTTATGCATAATTTTATGCAAACCCCCCATAAAACTTTTGGTCTCATCTGACCATAACACCTGGTACTAGTCAAAGTGTCAGTAGTGGTTGAAGGAGATAACAGCAATACATGGGAATTCTAACTTTGTGAGGAAACTTAGTTAATCCACATAAAGAAAAGCGCTTTACACTGTTTGTAGCCAGCAGAGGAGCACACAATAATGACAATGTCTCAGATAGTACTATAAATACAATTATTGCCACACCTTGTAACTACATCTACAGTTATTGCCACACCTTGTAAAGATGAGTAAAATGAGTAAAAAAAGAATTGTCTATATTGTAGAATTGTCTATAAGGAACTCCTAGAAGCAGATTAATAATAATAATAATAATAATAATAATAATAATAATAATAATAAATCTGTTATTTATTTATTGAGGAACATGAAACAGTGTTACATATCTGTGAGTGGAGTATGTGAATCTAGAATTAGCAGTTACTTAGCAGTTACTTTGAAAGTGAAATTTGAGTCAGGTGTTTTCAGTAAATGGGGCGACAATCACATGTGAATGTTCACACGCTGTCATATTTAATGAGCAACAATCTATCAATGTCTGATCTTCACTACCCATGTTTGTGGAAGTGTATCACGGAATGGATAAAGGAGCATTCTGAGGACTTCAGAAAAAAAATTGCTGACGCTCATCAGGCTTAAAACAAATCAAAGACTATGGCTAACTATCTATTGTCTTATTTTTTAGTGTGAGATTAAGCTAATTCGCCAAAGGATTAATTTTCCATAACCCTTTTTGACTCATGTTTAACAGGGTGCCAATAATTGTGAAGGGGACAGTATACTGTTTCTAACTTTATGAAACGTTTAAGTTAGTGCTAAAAAGCTAGTTGTCCTCATAACATTGTTAATAAATAGGAATATGATGCTGGTTCTTACAATCAAAAGTGTAGAAAAAGTTTCTAAAAAGCTCTATGCAGCCAGAGTGTGTACAAGGTGTAGGAAATTCAAGACCACCTTTACTCAGTCAACCAGCAAATATCAATCCAAAAGTAAGACGTGATAATTCTAAGCAACTAAAGACCTCTCTCACATAAATTAATGTTAATAGTCATGAGTCCTCCATCAGCAGAACACTGAACAACAGTGGAGTGCATGGCAATGTTTCAAAAGGAAAGCCATTGCTCATTACAACGGTGTTCATGAGCTGGCACACGGACAATCCAGAAGCCTACTAAAAAAAAAACATTTCATGGATGGATAAGACCAAAATAGAACTTTTTGGTTTATACAATAAGTTTTCTGTCTGGTGAAAAGAAAGCACCACATTCCAATGCAAGAACTGTAGCCCATCTATGAAACATAGTGGGAGTAATATGGGTTGGTCCTGTTTTGTAGCATGAGTCCGGACGACTTGTTGTTATTGATGGAACAACGAATACTGAATTATATGCTATATGTTATCTGTCCATGGACTGTTTCTCAAAAGAATTGGTATCCTTGCATTTAGTACTTTGTACAACCCTCTGCCACTAAAACTGCACTGAGTCTTCTCCTGTAATATTTCTCTTTATGGACTCTCCCCAGATTGTTCAGGATCGTAGGTCCTCTATTGTGCATGCTCATCTTTAGCTCACACCACAGGTTTCCTATCAGGATTCAATCAGGTGACTGAGGTGGCCCATGGCATATTTTGTTGTCAGTAAACCATTTTTGTGTGCATCTGATACATATGTTTTGGATAAATTTCCTTCTGGAAGATCCTCTGATAGCCCATTTTTAATTTCAGAGAAATTAATGTACTTCTAACTTTAAGCTAATCCGCCAAAATATATCTTAAGGAATTTCTTATAACATTTTTTTACTCATGTATAATGGGGTGCTAATAAGCTAATTGTCCTCCAAACAATGTCAATGTCAACAAGAAGGAACATGAAGCTGATTCTTGCAACTAACAGTGTATTAAACATCTCTAGCTTTTATTTAAAAAAAATATTGCTAAATATTTAGCTACAATAATACATAACAATTCAAAGGTGTGCCTGTGAAATACATAAGTGGGGAAATTTTGCTGATTCACATGAACTTTCTGTATTAATCCAGTAATTAATGCCAGAAAGAAAGAAAGAAAGAAAGAAAGAAAGATGAACAAGGCTGGAACAATGACACACAGGTATGTTGCTCTCTGCATATTTGGTCACTTTTCTGCTGTGTTGCCAGAACACCAGATTTGATGTTTGTGATGATTGTAACAGGTTCAAGGGACCGGCTAAAGATCGGAGCCTATGGAATGTCAGTCACATGCTGAGATCCCAGCCTACAATTGATCTAATGAATGAACAAACATGGATTTAAACCTATATAGTATAGTGTAAAGCAACACGCGTGGCTGTGTGTGCAGAGATCCTGCGATCTGCGCACCGAACATCAGCTTGCAGACTTGAAGACACCTTACACACTCGGACCCTCCCGTTTATTTAACACACTCTTACAGCGTTATACACACGAGTTGCACTACACCAGTATGAGAAACCGATCTCACGTTAAGTCAAGTTACGTTTGGCTCACAGGTTTCTTTGCAGTCTGTCTGGCACGTCGTGCTACAGCATTGAAACTAACGCGTTCCCGCCACGGACACGTTCCTGTCAAGCACACTCAAACGCTACCAACGTGAGAGGCTTTGAAAGCCTAAGAAAGCGCTAATTCTTTCTTACCTGTACAGTACAGCGTAGGTCCTCACAACGTCTTCATCTCCCTCAGGAAACTTTTCTCTCTCTCAGGGCCGCCTTCACATAGCCAAGTCGATTTACTGTTCCGTACTGTCCCTGAGCTACAAACAAATTCGGATTCCTCACACGCCAGCGGTGTCGAGTGGTCCAGTGTGTGTGTGTGTGTGTGTGTGTGTGCCTGGTTCCGTTTAAGTCTCTGGAGTGAGCTCGCAGTGTCTCTACAATGTTCCTCTCAGTAATAATACCTAAACAAGCAGGAAAACAGTGTCTGAATGGCGCGGCGGCTCCTCCACAGAACTCAGGTAGCCGAGACACGAAGCTTTCACTCAGCGCGGGAAACTGACCAGTAAGAGCGTTCGTGCGAGCTGTGCGCATCCACTGACGCGATTCACTACTGGAATGTATTCCTATCTTTGTAAGCATCGAATGTCCGTCCTGTGAACGCTAGCAATAACTGAAAACAGATAGTGGGGGAGTAGTGGGGTCGTTTTGGGCTTTTTGCAAGCATTTTTTAATGTGAAAAAAATAAGTATTTGATTTAGGATACACATTTTAAAGTGTGTGGTTATGTTGGCATTATTTACTTTTGGAATTTTGCTGCTGTACAAGCAAAAATGTAAAGAAAGTAAATAAATTGTTATTTTATCTCTTTTAGTAGTAGTGCAGAACACAGCTTAGTGAAGCACACCGCAATACAAGTGTGTGTGTGTGTGTGTGTGTGTGTGTGTGTGTGTGTGTGTGTGTGTGTTTTGTAGAACTACACAACTACCACACAACATTACAATTAGTCAAACCTTGAAATAACTTAATTGGTCAGAAAATTATCAAGAATTAAACGAATAGATAAAGTAGGCATAGAATTGGATAGCCTTGCTGTTTGATATCTTTTTTTTCACTATTTTTTCGCCCAGGATTGCAGTAATTCAAATGTATTAGCTGAATAAGTTATGTAAAAAGGTATTTTCTGCATACTGTATGTAACTTCCATTGTAACTGACATTATACAGCTAATAAAGTCTGTGCCACCTTAAGTTTTACAAAAGTAAAGCCCAGCTGATATAGGTGATGATCAAAAGAGATTTATTCAGCATTATATGTGGATAATGGAATGAAAAACTACTAAGAATGAATGTTATCTGCTTGTCAGTTGTTGTGTGTATGACTATTTTGCTTAGTTAACGTAAAGGTGGTGTATTGAGGTGAAGGTATCTTTTTAGCATGCCAGTATGATCATGCACATACTCGTGGGTGGGATTCAGCATGATCCCACCCACCAATTCCACCCTGATGTGATGTCCTAATGGGACTCTACCGAATGCCAATTCATTTATGGGCAAGGGGCCAAAACAGAATAGAATTTAAGTAAGATTTGTCTTAACTCATGGGTAACAAATTTGTTAGTTAACTGAAAGAGACTACATTTACCTGACGCCCTTATCCAGAATGACTCACAGTTGATATAATCTTACAACCCAAGCATTTGTGGATTAAAGGCCTTGCAAAAGAACCCAACAGTGGCAGTTTAGCAGGGGTTGGATTTGAACCCTGGACCTTCTGTTCTATAGTCCAGAACCTTAACCACTAGGCCACCACAGTCTTACAAATAAGATCATGTTGTTAGTACCTATCCTTCCAGATACTGTATAATATTTTGGTATATGCAGCTTTACAGGCTAAGCAGCCTACCCGACATTTTTACAGTCCGGTATCCTTTCTGTGTGTTTTTTCAAACGTATTTTTATCCCAGTATTACCAGCTGAAAAAGTAGACCTTTGTAAACATAATTCAGTTTTTAATGAAAACATGGCACACTATTCTTTAATATTCCAGAGGTGTGGGTGCATATGAAACACATGCAAGTTGCCTCTACAGTAATGTTTAATGCAAAATACAGACACTTGTTACCATAGTTTTTGTTTAGTGTAAATTCTAAATATTTCTCAGTGTATCTGGAGATTAGCCACCTTTTGATTAGCCATTTTGTTCACAGCATTATCTCTTCCAGTTATATGTGCTAATGCATCTGTAATGATGCTTCTATAATAGGCGTGAGGAGGAGGCATAATGGAAATGAGATGCAATTATAGACTATAAGTAGGGAGTTATTGTTTAGGGTTTCCCCATTGCTCTAGGCCAAACAAAGGTATGATTGTCTTTTGAGTCAATGATATATAAAGCTTCTAAAAAGGTATTTTTACAAAGCCTTTTTAGTAATCGTGTCTGGTACAAAGTGTTCTAACATTTTTGCATTCTAGTGGCCTGGAGTCTTTATCATCCTATTTTCCTTATAGGTATTCAAATCATATTTATCAACAATTTGTTCACTTTAACCTATTAGTTACTGGTTTAAATTAATATTTTACCTGGTCCCTCCGCCCGACGATTATCAGCTGTGCTACCTGACGATGCAACGGCATTTGCAATGGCAGGAAATAGGCTGAATACTTGTATTTTTATTACAAAACAGTATTAGTTAACAGCATCTATTAGACAGCATATGACAGCATCATATAGTTTAATAGTAAACTGTTCAAAAAGAGGATACATAATATGAGATCACATTTGGTAAGCAGAAACTGGAACAGGCTTGAGTGCAACAGATTGATTAGATACACTGTAATAAACTGAACAACAATATGTCATGTTTTAGTTACATACACTTAAAAAGTCCATTAAAAACATAAAATATCCAGATGCGTCCATCAAAAGTATTCCATGATTTTATAACATTAAACACAAACAAGCAACTGGAATGCAACACTACAGCTCTACAAAATTGAGACCACTCAAAATTTCTTAAAATCAACATACCTACATGCATGGCAGCCATTCCATTCCAGTATCAGATAAATTCCAACTCAGATGTATCTCATTCTAATTAATGTCAAGTCAAGTCAAGTCAAGTCAGATTTATTTATATAGCGCTTTTTACAATGGAGCATTGTCTCAAAGCAACTTTACAAGTTTAGATGATCTCCTAATAACTACGTCCAATCTCAAATTGAGCAAGCCTAGGGCGACAGTGGCAAGGAAAAACTCCCTAGTTCTAGGAAGAAACCTTGGGAGGACCAAGACTCAAAAAAAAGGGACCCAACCTCCTTGGGCGGCGTAGATGATAAATCTAAGAGCGAACTAAAGTCATAGAGTCAAAGTTTGAATAGAATGTGAAGTATGCACATCGACATTAAGTGGCCGGGGTATGATGATAAATCTAATTAATGAGGTACTGATTAGGTGATCACCTGGACCAAATCTTATTTATTGAGGAAAAATACAAGGCACATCAAAGCTGTGATTGATTTCTGAACTAAACAAATAAATGCTCTTATCATTGATGCAAATAAGTACATGCTGCACACAATACCTAAAAATATTAAAACCGGGGAAACTGGTAATTTTGTAGTGGAAAACTGATGGTGTAGTGGTTTTGTAGTGATTTTGTAGTGGAAACTGATCATTTTGTAGTGGTCTCTTCATTTTTACAGAGCTGTATATAATAACTACATAATAAATAAAGGGACTGTGATTTAACAAAAAGAGGTAATGTTCGAAAGAATATTTCAAAACATGTATGTAGTTCAACACTGGTAGAAAGCTAATATCCCATTTCATGTGTGCATACTAAAGTCCCATTCTGCATGATTTAGCTATGTGTACTGTGAATTAAGAGCCTCTGGTTCTAAGATTTCATCACATCAGTTGTGTAGTATAAAATATAAACATAAAGGTGTGAAAGAGTATAACATATTTAACGTAAAATAATAAACATTTTAGAAATGTAAAATATACTCTTGTAGGCTTAAAAAAATATATTTATTTCATATAGTAACATTATGTGACGATTACAACCAATTTCAAATTAAACAGCCTTCTACTTGGATTCTTGTATTAGCTTTTGTCTTTGCTGTCAAGTACTTTCATATACTTGTTAAACAGAACATAGAGTTTTATGATAAAATGAAATTTTTTTAGTTCTACAATGATGGTATCCAGGGCCGGAGTGGGGTCACTTTTCAGCACGAGATTTTCATGCCCAAGCTCGGCCCACTTTTTCCATGGTACAGGTGACCGGATAAAAGCAACAATTTAGCTCTTACCGTCCTGTTGTTATTAGACACATGTTAAATCATATGTGTAGAAGTTAAATAGCATTTCACTTACATTAATAAAAATATTCTACTTCAAGAATAGGTTGTTAAAAAGAAAAAAAAAATTACAATAATAATTCCCTTCAACAATAAATTGACTTCAATGCAAATAAAACATTTGGTGTGAGTGTAATAGTCAAAGAAATAAGTTTTATATTGTTTACTCTGTCTCTACGAGCTCTTTCTGGTCTCTTCTCATCCATCTTCACTGACGCTTATCGTTACAGTATGCTACTTAAAGAACCTAGAATAGACGGGTTATATGGGAGGATGGGAATCAATTATTACTAACATTCTATCAGAAATTTTTTTGGGGTAAAAAATTTTATCCTTCAATTATAGTGGTCTACACAAAGTGGTTATTATTCCTAATATTGAATTTAAGTCAATTATATATATATATATATATATATAAAAATAAAAGTTTAATACTTTTTTCCAGTTTTCTTTCTGAGGCTATGAATTTTACCTAGTATGATCGAATGCTTCTGATGTTTTACTGGTCGTGTTAGAGCATGATTTATTTGATTTATACACACAAGAAGTGCTATAATGTGAAGAAAGATTTTGCTCAAAGAGAATAAAAGGACGTATTTATTGTTGGCCATACGTGACTAAGAGATTCTCACATTGGAACAGAGGGACAGATGAAAGAGAAACCTGTTTTGTATTTTGTGAGTTCTGCTTGGCGTACCCCCACCACCCAGCATGGAGCTATTTCTGCTTTAATGATTATACTAAAAATTACTCCAAATTTTAAAACTTATGTACAGTGGTACCTCAATTCTCGGACCTCGTTGAATTTCGGTTCGTGACATGTTGACTAGAAAGATTTGTCTTCTAGTCACTCGTTTCAGCCAAAACATGATTCATGATTCTGTACACAGTGATTCAGGTTCACAATAGCCCTCAGAAAAGATCTCTGCTATTTTTTATCGTGTTTTTCTGTATTTTTATATCTACAGTACTGTCTTCTTAGTGCAAATACCGTATTTTTCGGACCATAAGGCGCACTTAAAATCCTTTAACTTTCTCAAAAATCGACATTGCGCCTTAAAATGCGGTGCGTCTAATGTATGAATTAATTCTGGTTGTGCTTTCTGACCTAGAACCGATTGTAGATGGTACACGGCGCTCATAAATCTGTCAAAATGTTTTAGCACGGCCTTGGTAAGTTACGAAGCTTACGGTACTGTAGTGCGCAGCATCACGGAGTAATGCGGTATGTGCTTCAGCATTAGGGTACGTGCATTCATTCATTAATTTTCGAAGCGGATTTCAAACTCAACGCTATCGGTCACGCAGTACAACATGAACATAGAGCAGCTGCGAGAAAATTCAACATTAACGAATCAATGATACGGAAGTGGAGGAAGCAAGAAGACGCCCTGCGCCAGGTAAAAAGAAGACCAAACTGAGTTTCCGATGGAACTTAAGAGTTTTCATTTCATTTCATGCGCCTTATAACCCGGTGCGCTTTATGTATGAAAATAGTTCCGTTAGAAGTCGATCATTGATATCGCGCCTTATAACCAGAAAAATACGATAAGTCTCCATGGGTCCTGAAAAGGGTTAGTTTATAAGAGCCAAACAGGAATTTAATTTCTCCAGAACACAGACTGCAGTTAGCTTAGCTAGGGCCCAGAGTTCATCAGTAGTGTAAGTGTTGCATTTACATTTACAATTGTGGATTAAGGGCCTTGCTCAAGGACCCTACAGTGGCAGCTTGGTAGAGGTGGGATTTGATGCCTGGATCTTCGAGGCTAAAGTCCAGTTCCATAACTGCTAGGCTACCATAGTAATTTTCTTTTTTACTTTTTCACTTATAGTCCAATACTCACTAAATTACAAGAGATTTTTCAACACTTTTTTTTAAATAAAATAACATTTGTGTTAATGATTTGGCGATCTGTAGATTAATGTGTATTAAACATTATACACTGTATACATATAGTATACAGTGGGGCAAAATAGTATTTAGTCAGCCACTGATTGTGCAAGTTCTCCTACTTAGAAAGATGAGAGAGGTCTGTAATTTTCATCATAGGTACACTTCAACTATGAGAGACAAAATGAGAAAAAAATCCATTAAATCACGTTGTAGGATTTTTAAAGAATTGAAATGTAAATCATGGTGGAAAATAAGTATTTGGTCACCCACAAACAAGCAAGATTTCTGGCTCTCACAGACTTGTAACTTTCTTCTTTAAGAAGCTCTTCTGTCCTCCACTCATTACCTGTATTAAATGGGACCTGTTTGGCCTCGTTTTCTGTATAAAAGACACCTGTCCACAGCCTCAAACAGTCAGACTCCAAAATCAACCATGGCCAAGACCAAAGAGCTGTCAAGGGCACCAGTAAGAAAATTGTAGACCTGCACCAGGCTGGAAAGAGTTGGCAAACGGGTTTGGTGTGAATAAATCAACTGTGGGAGCAATTGTAAGAAAATGGAAGACATACAAGACCATTGATAATCTCCCTCGATCTGGGGCCCCACACAAGATCTCATTCTGTGGGGTCAAAATGATTATGAGAATGGTGAGCAAAAATTCCAGAACTACACGGAGGGATCTGATGAATGACCTGCAGAGAGCTGTAACCAAGTAACAAAGGCTACCATCACTAACACACTATGCCGAGGTTTTTGGTAAAAACTCAACTCGTCGTGTTTGGAGGAAGAAGAATGCTGAGTTGCATCCCAAGAAAACACCATACCTACTGTGAAGCATGAGGGTGGAAATATCATGCTTTGGGGCTGTTTTTCTGCAAAGGGGACAGGACGACTGATCCGTGTTAAGTGAAGAATGAACAGGCCATGTATCGTGAGATTTTCAGCCAAAACCTCCTTCCATCAGTGAGAGCATTTGAAGATGGAATGTGGCTGGGTCTCCCAGCATGACAATGATCCAAACACCAACACTCTTGGGCAACGAAGGAGTGGCTCTGTAAAAAGCATTTCAAGGTCCTGGAGTGGCCTAGCCAGTCTCCAGACCACAACCCCATAGAAAATTTGTAGAGGGAGTTGAAAGTTCGTGTTGCCCAGTCCCATAACATCATTGCTCTAGAGGAGATCTGCATGGAGGATTGGGCCAAAATACCAGCTACAGTTTGTGCAAACCTAGTGAAGACTTACAGGAAATGTTTGACCTCTGTCATTTCTAACAAAGGTTATGATACTTTCTCTTTCTTTGAGAAACATTGTTTTTAAACAATAATTTTCTTACACATTTGTTGACCACTGGAAATCATCTGCCCACCTTTGCTCCTCGAAGACTCAGCCTTTTGGGGACACTGCTTTTGTACCAAATCATGATTATAATCACTTGGTGAAATCACATTAGAAATGTAGTATTTTTAGCTCATTACTAGCCATAAATTTCCCCTGTCCCAAATTTTTTTGGAATGTGTCACAGGCCTGAAATGAGGATATTTATTTAGAATTAAAAGGAAAATGTACAGACAACACATTAAATATCTTAGGTTCATACTGTCTGCAGCAAAATAAAAGTCAAAATACACGTAAGGAGCACTGCGTTTTTTTTCCATATCGTACCAAACTTTTTCTGATTTGGGGTTGTAAATTACATTTGCTTTAGATTGTTCAGAACATAATCAGTATTTCATACTGTCACGCCACGCCCGCTCACCTGCTCACCACGCCCACCTTCCACCGCTTTCCAGCACCTTCCACCACATTCCTGCCACCTTCTACCACTTTCTCTCTCCTCCTCCTTCATCACAAACACCTGCCTCTCATCCCAGCACCTTCCACACATCACTATATATACCGCTCACCTTCACAGTCACTTTGCTGAGTCTCGTAGCTCTCACCATGACTCCAGCTCCCACGCAATTGTCTTTTCTACCGCGTCTCGCCGTTATCCTTTCTCGTCATCCTTTCCTATCTCTTTCCTAGTCTCGTCCTTACTGCACCGATTGTCCTATCTAAGCCATTGTCCATCTAATCCTATCCTCTCTCTTCGTTCGTTCCTACCAACCGCTCACCTACCGTACCTCATTGCTCCGCTCGTCCGCGTCTGTCGTTCCGTCCTTCGCCCGTTTAACCTCCTCTGTTTGCAGATATTCCGTATTCGCGTGTTTAAGTTCAGTTCCAGTTGCAAGTTATTAATAAAAACCCCGGCTGAGTTCGGATCACTCCCTGCGTGTGCCTTCTCTTCCCTCAGCCGGCGTAACAAAAGACTCAGCCGTGCTTGAAGGCAGCGGGAGTTTTCTTTTGATTTAAACTTGGCACTGCTGATATGAGCTGGGAACAGCTCACTAAGCTTCGTGCTCAGGTCGCCGAGGTAACGCGAGCCATTTCGCAGCTGGCTCCCCCCGCGAATGCGATCTCCCAGCGCGTGTTAGGGCAAGTCCGGTTCTTGTGAGTGCCCACTTCTGGCTCTCTGTCGGTCCCTGAGATCGTGTTACTGGAGAGGTTTGACAGTAACCCTGCACGTAACTTCCGTGCAGAATGCCAGCGTTACCTCGAGCGTTATCCACCCAGCTCAGACTATACAGCAGTAGCTCTGGTGGTGTCTTGCCTTTCAGGCAGGGCCCTGCAGTTGGTCGTGGAGAGACGGTCACAGGTGCTTTCCGGGGACTGTGACCAACTCCTGGACGCAATTGGGGCAGTTTTTGGTCCACCCGTTGATAGTGGACCATACTTCCCTGCGGTCCCACTGTTCAGCAAGTCCTCGCCGAATGACTCTCTGTTGGATGTCACTTCCTTGCTAGATAGTGAGCCATACACCTCCGAGGCTCCATCTTCCTGCGTGTCCCCGCCGAGCAACCGATCCCCCAGGGTTCAGCCACCACCTCACTTTGTTCGCCACTTGCTGGATCCTCCGTTTGCTGGCTGTCGGAGGATCAATGCCATAAATGTGGCCAAGCGCAGTAGTGAGTGCGCTTCAACGGTCTCTATTTGAAGGACACCCGGTTCAGTCCAGGATCCACCTGTCCAAGAGGCCGTTTCGGGGTCGACCATCCCAGAGTCCGCTCTAGGGATGCCCGTCCCAGTCGAAGAGTCGCCCGTCCCAGAGTCAGCTCTTGGGATGCCTGTCTCAGCTCCAGGTTCGCCCATACCAGAGTCTGCTCTAGGGATGCCTGTCCCAGTCAAAGGGTCGCCCGTCCCAGGCTCCGTTCTGGGTACGTCCGATCCCAGGGTCACTACAGGACCCGATATCGTCCGGGATCTCTCAGAGGTCCCTGAGGTCTGGTACTCCTGTAGTCTGGCAGCTTCACTCGGCCGTTGAACCAGTCTCGCCCCGCAGCACGATGTTGGAACCATCTAGTTCCGATAACCCGGCATTTGTGCACGACACGTCCGGGATCTCCACCGAGGAGTTGTTGCTGCCTGGAAGCACTGCATCTGCCATACCAGAGCCCGATTATCCGGCACAGGAGCCGGTCAGTCGCGTGCTCAATCACCTTCGGTACCTGGATCCAGGCTGTCCAATAAAGAGTCAGCCATTTCTGAAACCTTTAAAAGGTTGTCTAACTCGGAGTCTGCTCCGAATCAGTTTGCGGTAGCTCCGAGTTCGCTTGAGACCTCTCATGGATTGTGTATATACCTGAGAGCGTCTCAAGTTTGCCTCTGTCAGAGACCTCCCTAAGGTCCTCTTCCCTTGAGACCTTCCTAAGGTCGTCTAAACCCGTGCCTGATCGAAGTTCGCCTCTGTCAGAGACCTTCCATAGGTCCTCTTCTCTCAAGACCTCTCTAGGGTCATCTAAAGAAATATCTGATCCAAGATTGCCTTCGTCAGAGACCCGCCAAAGGTCCTTGATTCCCGAAATCATTCAAAGATCCCTTCAGGTCGAGGCTGTTTCCGACCGTCCTGAGTTTTTAGCAAGCCCCTTCATGTCAGACTCCTTCCAGAACCCGCCTAATTCGGAAACTTTCCAAGACTCATTCCCCTCTAAATTCTCTTCTGATCAGACTACGCCACCTAACTCTAATTCATCCGTTAGTCAGACTGCCTTTCCTCTGGTTCTGTGTCCACCCGAGTCCGAGTCAATGTCAAGTTTGTCTGTGAATATGCAGCATCCATGTCACTTAGTGTCAGTCCGAACTGCGTCTAGCTCCGAGCCCCTTCTCAGTCTGTCTCAGTCAATCCTTATCTCTGTCCGAGTCCACTCTTCCTCTCCCTAAGTCTGAATCTGTCCTCTCTCTACCCAACTCCATTTCATGTTCATCTGAGACTGTCCAGAAAATGTCTATTTCTGAATCTGTTCCCAATCTCTCTGTGTCTGACCAACCTTCCTCTATGTCTGAGTCTGTTCTATCTTCATCCGAGTCCGTCCAATATCTGTTTGAGTCCGAGTTCGGTCAAAGCCTCTCTAACTCCATGTCTGTCCCCTTTCTTCATATATCCACTCCATGTCCAACTGAGTCTGTCAAGTGTGTGTCCCTTCCAAGTCTGTCTCAGTATGACCTGTCTACGTCTATGTCCGAACTCCTTCTGTGTTTGTCCGGATCTATCCCGAGTGTCCCTAGCTCTGACTCCATCCCATTTGTGTCCGGATCCAGTCAGAGTCCATCTAAGTCTGTGGTCGTCTGTGACCACTCAAGTGTCGTCCGGGACCTTCTCAGGACCGTCTGAGCCGGAGGCCTTCCAGAAGCTGTCAGCTCCGGTTCCTACACCTAGGTCGTCACTCCCAGCTCCTATGCCCAGGTTGTCAGTACTGGTACCTGCACCAGTCCCAGTACCAGCTCCAAGGTCATCACTCTCGGTTCCAACACCGAGATCGCCAGTCCCACTACCAGCTCCGAGGTCTCCAGTCTCAGTACCTGCACCTAGATCGTCGGTCCCAGTCCCTGCACCTAGATCGTCTGTCCCTGGGATCTTCCAGAGACCGTCAGTCCCCGTGGCCTTCCAGAGGTCGCCAGTCCCCGTGCCTGCTCCAAGGTCGTCAGTCCCCAGACCCTACCAGAGGTCGTCAGTCCCCGTGGCCTTCCAGAGGTCATCAGTCCCCATGCCTGCTCCACGGTCGTCAGTCTCTGACGCCTACCAGAGGTCGTCAATCCCTGAAGCCTACCAGCAGTCATCATTCCCCAAGGCCTTCCAGAGGTCGTCCGCTGTCATGCCTGCTCCAAGATCCTCAGTCCCAGTGCCTGCTTCTCGGCCTTCCGTTCTGGTCCCCGCACCGAAGTCCTCTCCCCGGGTGGCTGCTCTGATGCCACCCATGTCAGCACCAGGGTCTTCCGCTCCTGCGCCTGTCCTGCCGACATCCGTGTCCATGCCTGCCCAGAAAACGACTCTTTCCAGTCCTGATCCTTGCCCTCGTCTCGGCCTCCCTCCGTCCATCGGCGTCAGGTGTGCCGCTCTGGGTCATCAGGAGCCCGGTCCCGTCCGGAATCCTCCCAACCGTTGCCCGGAAAGGAAACCGCCGGATTGCCATTGGAGTCCTAGCTCCATCTCGGACTCCGGGGGGGGGGGGGGGGGTGAGCAGTTGAGCGAGCAGTTTCCCGCTCAACTGCTCACCACGCCCACCTTCCACTGCTTTCCAGCACCTTCCACCACATTCCTGCCACCTTCTACCACTTTCTCTCTCCTCCTCCTTCATCACAAACACCTGCCTCTCAATCCCAGCACCTTCCACACGTCACTATATATACCGCTCACCTTCACAGTCACTTTGCTGAGTCTTGTAGCTCTCACCATGACTCCAGCTCCCACACAATTGTCTTTTCTACCGCGTCTCGCCGTTATCCTTTCTCGTCATCCTTTCCTATCTCTTTCCTAGTCTCGTTCTTACTGCACCGATTGTCCTATCTAAGCCATTGTCCATCTAATCCTAACCTCTCTCTTCGTTCCTTCCTTCCAACCGCTCACCTACCGTACCTCATTGCTATGCTTGTCCGCGTCTGTCGTTCCGTCCTTCGCCCGTTTAACCTCCTCTGTTTGCAGATATTCCGTATTCGCGTGTTTAATTTCAGTACCAGTTGCAAGTTCTTAATAAAAACCCCGTCTGAGTTTGGATCACTCCCTGCGTGTGTCTTCACTTCCCTCAGCCGGCGTAACACATACATTTTTATAATAATGTAAAATGTTTTTTTATGAATGCATGAGTAGTATATATAATTTTTTGAATGCGGGTTTTAGTTTTGATAATGTATGGAACTCTCTGACAGTGAAAATTAATGTCATGCAGTCTGCTGATCTGGCTCTGTCTTACAGAGAGGTGGAGAAAAACAAGCTGACAGGAAGTGTTCATCAGAGATAAGGCCAGGATGCCAGCTCACATTCTTACACACAGTAGGAAGAGAGTTTCCATGCACTATGCATGCTCTGTGCATGATTTGTATATAGCAAAATCAAATTCCTTTGTTCTTCTAAACATAACCATAGAGCAACATGCCCCCGAGTCAACTTGTGCCATTGGTTAAAATTACATTTGTATTATTATTAAAGACGTTAAGATGTTGAGTGTATACAAAATTGTAACTTTCGCTCTCACTCACTTGTGTCTTGACCACTTGAGACCTCACTGCTCTCCTCGGAGCTCTGATTTTTTTATGTATAAAAACTGAACACCATCTTTGAACAGGCGGTATTTTTGTTTTTGTGAAATGCTCAAGAGTGTCTACAAATGGAGACTGGGTTAAGCAGAATGAAGTATGAGGTGTAGCAAACCCAAAACGTCATGTCCTCATGTGGGGACACCAGGTCTCAGGAGGTTAAATATGAAAGTATAATTCTTTACTAAAGACTAACCCTTTTCATTATTTTAAGAATTTGGAATTCATTTCAAGGCTTGATAGTACAGGCTATACCCGATAAAAGTAGTAGACGACTTTGTGTGTCTTGGTGGCGGAAGACTGGATGGGGAAGATACTGTATCTTTATGTGTGAGAGAGAAGCACTCAAACTAGGCTATATTGCCATTTTACAGGGCCTCAACAAAGATATCAACTCATGAACTCTACAAGAAAACAAAAGCAATGGCAATAAAAATTGGCATTATGAGGAGCCATGAAATATCACACACTGTTTGGTTGCAGGTCATTCAATATTTCACCCTTTGGCTATTTTCTGGTTCCAGTGCCAAATGATGTATATTTATGAGCTAGAGATTCTCCTCTGACTCTCAATGAGAAGGGCAACATGATCCACTTACTGCATCTGTGCTGACTGCTATTAGATTTCCACTGGGGCTCTGAAAGACAGACTGAGCCCCAGCCTGCTCATAAGCAGATGGAGCACATAAAATAGGTATATCAGTTCAGGTATGGACAGGAGAGAGGAGCTGCTCCTTCTGAGCCTTTATGTTCTGAGGATTTTATGGAGAGCAGGTTATCAGGGTGGCGCAGAGATGCAGTAGCTCACTGCCCCATGCTTCCCACTTCTGAAGAAGGAACGCTGGAGTCAGCAGTAATAAAACTGGCTTCTGAACGTGACACTGCCAAGGACATTTGTGAAGGTCCTCAGGTCTTAAATCCCAACACAAATCCAGCCAATATACATTATATACAGTATTTACCACATAACTGGATAACAGACTGTGTTCTAGAAGCTAAAAACAGATGTTAATGCACTCGGCCAGCATCCTCTGAATGCAGCATTATAATGTCGAGCTCTTTAATTCACAATTAAAGAATCTAATATCAGCTCAATTTCCACAAAGGAAAGCATTTGCCAAATGTTTTAGGTGTTAACACAGAGCATCACATCTCGCTGTGTCTCAGCCTTTTGGACGTTAATCTAAATGTTGAATCTCATCAGCCCTGACTTAGTCACAGTTTATGATGATAGAAGGAAAGGGGGGAGGCTCATCTGCTGCATTCTGATTAAAATGACAACACATTCACTGGCACTCTCCAGACCTTAGTAATAAAGGGTGTCACTGCACCAAACGCACATGGTCTTTGTTTGCCAGCCCCTATTAACAACAGATGAAAGGAAGATGTATTATACTGCTGATAATTTCATCAATCTTGATTAATTCGCAAAATGCAAATACAATCACGGTTGAACCTGAAATTAAAGTTGACCTTTAGACACAATAGATAAGCTGAACTTAATGTGTTTCTTCCTTGCACATACATGTTTAATTTAGCTATATAGGTGTGATGCATAGGGAGGAAAAAGGTGACCTCAAGTACTTAAGTGGCCAGCACAGTGGTACAGGGGATAGTGCTGGGTTCAAGTCTCGACCTGGCCACTGCCTGTGTGAAGTTTGCATGCTCTCTTTATGTCTGCATATGTATCTGCTAGGTACTACAGTTTTCTCTCATATCCTAAGACTTGGGTCAATTGGCATGTATGTTCCAGAGATGTGTTCCAGTGTGAGTGAGCAAGTGTGTGTGTGCTCTGCCCAGAGTTGGTTCCCACCTTGCACTCTGCACTACCGGATAGACCCCACCCTCTGAGACCCTGGATTCGATTATGCAGGTATAGAAAACTAACGAACGGACTATTAGAGGCCTTTGCTGTAGAAACAAAGAGCTAATCTGTCAGCTAAGCATATTACAGTTTCCATAACTGTTTGAATTGGTGTGACAATGTTTGCATCTGTATCCAATGTGTATGTCATCTTAATTAGGCAATTGTTCCTGCTTATGGATATAGCATTTTATTTAGCTTACTCAGAGCACGTAAATCAAAATTAATGCATGAAGAATATCACACTTCATACTTTTATCGCTTGAAATGCATTTCAGTGTAATTGTTATCGGAGGGCAGGTGCAGGGTGTAAAATATGCTTGGAAAACCTGATTCTACCTGATCCTAGAAATTTTTAACTGTAAATGATCTTGCCCATTTAAGCATTTGCTTATTAATGTACAATGTTTTGTCTGATTTTCTGTGATCTGGATGAAACCTACATTTTATGAGGCACTGATGCAGAAATACAGACCAGTCCAAGATGATATTAAACTGCTATAAGTAATTACTGTACATTTGACATAAACTTGAAAGAGTTATTACTGTACATATTTTGTATTAGGTACACAGTGTATATGGTCATACACTTGATGTTAGGGTTTAGGAGTGTTAGCATTAGTACCCTTTCTACCAACGAAATTTGTATGAAATATAATAAAATCCACATGATTGCTGTCACTCATTTGAATTTGTATGTATTTTATGAGGTCTGATCAGTCTGCCCAGGGGAATAGTCTTTGGTGTCAAATGTAGCTGGAGGGTAGGTATGTTCAGTGATTATGGGAGGATGTATGTCATAGTAAGATGTAGCAGAGACTGGCAGCCAGCAAGAGAGTAGGTGGTGAGAGAGCGAGACGAAGAGAGTAGAATTAGCTATAAAGACATTTCAGGCACCCGGCCCAGCTGGCTCTTAATTGAGCTTTCCCTCCTTTTTTAATCAGCATTTTTATAGATGTTTTAGTAAGTTGAACTAAAAGATATCCAGTATGGTTCTTCATGAGCCAAGAGTCACTGAGGCTGAGGCTTTCCACAACTATTTGGACTTCCATTGATTACACTTATATTATTGGTTTATATTACTTTAACAAGACAGTTCACAGTGCAGGACTCATGAAAAATCCAGATGATCCCTGGAATACTATACAGGATTTTAATTACTTACAATAGCATACTATATGGTGTTAGTAGTCCATGCTATATATGTTTACAATGTATGGAATTTGGGAATTTGGGAATTATTTTGGGTTATTCAATATGGTTGAAAGTATGTAGACAGTCTTCTAATTAGTGTTATTCCTGCCACACTTGCTTCTAACAGGTTTATTGTAACACGTGCGTGGCCTAACAGGCAAAGAGGAGACTAATGCAGGTTCTTTCAGAATAACCATGGTTTTTTACTTAAATAAATAACACAATCATAATGCAAACCTAAATACACATTCAGACAAACGAAACCAAACCCGAACAAAACGTCTGCAAAACATACATGAACATACATACATACATAAATAAACTGATACCTTACACCAACTAATAACACCGGCTATCGCAAGATGCTACACAAAAGCGGGCTTACCGGGCTTTTTCTTCTGGAACGATGCAGGTACGAACGTCCTCGTGCGGCAAGGAGGGGCACAACACATGAAGGACAGGGGGAACTCGTGACATACTTCCCCCCCACGGAGCCCGAGATGGAGCTAGGGCTCCCTTAAATGCCATCCTCCATCAGAGCACATCACAGCATCTGGGGGCTTTCTCTCTGGACGCTCCTGAGATACCCACTCGGGCACCGAATCAGCCCGAACCCCCTTTGGGAGAGCGTCACAGGAACACCCTGCCTCCTGCTGGTCCTCAAGAAAACCCACGACCTCTGGCAAGGCCGTCCTATAGCTCACGGCCTCTGGCAAGGCCATCCTCCATCCTGGCACCGGAACTCTTGCCCTCGGCACGGCTACAGGAGCAGACACCCTCGATGCTGACCCAGGAACCTTCGCCCTCGGCACCTCCATGGGGCCAGTAGCCCTCAGCACAGCCACAGGATCTGCTGTCGCCCTTCGTGCTGGCACAGCTGGAACAGCTCTCCTTGGTGCTGGTACGGGACCAGTAGCCCTCGGCACGGCTACTGAGCCAGCGTGACCAGAAACACGAACACCCACAGCTACCCGCTCAACTACTGAGGTAGTGTGGTCAGAATCACGAGTATCCACAACTATAGGTTCAAATAATGAACTAGTGCGGTCTGAAACACAAACATCCACAGCTGTCGGTTCCACAAACAAACTAGTGTGGTCAGAAACACGAATATTCACAACTATCGGTTCAAATGATGAACTAGTGCGGTCTGAAACACGAACATCCACAGCTATCGGCTCTAGTACTGAGCTAGTGTGGTCAAAAACGCGAGTATCCACAACTATCGGTTCAAATGATGAACTAGTGCGGTCTGAAACACGAACAACCACAGCTATCGGCTCCAGTACTGAGCTAGTGTGGTCAGAAACCGGATTATAATGCGCTCGCCGACGCTTGACTAAACTGGTCCGGGCGAGTGATAAATTTCGGCTTGTCTCTGTTAGATGGATCTATATCCAACGCTATGGGTTCCTTAACTGAGCTTGCGTGTTCAGAAACGCCATAACTAGAAGCTTTCAGCTCCTTTACTGAGCTTACATGTTAAGAAACACCATAACTAGATGCTTTCAGCTCCTTTACTGAGCTTACATGTTCAGAAATGCCATAACTAGACGCTTTCAGCTCCTTTACTGAGCTTACGTGTTCAGAAACACCATAATTTGTGGTTTTGGTGTCAGTGAAACCCCGTGGGGATCCAAAACAAAATTTCAGCTCCTCGAAAAACTCCCCCATGGTTCCAGCCTTGACTACGGGCCATACCAGGGTGGCCCAACATAGGGCTTCACCAGTAAGGCGAAGAAAAACAAAGGATACCTTTGCATATTCAGTATCAACAGAACATTTCTCAAAGTACCGAACACACTGGTTAATAAACAGCCGGCAACAGGCTGGATCACCGATAAAGCGGTCAGGGAGAAATCAGGAAGCTGAGGAACCTGCCGTCTCCATTGTTTGGTGGCGGGATTTCTGTAACGCGTGTGTGGCCTAACAGGTAAAGAGGAGACGAATGCAGGTTCTATCAGAATAACCATGTTTTTTTACTTAAATAAATAACACAATCATAATGCAAACGTAAATACACATTCAGACAAACGAAACCAAACCCGAACAAAACATCTGCAAAACATATATGAACATACATACATAAATAAACTGATACCTTACACCAACTAATAACACCGGCTACCGCAAGACGCTACACAAAAGCGGGCTTACCGGACTACAGCTCATACAGCCAAAAATGTATGATACCAACTTTAAGGCGGTCCTAAACCGCCAGATCACTGCAACATGACAAAAGGATATGAATCCCGAAACTTACTAACAGAAACGCCGTCACAGTTCGAAAAGGGATCTTTCTCCCGAAAACAAATGTAAATCCCCGCGCCGTTCCGTAGCTAGGGCCCTGCTTAAATACTGTTCATAAGTGTTCACTTAGTCCGAGGGCCCTAGCTTCTTCTTCTGGCACTGTCTGGCGGAGCGCCACGAACGACGCGGGTACGAACGCCCTCCTGCGGCATGGAGGACAGGGGGAACCCGTGCCATTTATGATATGAAGCATACAGACAGGGCTTAATGTCTGCTCTACATGCATGTGGAGCTGAGCTCAGGGACCTCCGCATACCTAAAAGATAAAGTAGATAATTCATATCTACTTCCTGCATATTTCAGATAGTAATTTCAGCTTAACCGTAGGACTACTTAAATATTTTTGAGTGACATAATGAGTCCTTGTGTCTTTTTTATTTTATTTGGGTTTAAAATCCAAACAAAGTCTACCATAAACTAGCACTTAACCACCATGTGATTCATTTTTGCAATGCAGTACATGATACAGAAAGTACTTTAAGGAGGACAGACTCTGTATGCATCTTTTAGCTCTTTAAAGGCAAGTAAAAATACTTGTAATCTTGTCAGGTGGAGGTTAAGTTGTCAACTGCTTTTTCCATGTACAGTGCTGTATTGAAAATAAAGAAATCACACCATGATCACTCAATGTCCACTCTGACAGAATCACCTACCTTGTTGTTCCACTTTGAAGATGTAAAGTCAGAGACAGTAGCTCATTTTTACTACCCACTACCCAGTGTACACTACCCACAGGACACAGTGGGTTGGATATTATACCTTGTTGGACTATTCTTCGTCCAGCAGTGACACTGAGGAGGTTAAAATCTCCTGCAGCAATTCTCTATTTGATGAACTCATACCAGCAAAGCCTACACAGAACCACCTTGTTACTGTCACTTCAGTTCTGAGAATGATCCAATACCTGCTCAGTGGTGGTCCTGTAGGGGTCCTGAATGTTGAAGAAAAGGGTAAAAGGAGATGGGATGGCAGAGGAACTATCTGTAATTGGGTAACTTCAAAATGCATCTATATGGTAAATGGAGCTTATGAAACGGACAATCTATAGGAACAAGGAGGTGGTTTTAATATTATGCTGGTTGATACATGGGGCCGTTCAATGGTGCAGTGGTTAGTGCTATCGCCTCACAACTCTGAGATCCCCAGTTCAGTTCTGACCCTGGGCTCCTCCTGTATGGAGTCTGCATGTCCTCCCAGTGTCTGCGTGGGTTTACTCCGGGTACTTTGGTTTCCTCCCACATTCTAAAGTCATGCATTTTAGGTTAATTGGTGTTTCCACCATTCCACCAACTCATTGTCATGTTCATGATGTTTGAAACCAGTTTGAGATGATTTGAGCTTTGTGACATAGCATTTTCAGCATTTGAGCACACTGTCATTATAAAGGGATGACATGGTCAGCAACAATACTCAGGTAGACTGTGGCATTTAAACAATGTTCAGTTGATATTAAGGGACCCGAAGTGTGCCAAGAAAATATCCTCCCCCACATTATACCAGCATCAGCGTAAAATGGTGATACAAGGCAGGATAGATTCACGATTTCATGTTGTTTATGCCAACCATCTGAATGTAGCAGCAGAAACCGAGACTCATCAGACCAGGCACTGTTTTTCGAATCTTGTTTTGTCCAATTTGGGTCTTTGGAGTCTCAGAAATGCTCAGACCAGCCTGTGTAGCACCAACAACCATGACACATTCATGTCACTTAAATGAATCTGTTCTCCATTCTGATGCTTGGTTTAAACTTCAACAGGTCCTCTTGACCATGTCTACATGACTACATGCATTGAGTTACTGCTAAGTGATTGGCTGATTAGATATTTTACATATAGCGTTTAAGAGCTGTTGAACAAGTGTACCTTATAAAGTGGGAGGTAAGTATGTGTGTATGTGTGTATACATTAGTGATGTAACAATCCATCGATCTGTATCGATGCCTTGAGCCAAACAGCAAACCATCCAATGCATCGATGTGACGCATCAAATGATCGATGTGTGCGTGTTTTTCATGCATGTTCAAAAGCGTGTGCAATTCATCTCTGTGCACTACACTCCCCCTAAATACTAGCAGCAGCATTTTGTAGTCCCCCCAAAAAATGCTTGTGTTAGGGCCTAACAATGCAGGAGCCATCAACCAGTTGATCTAGCAGTGACAAACAAGAAAACGAGATAATACACTCTCTCGTTGGGTACAAATCATGGGTGTGGAAATAATTCGGATTTAGAAAAATTAACGGGCAGACAGACAAGACTTTTGCAAAGAATGTAAAGTGTTAATGAAGGTACTCAGGTAATACCGCAAACTTTATAGCGTAGTAGAAAATGAAGGCTTCCGTGAACTACTGCACACACTGGAGCCGAAATACAACGTGCCGTCTCGACAACACTTAAGTGAACACTGCATACCTGAACTGTATAAGGAAGTGCAAGATGGCATTAAACTTGAGCTAATGGATGCAGGGTGAGTCGCACTTGCAACAGATGGTTGGACCTGTCATTTCATTAACGCTGACTGGCAGATGAAGAATTACGTTCTTCAAATGCATATTTTGAATTACTCACACACAGGAGTAAATATTGGGGCATTCCTGAGAGAAGCACGTGATGAGTGGAATATACAAGACAAAAAACCTGCCAGCAACATGTCAATAGCCGGACAAAAGGCAAATCTGTCTCCGCACATTAAATGCTTCATGCATACCATTAATTTAGCGACACAGAAAGGATTGAAATGTGACGGCGCAGTATGGCTCTTGGGAAGAGTGAGATGAGTTGTGATTTTTTTGCATCACAGCATGGTAGCTACTACAGTTTTAAAAAAGAAGCAGAAGATACTTGGAGTTCCAGAGCACAAGTTAAAATGAGACGTGATAACTCGCTGGAATAGTTCATTCTACATGTTAGAGCGATTTTTGGAACAGCAAGCTGCAGTGTGTGGTGCGCTCCTGGACAGAAAATTCCAGAAAGGTGCAAGTGACGTGCACACACTCAGTGAAGATGACATCATAAATGGTCAAGCTGATCGTACCAGTGAAAGCCACCACCACTGTTATCTGTGAGGAAAAGCAACCCACTCTGTCTGTCGTTGCATCAACTGTTGCATCATTTCAAAGTTGCCAATAAAGACTGCACGTTAATCACAGAAATGAAAGACATTATGACAAAGGAGCTGGAACAGAGGTATGTGGATGTATGACAAGTCCTACACAAAACGTTTGCCTTAGACCCCAGATTCAATAAGCTGCTTTTTTTGAATGAGGAGGAGAGAGATGCAACTTTCCAGTGTCTCGTCCAAGAGGCTTCACAGATGAAGGACCAAAAAGTACGTAATTTTTTTTCTAATTGAATTATCATTTTTAAAGCATAAAACATACATTACTGTCTCTCCATTGCTGGTATGTGTGTATACAGTGGTGCTTGAAAGTTTGTGATCCCTTTAGAATTTTCTATTTTTCTGCATATGATCTAAAACATCATCAGATATTCACACAAGTCCTAAAAGTTGATTAAACTGAACCCAGTTAAACAAATGAGACAAAAAAGTTATACTTGATCATTTATTTATTTATTGAGGAAAATGATCCAATATTACATATTAGTGAGTGGCAAAAAGTATGTGAACCTTTGCTTTCAGTATCTGGTGTGACCCCCCTGTGCAGCAAAAACTGCAACTAAATGTTTCCAGTAACTGTTGATCAGTCCGGCACACCGGCTTGGACGAATTTTAGCCTATTCCTCCTTACAGAACAGCTTCAGCTCTGGGATGTTGGTTGGTTTCCTCACATTAACTGCTCGCTTCTGGTACTTCAACAACATTTCGATTGGATTAAGGTTAAGACTTTGACTTGGCCATTCCAAAACATAAATTTTATTGTTCTTTAACCATTCTTTGGTAGGACAACGTGTGTGCTTAGGGTTGTTGTCTTACTGCATGACCCACCTTCTCTTGAGATTCAGTTCATGGAGAGATGTCCTGACATTTTCCTTTAGAAGTCTCTGATATAATTCAGAATTCATTGTCATCAATGATGGCATGCCGTCCTGGCCCAGATGCAGCAAAACAGGCCCAAACCATGATACTACCACCGCTGTGTTTCACAGATGGGATAAGGCTCTTAGGTGGAATGCAGTTTTCCTTTCTACAAGCATAACGCTTTTCTTTTAAACCAAAAGTTCTGTTTTCGTCTCATCCATCCACAAAACATTCTTCCAGTAGCCTTCTGGCTTGTCCACGTGATCTTTAGCAAACTGCAGACAAGCAGCAATGCTCTTTTTGGAGACTCCTTACAACTCTGCTATGTACACCATTGTTGTTCAGTGTTCTTCTGATGGTGGACTCATGAACATTAACATTTGCCACTGTGAGAGAGGCCTTCAGTTGCTTAGCAGTTACCCTGGGGTCCTTTGTGACCTTTTACACGCCTTGCTCTTGGAGTGATCTTTGTTGGTCAACCACTAATGGGGAGGGTAACAATGGTCTTGAATTTCTTCCATTTGTACACAATCTGTCTGAATGTGGATTTTTAGAGTTCAAACTATTTAGAGATGGTTTTGTAACCTTTTCCAGCCTGATGAGCATCAACAACTCTTTTTCTGAGGTTCTCAGAAATCGCCTTTGTTCAATGAAGAAGGAGCATTTTGTTTTAAATGAACGTGCACTTGTTTTAAAAATATTGGTTATTCTGTCCAGCGTAATTCCATTTTTTGGGTGTTACTCTAGAATTCATTCCTGCTTCCAAGATGTCAAAGACACTAGAAGTTTTTTTTTGGTGATGTGTTCTGTACTGTGGAAACTAGCCAGATGATCAAAACCTCCAGAGAGCTAGCCCAAGCTGAAATTGTGAAGTAAAGAGAGACTGCATCTTTGGATCTAGGTGGTAAGGTGTTAGATTGGTGGAAAACTCATCAGTCTGACTTTGTTTCAGAAAAGACTTTCTTTTCTGTAGATATTACACTTGTGGTTAACGTATCCATTCATATCCAAAGGATATCCTTTCATTTCAATTTTTTTTACATGTGTTAAGAATATGCAAATAGTTTTTGGCTACTGTATTTGCACTTTCCAGTGTTAACCTTGGTTAAAATGTAAACCATAGCAGAAAACTAAATGGCTTTTCTGCTGTAGAACTTTGCAGTGATGCCTTTGTTTAGCCTACCTCATGTCAAAATGTTAAGTGCACTTGTTTACAGTATTTCTTTACTATTTCTTAACTTGTTTACTGCTTATGACTAAAGTATTTGACATGCACTAGTAAAATGTTCAGCTTATATTTTGGTTGCATTTGGGAATTCATAGAATGTAACATTATGTGGAATTAAATCGTATGAAACCAAATCACTGTAAAAGTTGAGGGATCGAGAATTATTGTATCGTTGGCTAAAATAATAGATCTAGAGTCGTATCGTGCTTAATCATGTGATTTACACCCCTAGTATACATACAGTATGCATTATGATACTACCACCACCATGTTTCACAGATGGAATAACATGAACTGTCGAACACTCCTGGGGAGGGTAACAATGGTCTTGAATTTCCTCTATTTGTACACAATCTGTCTGACTGTGGATTGGTGGAGTTCAAACTCTTTAGAGATGGTATTGTAACCTTTTGTAATCTCCTTTGTAACCTTTTGTAATCTCCTTTTGTAATCTCCTTTGTTTGTGCCATGATACAGTTCCACAAACATGTTCTTGAAATAAAACAGGGTGCCCACTCACACCTGATTGTCATCCCATTGATTGAAACACTTGACTCTAATTTCACCTTCAAATTAACTACTAATCCTGGAGTGTCTTGATGCATGCTCAATAATCCAGGTAAGAAAATCCCAGAAGTTGAATCTGTTCATCTGGAGATAAGGTTTTGTGGGAGAAACGTTTCGTCACTCATTTAAGTGATTTCTTCAGTCTCAGCTAGTTGGAAAACTTCCCCAGTCTTATATAAAGCACAGCTGCATAATGACTGGTACCAGCACCATTGCATAACAATGGGACCGGTGATCAGTTAAGTATGCATATTACCATATCCATTAATGACAATGGCCATGTGTGCCATGCACACAGGATTGGGGAAGGGCTGCGATAGCGGAATTGTAAGATAGTGAGATTCAACCTGCAGACAGAATGGGATCACTCCAAAGAGTCTACAAATGAAATCTTGGTAAAGGGCCACCAAGCTAACAAGATCCTCCAGAAAGCACAGAACTAGCTTCTGAATGAAAGAGTGAGGCATACCAACTTTACCACTGATGCTTTGAAAGTCAGAGAGGAACACATCCGACAGAGACTTGCATCATGTCTAGACAAGACCACCTTCCAGCATATGATCAACTTCACAGAAAAGGCTCGGTTAGCACAACATGAAAAGTCTAAAACTAGGCAGCAGAAGAAGTTCCATCTTCTTGCTGCACGCCAGAGACACCGGCGGACGTATGACACTCTCAAAGGCTGGGAAGAGAGACAGAGGACAGACAACCTGTGGATGTGGACAGCTGGGTGAAGAACTTGTCTGACAGACAACTCACTCAGGCGGAGAAAGACATCTTGGCTAAGGGGCTGAATTTTGCTGTGACACTGAGGCAAATACCACTAGTGGAACTGAATACAGCCACGGAAACAGCAATCCACAACAACAGCATCGCAGACATGGAAGCAGAACAACTACGAATGAAAGTTTCGGCCTGCCTTAGCAACGCGAAGCCACCACTGTCGAACATCAGCAGAGAGGAGAGGAATGCACTCATGACTCTCAGTAAGGATAATTACATCATCATCCTTCCAGTGGACAAAGGCAGGTGCACTGTTTTATTAAACCAGACAGACTATTATGAGAAAGTTATGACTTGTAGCGTCATAGCTGTATCAGTCTCTCCTTCTACCCTCTTCCACAAGTCATAAACTTTATGACACTTCGGAATGCCAATGGCCATCTGGACCAGATCTTTCACCCACTAAGTGATGGCACCATCAACGGTTGACTCTTGCTCAAACCAACAGAATTGGAGGTTTGTTTAAACAGACCTAGAACCTTCAACATCGGCAATCATAAACTAAGTCCATGTGTCAACCTTAAAAGGGGGTTTCAACGGTCCAGGCCACCAAATTCCTCAAGTTTCTCTCCAACTGTTACTTTTACGACCCTTTCTCAGTCGGCCTGGCGCCAGAAAGACAGCCCTGGATTTACAACACCAAGAAACTTTCGCCTTCTATTTAAGAGACAAACTTTAGTAATAGGATTAAACTTTTGTTGGGAACAGATTAGCCTCACCTAAAACACTTAGTTAAGGAACCCATGAGATTTGCTTCATAATAAGTCCAAACATACCCATATGTACTTAGCTATTTCATACAAAATGTGATCAGGGATATTTTTCATATTCACATATATAATTGTATGTATATGCATGTTACTGATTTGTCATGTATTTTCGTCTCTATTTGGTTAATGTTTTAGTATAATGATCATTTTTATATGTAATATGGTCCAGTTGTGCTATACTAATGGTTATGATTAGAAATAACCGCTGTTTTATCTATACGTATTGATTGCTCAGGTTTAATACTTGTTCATACTTATAAAAGAACAGAAATGAAGTTGTTATTTAGAATGTACTGTTTCCTTCATCTTGTATCGATCGTATTATTACTTGAGAATAGAAAATGTATGTGCTGTAGTTAGAATGATTTAACGATGTTCTAGGTTATCAATTCAAGGTGCCTTTGATCATTTGAACCTTACAACGAAGCTCTGCAACTAAACTTGGAACTTTGAGGATTTTTGGTTATTATGTGATACTTTTAATCACCGTAGATATGTAGGAATATATTAACCCAAGTTAGAATGTCTGTAGCTCATATGGTGAAATAAGACACAACCACGATAGGAGGGATTTACTGATGAGTCGGCTTTTCATTGGCTAAGTCAGGGCAACTCCTTGTGCCCCCGCCTCCGGCCACCCACGATCCGGAACATACAAAGGAACACGCGGCAACCGCGTGGGTAAGCCAAGCTTTGAGTCTGTGTACTTTTGTTCTCTTTGTTCGTCTAAGTATTTTATTTTTCATGTCTTTTAAAGTTGCAACTTTTGTGTCAGCCTTTTTGTTATTCATTTTGCTCAAGTTTTCGCGTTTATTTTACGTTAAGTTTCCTGTGTAGAGCAGTCTTAAATAGTTCAGTATTGCTGAATTAGAAGATAGTTGAAAGACCAACCAGCCAAGATCTTCTTCACTCTCGACTACATCGTAGATTCTGAGTTTTTAAAGTCTGTTGAAGCCCATGGTGCTAGAAACGCGTCAACTCCACCTTTATCTGTGGCCAAGATAAATTCTGAGTTGTACGCATGCAAAACGTCGAGAAATTGTGAACGCCTGCAGCCTAAACAGGGAAGTGAGCCATTTCAAGTCACCTCAAGTCAACGTGGTCATACCATCGGCAAGAAACCAAAGAGCTAAGCCGCTAAGAGGCCTTTTCAGAGCTACGGTGTGCATCGAAAGACGGTCGCCAACGCTCCCCAAAATCGTGCCTTTTGGAAGGTAGGACCAGGGTTGAATGCCCCGAACCACTCGAGTGACCTTCCAGGCGAGTACTGTTTATGGCTTTTCTGGGTCCCTGATTCTCGAACCTTGCGTTTAATCTTAAACCACGCTTCAACGTAGACTCATCCACGTCTAAGTAGCTTCTATCATACTACTCATGTTCAACGTAATTTGTTTTAGTAATAACTCACTACGTCGAAACAAACTAGTTCATAATATTGACTCTGGGTAATTATTATGGTGCGATAAGTTACACATAGTCATCTTGTTTTCTGATTTTAATACTGTGATATATGTACGTTTGCCATCATTTCATGGTTCAATACGGTGATATCTGTACATTTGCCATCATTTCCTGATTTTAATATTGTGATACATATGTGATTACATCAGATAGTCTGTTGGTATTGCCTTGTTTGTAGTTAATAAACTTGTTATAACCTTTTTGAACTTACCGCTTGGTGTGAGAGAGTTTTATTCAAACAAAGGTCAAGAAACATAACTTTGAATTCACTATTCAGACCTAGACTGATCAATTTCGCTGTTTCCTTTCAACTGGTTTCCAGATCTACCAGTCCATAAACGATCCGGTGGTGCCCCATTTATTCATTAAAATTAATCAACTTAAAGTGTAGTCTTAGGTTTGCTACAGACTCTTCTTAGAGACACTAACACTTACCTGAAACGAGATCCTGGTAGTGGGTATAAGAAAAAAGTGATAGATTGTCTGAAGTTTTTAGGACAGGACAATGCTATTGACCGCCCTCTGTACCACAGATTATACCCAGGGGAGGCTACACCTAGTCTGTATGGTTTGCCTAAGATACATAAACTGGATATACCATTACTGCCCATTGTGTGTATGATCAACTCAGTGACCTACAACATCACTGTTTCTGGCATCGATCCTCAACCCATTGGTAGGCAGCATGGATCATCACATCCAGAACACCATGGATTTCATGGATAAGGTAAGGGACGTCATTATGGAGACAGATGAAACAATGGTCTCATATGATGTCACATTTCTCTTTACGTGCGTTCCAGTTGCTGAGGCAGTAGAGGTAGTCTGAATGAAACTACAGGATGACCCCACTCTCAACAATAGAACCACCCTTAACTCAGACCAGGTGTGTTTGCTTCTGGAGCTGTGTCTTCAATCCACCTATTTCACATACAGAGAGCAATACTATAGGCAGAAACATGGGTGCGCCATGGGTTCCCCAGGTTCACCTATCGTGGCCAACCTGTATATGGAAGAAGTGGAAAAGAAGGCACTAAGATTCTATTCAGGAACACCACGCAGCCATTATTTCAGATATGTGGATGACACCTGGGTTAAAATTAAATCTCAGGAAGTACCGCATTTCACCGACCACATCAACTCAGTGGACAAACACATCGAGTTCACTAGGGAGGATGTGAAGAACGGCAGGTTAGCCTTCTTGGATGGTGAGGTTATGATTGGAGATGGGGGACGATTGAAAGTCGATGTTTACCGTAAGCCAACACATACGGGTCAGTACCTAAGGTGTGACTCTCATCATCCACTGGAGCACAAACTATGAATCATCAGGACACTGTACCACCGAGCAGACAGTTTCCCCACTGACACAGCGGCCAAGGATGGAGAGAAATCTCACATTAAGTCAGACATCCAAACAGTGCTCCAGCAGATCGACGATAGGATAACAACAACACTAGGGACTGTGGTAGCCTAGTGGTTAAGGTACTGGACTATGGACCAAAAGGTCCAGGGTTCAAATCCCACCTCTGCCAAGCTGCCACTGTTGGGTCCTTGAGCAAGACCCTTAACCCACAATTGCTTGGATTGTAAGATTGTATCAATTTTCACTTCTAGACCCACTCCAGTTCGCCTACCTGCCACGTCTGGGAGTTGAGGACGCCATCATCTACCTGCTTGACCGAGTCTCTACTCACCTGGACAAGCCAGCCAGCATGGTGAGGATCATGTTTTTTGACTTCTCCAGCGCATTCAATACAATTCATCCGGCTCTTCTGGGTGAGAAGCTGACAGCAATGCAGGTGGACACCCCCCTCGTGTCCTGGATAACAGACTACCTGACCGGCAGACCTCAGTACGTGCGCCTGCAGCACGGTGTGTCGGACAGAGTGATCAGCAACACCGGAGCACCACAGGGAACGGTCCTCTCTCCCTTCCTCTTTACCCTCTACACCACGGACTTCAGCTATCGGACTGAGACCTGCCACCTTCAGAAATTTTCTGATGACTCAGCGATAGTTGGATGTATCAGCAAGGGTGATGAGGACGAGTACAGGGCTACGGTGAATGACTTTGTCACATGGTGCGAGCTGAACCATCTACAGCTTAATGTGACAAAGACAAAAGAGCTGGTTGTGGACATGAGAAGAAAAAAGGCACTGGTGACCCCTGTGTCCATCAACGGGGTCAGTGTAGACACTGTTGAGGACTACAAATACCTGGGAGTGTACATAGATAATAAACTGGACTGGAGTAAAAACACAGAAAACCCTCTACAGGAAGGGCCAAAGTCGTCTCTACTTTTTGAGACGGCTAAGGGTCTTTTAACATCTGCAGGACTATGCTAAAGATCTTTTATGAGTCTGTGGTGGCGAGTGCTATCCTTTATGCAATTACATGCTGGGGGCAGCAGGCTGAAGGTGGCAGATGCCAAGAGACTAAAACAAACTGATCTGTAAGGCCAGTGATGTGGTGGGAGGGGAGCTGGACTCGCTGACGACAGTGTCAGAGAGGAGGATGCTGTCTAAGCTGAAGTCCATTATGGACAATACCTCTCACCCGCTGTACAACACACTGGAAAGACACAGAAGCACGTTCAGTCAAAGACTCATTCCACCCAAAAGCACCACGGAGCGCCACAGGAGGTCATTCCTACCTGTGGCCATCAAACTTTACAACTCCTCACTTAAGTAATAGAACTTACAATACGTGCAATATGATAGTTGTATCTTAAATAGTGCAATATATGTCACCACTGCATCTGCCACTTTATTCTAAGAGCATTTTAAGTGTACTTTAAGAGCGTTTTACTTTACTTTACTTTTTAATATATTACTTTTAATATATTCTTAATACATATATACAATCTGAGCAACTGTAACATCTGTAATTTCCCCTCGGGGATCAATAAAGTATTCTGATTCTGATTCTGATTCTGATTGTAAGTCGCTCTGGATAAGGGTGTCTGCTAAATGCTGTAAATGTAAATGTAAACAACCACAGTCTAAGCGTAAACCAGTGGTGGTTCCATATGTGGCAGGAACATCGGAACAAATGAGACACATATTTTCCAAACACCGCATCTTGGTGGCTTTCAAACCCCAAAACACACTACGCCAGAAACTGGTCCACCCCAAGGATCGGGTTCCCCAGCGCAAACAGAGTAATGTACTATATGCTGTTAAGTTCTAGGAGGATTGCCAGGAATTGTACATCGGGGAAACCAAACAGCCACTGGCGAAACGGATGGCACAACATAGAAGATCTACCTCATCAGGTCAGGACTCTGCGGTTTTACACCCACCTACAGGCCAGTGACCACTCTTTCAAAGATGAAGATGTGCAGATCCTTGATAGGGAGGAAACGATGGTTTGAACACGGAGTAAAAGAAGCCATTTTTGTAAAAAGGGAACGTCCATTTCTGAACCGAGGAGGGGGCCTCAGAGTACTTCTCTTACCATCTTACAAAGCCGCTATCGCAGACCTTCCCCAATCCTGTGTGCATGGCACAGGTGGCCAATGTCATTAATGGATATGGTAATCTGCATACTAAACTGATCACCGGTCCCATTGTTTTGCAAGGGTGCTGGTACCAGTCATTATGCAAATGTGCTGTATATACGATTGGGGAAGTTTTCCAACTAGCTGAGACTGAAGAAGTCACTTAGATGAGTGACAAAACGTTTCTCCCACAAAACCTTAAGTCCAGATGAACAGATTCAACTTTTGGGATTTTCTTACCTGGATTATTGAGCATGCATCAAGACACTCCAGGATTAGCAGTTAATTTGAAGGTGAAATTAGAGTCAAGTGTTTCAGTCAATGGGATGACAATCAGGACATTCAACTTCTGGGCTAATCCTGGAGGTTCACATACTTTTTGCCACTCACTAATATGTAATATTGGATCGTTTTCTTCTATAAATAAATGACCAAGTGTAATATTTGTGTCTCATTTGTTTAACTGGGTTCTCTTTGTCTACTTTTAGGACTTGTGTGAAAATCTGATGATCTAAAGGGTTCAAAAACTTTCAAGCACCACTGTAATAAGACAACAGTAAATTTGGCATTGGTTTTATCTACTTATAATCATAACAACAATACCTTAGGATCTCTGGGCACCTATTTGCTTTTTCTTTCAATTAATTTCATCATATTAACCAGTAGGAGTAAATGTGAGAAAATGCATTCTGAATCTTAGATATTACTTTTTTCAAAACAACCAACTGTCTTAGGGGACTATTGACTTTAGCACCTAAGGTGAACATTGTTGGTTAACCGATATTGCTCATGTGTCCAAAGTGTGGTGAATCATCTCAGTAGGAATGACTGGAGCACAAAGAGCTGGAGAAGTCTGATAAAGGAGAAGTGAGAGACAAGAGGAGGAGATAGATAAACAACATAGATAGATGTACCTCAGAGATGTGGGCCACAGAGAGGAGGAGCAGTGATATTACTCTCACCTCTTATCTCTCCCCTCTTTCTCTCTTACCTTCCGGCTCTCAAGGTTTCATGCTGGGTGTTTTAACACTCTGTTGTGCGCCGGAGGACATTCTGGGATAAGACACAGGGGAATCTACAGACTGGAAAATGTGTTTATGTCTGTGTGATCTATGCATAACATGGGGTTTTGTTTCACCACACTGCCCACTTATTTAATTACGCTTACCAATAGTGGGTTTTGGTTCCCAACTATATGTCTATGGATGAAAAATAACAATCAAGCACTTGGAAACATGATTAAAGCTCATATTTTAGTACTATGTAACACTACGTAATCTTCATAGTCAAAACTATGAGGACACAAATTTTATTTATAGGGCTAAAGCTGTGTCATACTTACTAGTTGCTGAGAGGTACATACAATCAAACAGAAGTACGATCCTTGCATAGTTTTATACATGTCCTCGCAAACCTCATGATTTTTCCTCAGTTAAAACCCTGAAGCCATCTTAATGGATGTTCCATTATTGTATTAACTGTAGTGAACAGTGAAACATGAGCCCTTCGGTGGGTGAGGAACTGAGTGAACACAAATGTCCACTTCAATAGTGTTGTATCTTCAAATGCTTAAAATACAAGAATATAGTTTATTTAATAAGGTATAAACTATGTTCCACTGCATTGGAAATTTTAGGATTACTAAGCAAGGTAAACAACTAATTCAATCTTTAAAGTTAATAGATGTTACATTTACTTAGCTAGCTGGCTAATTAGCCCAATGTGACTAACTTAGAGCCAATTAGGGAATAAACAATGTAGAAATAGGATAAACTTACCCAAAGTTTAGCTATCATGGTCATTTTTTAAAATTTTTGCATTCTCATTACATCGTTCTCATCACATCGTTCTAATCACATTAAGTCATGTACTAATCGCCAAAGAAATTAATTCAAAGGGATGTATGTTTGGATTTACTGCATAGGGTGAGTGTGTTCCGATTAAAAACAGATGCTCTTAGTTCAAGCCAGATTTTATTTATTTATTATATATAGCGCTTTTTACAATGGAGCATTGTCTCAAAGCAACTTTACAAGTTTAGATTATCTCCTAATAACTACGTCCAATCCCAAATTGAGCAAGCCTAGGGCGACAGTGGCAAGGAAAAACTCCCTAGTTCTAGGAAGGAAAGAAACCTTGGGAGGACCAAGACTCAAAAAAGGAACCCAACCTCCTTGGGCGGCGTAGACGATAAAATCTAAGAGCGAAACTAAAGTCATGGAGTCAAAAGTTCGAATAAAATGTGAAGTATGCACATCGAACATTAAGTGGCCGGGGGTATGATGGGGCTGGAGCTGATGAATGGAAGAAGAAGCTGAGTGGAGCTCCAGCAGATGAACATCATGTGTGGGGCTGGGTGGAACTGCCGGAACACAGCTCGGAGAGAAAGACAGAAAATGTTAATTAGTTATTGATTAAGAGCACAGTGTCTATTAACAATCACTGATTGCCATGTCAATCACTGATGCCAAGTGTAGCATGAGACCCCGGCAGCATTAGCTATAGCAGCATAGCTAGAAAGAGGAGAACTGGTAGGAGACACAGCCAAGAGGGATCACATGAGACATTGGCAACCCCACGGAGGCAGAAGACAAAGCAAAACCCAACGTTCTCTGATCACCATAAGACTCTTTCACTATGAAAACCCCCAGCTCTGCCCTTATTCTAAGGCAAGGATGCACGAGTTAAGATCACGAGGACCGAAGCCCAGTTCAGCCAGACCGCCCACTCGACACTCCCGGCTAGCGGACAAGGCAGGCAGGCCAGACATGACTCCAGACTCCGGCCCCAGCGACCCAAGCCATGCATCCTGGTCTAAAGCTAGTCAAAAGCCTGTGTAAATAGGTATGTCTTTAGCCTAGACTTAAAACTTTGGATAGTGTCTGAATCTCGAACGAAAGTGGGAAGTTTATTCCATAGTTGGGGGGCCATGTATGAGAAAGCCTTTCCCCCGGCTGTGACTTTTTTAATTCTAGGAACTAAAAGAAGTCCTGCACCCTGCGAACGAAGTAGACGAGTTGGATTGTAAAACTCTAAGAGTTCACTCAGATAATGTGGGGCCAGGCCAGTTCTCCCCTCCTCCCCTTCTATTGTTGTGTGGCCCAGGTGCTGAACGTTTCTGAACTGTCAGAGGTAGAGGGTGAGGGAATGTTACAACGACTACTGAGATTTAGCAAATATCTCAATAGAGAGACAGTGGTTGTAATATGGGTCATACCGAATGGCTTGTTGACTTTCCATGACATCATCATAACATGACACCTTTACAAAAAGTTCATAAATTTTTTGCCCTGAGTGGTCTGCCCTAGTCAACTGTTATTGTTGTTTCTGTGGAGTAGAAACATCTAGGTGCAACAAGAGCTCAGACAAAGACTGTTATGCCACACAGCATCAGAGAATAAGACCTCATAGAACAAGATCTCCTTAGAATATACACTCATGGGCCCTTTTTTTAGGTACACATATTCAACTGCTCGTTAATGCAAATATCTAATCAGCCAATCACATGGCAGAAACTCAGTGCATTTAGGTACATACACAGCTATCTCTAGGGTTTACAGAGAATGGTTCAAAAAAGAGAAAATATCCAGTGAGTGGCAGTTCTCTGGGTGAAAACATTTTGTTGATGCCATAGACCAGAGGAGAATTGCCAGACTGGTATGAGCTGATAGAAAGGCAACAGTAACTTAAATAACCACTCATTACAACTGAGGTATGAAGAAGAGCATCTCTGACTGCACAACATGTTGAACCTTGAAGCAGATGGGCTACTGCAGCAGAAGACCACACTGAGTGCCACATTTGTCAGCTAAGAACAAGCAAATTGGGCTACAGTTTGCACAAACTCACCAAAATTGGATAATAGATGATTGAAAGAATGTTGCCTGATCAGATGGAAGAATCAGAATTTGGCATAAACAACCTGAAAGCATTTACCTTGCCTTGTATTAGTGGTTCAAACTGAAGCTGAAGGTGTGGGGGATATTTTCTTGAAGCTCTTAACAGCAAGTGAGCGTAGATTAAACCCCACAGCCTGTCTGAGTATTTTTGCTGATGATGTCCATCCTTTTATGATCACAGTGTACCCATCTTCTATGCACCATGTCATAAAGCTCAAATTATCTCAAACTGGTTTCTTGAACATATTAATGAGTTCACTGTATGCAAATGGCCTCCACACTCACCAGAGCTCAATTCAATATAGCACCTTTGGGATGTGGTCAAGGAGATTCACGTCATGGATGTGCAACTGACAAATCTGCAGCAGCTGTGTGAGGCTATATGTTGCAATATGGACCCAAATATCGGACTGTTATAGGATTGTTTCCAACACCTTGTTGAATCTATGCCACTGAAAATTAAAGCAGTTCTGAAGGCAAAAGCGGGTCCAACCCGGTACTAGCAAGGTGTATCTAATGAAGTGGCTGGTGAGTGTATATAATTATGTATGTACAGCATGTTGCTGTGTGTTGAAACTAATGAAGCAGTGTAGCTAAGAAGCTTAGACCTAACTTATCTACACAGTTGGATCATGGTAAATCCTTGGAACAAATGTTTTGCTTTAAATATTTTTACATTTAAATACGAAGGAGCTCATTTACTAACTCTGAGACATCTTATACACAGCTGTGTTTGCTTCAGTCATTGATGGAGACTCAATTAAGTTATTCATGTTAGCAAACTGTATTTCCTATTCCTAGGTTTTCATTAGTTCATCATGACTCTGATTATATACTGTAATCCATATGGATAAATATGGATAATAGAGTCACCTCAGCTGAACCTAATATATCTGCTGCTCTTACAAATCTTATTGGCCCATTGGTTGCACTTCTGTGAGATGCTTTAGTCAAGCTTACATGCAACAGAAGCTTACTGCTGAAGCTCAGTGTTTACAAGTTAATGTGTGCCACTGTAGTATTGGGTATCAAAGAGGAGCTCTAAGCTAGAGTTTCAGCCTGGCTTAATTAGCCTTAGAAAAAAGGAGGATGCACTCCCATATTAATGTCAGTATGAAATAGATACCTCCAAGATTGAATTTATTTGCAACAGTGTCATTTGTTTTGTCACTGATTCCAGATATATTTCAGCACATGTAACACATTTTGTAGAGTTATTCTCACAGTTTGAAGATGGTGTTACAGCCCACTAACATAAAGTCTCGCATGTCTACATTGGACCATCTTGTTAACATACAAAACAGAACATAACTAAAGAACTGATAAAAGTTCTGCAAAAATCAGTAATAAAGATTCAAAACTATGTAGACTTAATAAAATATCTCAAATTAGTTGGATATTGGCCATATTTCAACAGAAACTTGTTGGTAAAGTGATTCTTGGCCTAAAATATATATTGTTATAGCTATGTTAATACAAAGACAAATTATTTTGTTAAAATTTTTAAGAACTTGGTGCTCCTATTAATCTTTTGCTCCAAAAAGAAGGAAAAATCATGATGAAATTGGTTTCCAAAACGTAATTTGAAAAAGCGCACATCTATCACACAGCACTTTTATGAATAAAAATATGTACATCATATTTTATTCAATCATTTCAGTCCCAAACATCCATCTGTATTCTCTTTCTGTGGCTTGTTGAAAGACTGGGAAGGACAAGATTGCGATGTTGCTTTAACCCTGCAAGTGAAGATTAAGTGCTTTGCTCAGGGACATAATGGTACTGGTCAGCAAAATTTTGTCAAAACAGAATCAGTGGTCCTGGTACATCCGTATTCCTTATTGCTTTTCGGGATCTGAGTTGCTGCTCTGTACTTTTTGCAGAAAACCAGGTCTCACATCCTTTAGGAATTGAAGCAATTTAAAAATGCCATATTTTAGTAAAAGAACACTCTTGTGTATATTAATTGAGCATAATGGTTGATGTATCTGACAATACATGGCAGGTTTAAATAATTGTAATCTGTTCATTTTGTATTGGCAATAATTATGTTAGACGTGACTTCTCGGCAGCCTAATTTGTTGTCCTTTATAAATGTCTATATCAATAAAACATATGGACAGCACAGCAAGGCTTGCCAACTCCTGTGCAGAGAATGGATAACAAACACTCTCAGCACATGAACACAGGGACAGCATCATAAAAAAGCTTTACTGAGAGTTTGAGCTTGGGAGTGAAGTGTGTCCTCTCCAGTTAGTTGGGAAAGCATAAATGATTGTAATATCCACTGCCAAAGCTTCGCCTCCATGCCTGCAGAAGTTCCCCCGAGTACTAGGCCACTTGATCAGTAACATCAGCCATTTTGTATAAAAGGGGGCAAGGAAAGGCTTACACTTGTGAAGTTTTGCTCTAGCCCTGCTGCGCATATTTTGAGCATTATTGTATACAGTGGTGTTTGGAAGTTTGTGAACTGTTTAGAATTTTATATATTTCTCCATGAGTATGACCTAAAATATCATCAAATTTTCACACAAGCCATAAAAGTAAATAAAGAGAACCCAGTTAAACAAATGAGACAAAAAAATTATACTTGCTAATTTATTTATTGAGGAAAATTATCCAATATTACATATTAGTGAGTAGCAAAAGTATGTGAACCTTTGTTTTCAGTATCTGGTGTGACCCCCCTGTGCAACTAAATGTTTCCTGTAACTGTTGATCAGTCCTGCTCACCGACTTGGAGGAATTTTAGTCCATTCCTCCGCACAGAACAGCTTCAACTCTGGGATGTTTCCTCACAGTATCTGCATTGTCTTTTGAAAGTTCTTTGCATTGTCTTCTTGAAATATGCATGGACATTTCTTAGAAAGATGTCGGCTTAAAGGCAGCATAGGTTGAACTAAAATCTCAGTGTACCTTTCTCCATTAATGCTGCCATCACAGAGGGCTCTGACACAAGCGCATACCATGACAGACCCTGTTTTTTGACTTTTTGCTGATGGTCATTTTTGCCTGCATCCATTTATTACAAAAAAAAAAAAAAAATCTGGAATACTGATTCGTCTTACCACAATACACATTTCCATCATGTGATGGTCCATCTTAGATACCTCCAAGTCAACACCTCTTCTGGACATGGTTAACATAAGGCTTCTTCAACAATGTTTTAAGTGACATTTGTAACTGTAACTGAATTGTAGTCCTGAAAGGTTTCACAAAAAAATCCGAATATATCATATATCAGCTATTGATGAATGACGGTTCTTTATGCAGTGCCATCTGAGGGATTGGAGCTCACAGGTGCTCTTTTCAGGCTTGCACCCTTGCCTTTTACAGACTGAAACTCCTCCAGATTACTTGAATCGTTTACAGATATTATACACCATTGAGAAAGAAATATGTAAATCCTTTCCAGTCTGTCTTTTTAAGCATTTCAATATATTTCTCACACATTTGTTGACAAACTGCAGATCGTCTACCCATCTTTATTTTTCAAAGACTCAGCCTTTTATTGATACTGCTTTTGTACCAAATCATGATTGCAATCACCTGTTTGAAATCACATAATTATTTCGTTTTTTTTTTTTTTTTTTATCTTGTTACTAGCCCTGAATTGCTTCTGCCCCAACTTTTTAGAATGTGTTGCAGGCCTGAAATGCAGGGATAAAGGTTTATTAACAAATTACATGAAGATAACCAGAAAAAAACATGAAATAGCTTTGGCTCATTTTGTCTGCAATGAAATAAAAGTCAAAGTAAAAGTAAAAAAAAAAAACCTCCTCGATTTATTGCATTTCAAATTTGCATTTTCCATGCCATACCAACCTTTTTCTAATTTTGGGTTGTATTTCATCCCCAAAAATCATATACGGTATTTATTTAATTAATATAAAGTGCACCATCAACAGTAGAGACTGCTTAGTTAATCATTAATTCGGCGTTTCTCTCTCACAGCTCCTTAATATATTGAAAATGAAGTTAGAAATATTGATTCTGTTCTCTGAGGTACAGTCCAATTGGAAATTATATGAACATGTAAATGAATGCTGTTATGTTTCCCCCAGGTTCCTGCAAGGAGGGCTTTGCTGTGCCTGGTTTGCATAATTTGTCATTTGCTACCATTCACAGATTTAGTGTAGTGCTTCATGAGTATGCCTAGATCACTAATGACTACTGCTTACATTCAGTAGTGCTCTTGAGTATGAACAATGTGAGGCGAAATATCAGGACCAATGCATGTAATGATATAGTCAAGTATGATGTGGTAAATTAAAATAACTGCTATTTTCAATCATGATTTTTCCATTGTATCATTGAGAGTATTTTCTTTGCAGATTATAGATCAGCTATTCTACTCTAGTTACAGAATACTCACAGCGTTTGGAGAGGATGATACCGTGAGACTGAGACCATGGGACTTGCTTTGAGATGCTATGAAGGAACTATGATTGAAGGAACTAGAAGTAATATATATAAAAATATTCATACCCCTTGAACTTTTCTATATTTTGTCACACTACAACCACAAACATATATGTATTTCATTGAAAGTTAATGTGAAAGACCAACACAAAGTGGCATACAATTGATACAATTGTGAAGTGGAAAGAAAAGTATACATGATTCAAAACATTTTTTACAAATAAAAAACTGAAAAGTGCAGTGTGCAAAAGTATTCAGCCCACCTGAGTTAATACTTTGTGGAACCACCTTTTGCTGCAATTACAGCTGCAAGTCTTTTAGGGTATGTCTCCATCAGCTTTGCACATTTAGTGACTAAAATTTTTGCCCATTCTTCTTTGCAAAACAGCTCAAGCTCAGTCAGATTAGATGGAGAGCATTTGTGAACAGCAGTTTTCAGATCTTGCCACAAATTCTCGATTGGGTTTAGGTCTGGACTTTGACTGTGAAATTCTAACACATGAATATGTTTTGTTTTAAACCATTCCATTGTAGCACTGGTTTTATGTTTAGGGATTTTTCCTGCTGGAAGGTGAACTACTGCCCTAGTCTCAAGTCTTTTGCAGACTCCAACAGGTTTTCTTCCAAGATTGCCCTGTATTTGGCTCCATCCATCTTCCCGTCAACTCTGACCAACTTCCCTGTCCCTGCTGAAGAGAAGCAGCCTCAGAGCATGATGCTGCCACCACCATATTTGACAGTGGGGATGGTGTGTTCAGAGTGATGTGCAGTGTTAATTCTCCGCCACACATAGCGTTTTGCATTTTGGCCAAACAGTTCAATTTTGGCCTCATCTGACCAAAGCACCTTGTTCCACATGTTTACTGAGTCCCCAGCATGGCTTCTGGCAAACTGCATACGGGACTTTTTATGGTTTTCTTTTAACAATGGCTTTCTTCTTTTCCATAAAGACCACATTTGTGCAGTGCACGACTAATAGTTGTCATGTGGACAGATTCCCCCACCTGAGCTGTGGATCTCTGCATGTCATTCAGAGTCACCATGGGCCTCTTGGCTGCATCTCTGATCAGTGCTCTCCTTGTTCGGCCTGTAAGTTTAGGTGGATGGCCTTGTCTTGGTAGGTTTACAGTTGTGCCATACTCTTTCCATTTCTGGATAATGGATTGAACAGTGCTCTGTGAGATGTTCAAAGCTTGGGAAATCTTTTTATAACCTAAGCCTGCTTTAAATTTCTCCACAACCTTTTCCTGACCTGTCTGGTGTGTTCTTTGGACTTCATGATGCTGTTTACTCTCCAATTTTCTCTTAACCAACCTCTGAGGCCATCACGGAGCAGCTGTATTTGTACTGGGATTAGATTACACACAGGTGGACTTTTTTTTAGTCATTAGCAGTCATCAGGCAACTTCTGAATGCAATTGGTTGCTGTAACGTGCGAGGCGGATGGGAAGCAGGAGACGAACGCAGGTGTAAAGGAAAGGGGCTTTATTATCAATACAAACAACAGAAAGCAGGCTGAACCGGAAAACAGGTAGGAGACAAAAACGGAAACGGGTGTGAAACAGAACCGAAAACGGGTAGGCAACATAAACTAGACCGAGGTCGCAAAACAGGTGGAAAATAAACAGAACACGGAAGTGAACGAAAACGATCAATAACTCACTGAAGATGCGAGCAAGGACGACGAGAGAGAGGGGCGTAGGGACGCGAGACGAGGGGTGGCGCGTAGGGACACAACTGACATAGAAACATCAATAACCCGCGACCAGTCTCTCTCGCGGGCGCGCTTTTATAATAAGCCTCACGGCTGAGCGCAATCAGCGCGATTGCCGTGGGGCTTCCTGATTGGTCTGTGCATGGCGCACGCTGCCGTGGCGCGTGACAGAGCCCCCCCCCAAGGAGTCCGAGTCAGAACTAGGACTCCAGAAAAAGACCCCTGTATGTAGGCGGACCCTAGGAGGGGACCGCCAACAGTCGGGCGGTTGGTGAGCGGAGTCGATGTGACGTGATGCTGCAGAGCGGAGTCGACGACGTGATGCTGCAGAGCGGGGTCGACGACGAGAGGCAGGCGAGCGGGGTCGACGACGAGAGGCAGGCGAGCGGGGTCGACGACGAGAGGCAGGCGAGCGGGGTCGACGACGAGAGGCAGGGCGAGGCGGGGTCGACGACGAGGAGGCAGGCGAGCGGGGTCGACGACGAGGAGGCAGGCGAGCGGGGTCGACGACGAGAGGCAGGCGCGCGGGGGTCGACGAACGGGGCGATGCTTGGGGGCAGTCGACGAGGCGATGCTTGGGAGCAGAGTCGACGAGGCGATGCTTGGGAGCAGAGCCGACGAGGCGATGCTTGGGAGCAGAGCCGTGGACGGGATGCTTGGGAGCAGAGCCGTGGACGGGATGCTTGAGAGCAGAGATGTGGACGGGATGCTTGAGAGCAGAGCCGTGGACGGGATGCTTGAGAGCAGAGTCGACGACGTGATGCTTGAGAGCAGAGTCGACGACGTGATGCTTGAGAGCAGAGTCGACGACGTGATGCTTGACAGCAGAGTCGACGACGTGATGCTTGACAGCAGAGACGAGGCGACGATGCTGACAGCAGGCCGAGGCGACGATTGCGGCAGCAAGAGACGAGGGCGACGATTGCTTGACAGAGAGCGGGCGACGATGCTTGACAGCAGAGACGAGGCGCGATGCTTGACAGCAGGAGACGAAGGCGACGATGCTTGACAGAGAGAGAGGCGACGAGCTTGCAGCAGGAGACGAGGCGGACGATGCTTGACAGCAGAGGCGAGGCGACGATGTTTGGACAGGGCAGAGACGAGGCGACGATGATTGACAGCAGAGACGAGGCGACGATGCTTGACAGCAAGAGACGAGGCTACGATGCTGAAAGCAGAGACGAGGCGCGAGCTTGACAAGCAGAGGACGAGGCGACGATGTGGCCCAGCAGAGACGAGGGGCGACGATGCTGACAGCAGAGACGAGGACGCGATTTGCTTGACAGCAGAGACGAGGCGACGAGCTTGACAGCAGAGACGAGGCGGGACGATGCTTGACAGCAGAGACGAGGCGACGTGCTTGACAGCAGAGACGAGGCGACGATGCTTGACAGAAGAGAGAGGCGACGATGCTTGACAGCAGAGACGAGGCGACGATGCTTGACAGCAGAGACGAGGCGACGATGCTTGACGTGGACGACGGGATGCTTGAGAGCAGAGTCGTGGACGACGGGATGCTTGATCTCCCTGGAGGAGACAGTCACTGAAACGGTTTCTTGGGAAGAAACGTTCTCTGGAGAGGACGCGGCCTTTAGAAAGGCCTCTGTCGAGGATGGGACAACCACTGGGACTGCAGACGCCCTGGAGACAGCCACTGGTACTGCAGACGTCCTGGGGGCAGCCACTGGTACTGCAGACGTCCTGGGGGCAGCCGCTGGAACTGCAGACGCCCTGGGGGAAGCCACTGGAACTGCAGACGCCCTGGGGGAAGCCACTGGAACTGCAGACGCCCTGGGGGCAGCCACTGGAACTGCTGACGACCTGGACACAGTCACTGGTACAACCGTCCGAGAGGCGGGAGTGGGCACGAGCGGGAGTGACGTGACTGTCTGTGTCGGAAAGGCCCGTGGTGCAGGTGTAGGCACGACTGTCCGCGATGCAGGACTGGCAAGAGCAGAAACAGGACCACCTACTACCGCCGGTTCAGACTCGGAACTATCGGAAACTAGAGGATCTGAGGCAAGGTTAGAGCGATTGGAGGCACGAGTATCAAGAACTAGAGGTTCTGAGGCAAGACTAGAGCGATTAGAGGTACGAGTACCGAGAACTAGAGGTTCTGAGGCGAGACTAGAGCGATTAGAGACACGAGTATCGAGAACTAGAGGTTCTGAAGCGAGACTAGAGCGATTAGAGATACCAGTATCGAGAACTAGGGGTTCTGAGACGAGACTAGAGCGATTATTGGACGTAGTATGCGCAAGATGACGCTTGGTCAGAGCGGTCCGGCTGGTGGCAAGCTGGTGATCCAGCACTTTACCAACCAAGGCAGGCCAGACAGGGCGAACAGATTCAAACACACCAGAACCTACAACTTCAATGTCCGGGAAGCTCCATGGAAAGCAAAATGCAATCTCCAGCTCCTCAAGAAACTGCCCTATGGTACCAGTCTTGAGTACCGGCCATAGGTGGGTGGCCCAGGTTAGAGCTTCACCGGTGAGGTGAAGAACCACAAAAGAAATCCTGGCATACTCAGTTTCAAAAGGGAAAAGATAAAAAAACTGCTCGCACCGTTCCACGAACTTATGGCAGGTGGCAGGGTCGCCGTTGAAACGGCCGAGGTAAAACGAAAAATCGGGGACACCTGCCGTCTCCATGTTGGCGAGTTATTCTGTAATGTGCGAGCCGGATGGGAAGCAGGAGATGAACGCAGGTTTAAAGGAAAGGGGCTTTATTATCAATACAAACAACAGAAAGCAGGCTGAACCGGAAAACGGGTAGGAGACAAAAACGGAAACGGGTGTGAAACAGAACCTAAAACGGGTAGGCAACATAAACTAGACCAAGGTCGCAAAACAGGTGGAAAATAAACAGAACACGGAAGTGAACGAAAACGATCAATAACTCACTGAAGATGCGGGCAAGGACGACAAGAGAGAGCGCGGTGGAACGTGTAGGGACGCGAGACGAGGGGCGGCGCGTAGGGACACAACCGACATAGAAACATCAATAACCCGCGACCAGTCTCTTTCGCGGGCGCGCTTTTATAATAAGCCTCACGGCTGAGCGCAATCAGCGCGATTGCCGTGGGGCTTCCTGATTGATCTGTGCACGGCGCGCGCTGCCGTGGCGCGTGACAGTTGCACTCAGAAAAAAGGGGACTGAATACTTTTGCACACCGCACTTTTCAGTTTTTTATTTGTAAAAAATGTTTTGAATCATGCATAATTTTCTTTCCACTTCACAATCGTATACCACTTTGTGTTGGTCTTTCACATTAAATTCCAGTGAAATATATTTATGTTTGTGGTTGTAGTGTGAGAAAATCTAGAAAAGTTCAAGGGGTATGAATACTTTTGCAAGCCACTGTATATATATACACATATATATATATTGCTTCTAGTTCCTTCATAAATGTAATATATTGCATTTGCAGTCAGAATAGTTGGAATCCTTTTCAGAATGTTAAGTAAGTCTCGAATAGTTTTAGGACATATTTGAGGATGTAGATACTACACAAACCTCCCTGTAGAAATTCCTATGAATGATCAATCAATATTTAAATGCTGGTGAATGGGGATGCCTGACTTCATCCTGGTGTAGACATTGAGGTAAACACTGTGCATGCAAATGAATTATTAAACCTTTCTTGGAGTGTTATTTGATGGTTGACCTGGTAACAATGTTCTTGAAGTTCCTAAATTTGTACATAGTCTGATCGTGGATTGATGTTATCCAAACTCTTTTTTTTCTCACTTGTTTAATTGTCTTTTCTTTATCTACTTGTAGGACCAATGTGAAACTGATGATGTTTAGCTCAAATTTATGCAAAAATATAGAAAATTCTAAAGTGTTCACAAACTTCCAAGGACCGCTGTAACTCACCTATGCAGCTTTGTTTGTAATTGTGATTGAGTCACTTTAAATTCAAGGTCTTTTTCCATTGGGTTTTTCTGTTATTTTTTATATTACTTCGTGTTTATCTCTTGTAGTCAAAGTAAAAAGCGTTTTACAATGTGGTTTTCTCTGGGAAAACTGAATAGAAGGTGACTGCTCATTTTGCATGTGGCGAGAGATGCTATTTAAGTAAAGAGTCAATCTTTTTTTAAACTAAACACCTGCTTCCCAGAACACTCTACAAGTCTCCACAGCTCTCCAATAAGTAGAATTTTGTTTGGAAATAAACATGCTATTTTAACCAAATTAATCCTCTGTAGATATGAGGATTGTTACAACTACACAGATTTCAAGAGACATGTGTGCTACACTGCGGTGTCATTATTTGCTAGCAACCCGTTACCATTGCATTTTTTTTGTGTGTGTCTGTGTGCAAAAAGAGCAAAACATTTGCCCTCATTGAAAAAATACTGAAAACAATAGTGCATCTTCTCCAGTAATCCTCACATTTCCCAGATGCTAGCCTTTAAAATAATAATGTAGAACAGTTTTGGAAGTTTGGCGTTTCACCAGCTGGGCAAAGCCAGTATTACTTCTCAAAGTGCAGAGGGAAGACTTGGTGGAATGTTTATACAGTAAAACAATTAACAACACAGTGTCCTCTATCCTCTCTAAACCCCTCTCCTAGTTCTGAGTGAAGTGCCTTGAACACTGTGCTCATAAAGCCTGGAATAGGGTTGGTAGAGCCCAGGAATTGGGGAGATTCCCTTTAACAGAATTTATTCTGTTCTTTGAGCCTAAAAAGTATGTCAACAATCAGTCTGATCCCACCACCATAACGCTTGTGTGCCTGTAAGTTATATACACATATTTTATATACACATATAAAAATTGAATCTGTTTCTGTGTTCCATAGTTACCACCCACTGTCCAGACGTAGTTAATCAGTTATTGCTTTTATAAGCTAAGAGACTTGAGTACCTCTGTATGAGAACCTAGTGCTTCATAGAAAAGCCTGAATAAATCCTACTTACATTTGTAACTCACTGTCTCAACATTAGAGCCTGATACATAGGCTTGCATGGTTTTTAGATTGGTAACAAACTATGCTGTGTTTTGTTGAAGCCCTGAAGCTATGTAAGAGTTTAGATTTACTATAAGAGGTTTGGATGTTTGTAGGTGCATTATGAGGTTGAAAGTTGATCCCAACTATCTCCTGGTTTTGGTGCAGAGGATGAGAATGGGATCTGCTAAATATTGCATAATCTGCCTGGCTCAAAAGCTGTAAATAAAATGTCTAGACAGAGTTAACTGCCTTCTGTCACGGTGTGTTGCAGATGGTTTGATTAACTTGCTCACTACAGACACTGTCCTTCTTTGATGCATGGCTATCAGCATCTACTTCAGTAACAAACAAACATAATATTTATAACAGTTAAGAGATCAAAGTTATCTTTGAGATGACACTTATGATTTAATTAATTGATTTTACAGAATGGATAAAACAAGCCAGCATCATTATGGGCCCGGATTTTAAGATTGGACAGTGAATGGCTGTACACATGTTTGTTTTGTATTAGTTTAGACAGAATATGTTTGTCTGTTAATACAACTTGGATGAATATTAGGCCACCATCACAAGACAAATGAGCCAGGAGGTTCTGAAAATATATGAAAAGTTTTATTCACAACATGATACAGAATGCAGGAAAATAGTCAGAAGTGGCAGAAAATTCAGTACCAAAACAGCATACAATATAACAGTGATCAAACAGCAACTACGATTTTGGGTCAGGATCACAGACCAGGTTTAAATGACAAAAATACAGTGGTGGTTGAAAGTTTGAGAACCATTAAAATGTCCTTTATTTCTGTGTGTTACCTAATATAGTACATTGAGGTTTCACACAAGCAGTAGATAAAGAGAACCCAATTAAAGAAATGACACAAAATATTATACATGATAATTTTTTATTGAGGACAATGTTCCAGTATTACAGTCCAGTGTAATCAGTAAAAGTTTTTGAACCTCAGTTCCTCAGAAAAAGAGTTGTTGGTGCTCATCAGGTGGGAAAGTGTTACAAAATTATATCTTCAGAGTTTGGATTCTACCAATCCATGGTCAGAGAAGTTGTACACAAAAGTTCAGGACCATTGTTATCCTCCCCAAAAGTGGTTGTCCAATAAATACCACTTTAGGAGCAATGTGTGTAATAGTCTGCTAATAGGTCACAAATCAACCAAGTATAACTTCTAAGAAACTAAAGGCATGTCATATATTAGCTAGTATTGTATCCCCATTATTTTTTCAAAGGGTGGGGGTGGGGGGGATGGGCTTGCCTGGCTTTATTTAATGGGTTTGTGTTTTTCTTTTTACGTGTCTTGTTTGTCTATATATAGTCCTTCCTAAAAAAACGCATGCGTGTGCCATGATTTTAATATGTTAATGTGAAGTTAATGTGTTAACTACCATCTGTGTACGTATGTTAATTCTGGGACCTGGAGCAAGGGGTCCTTGCGTTTACTGGTAATAGGTCTTAAATGAGCTGGCACTTTGTTTTTGCAGATTGGGTGTGTAAATAAACAGCTCTATGAGCAAGATTCCAGTGCCTGCTGTGTCTTCTTCCATGCCTTTGTTACACTGGTGTAAGAAGTGGGGTGGTCCAGGGCACCCCCAGAGGAAGAGTCTGGAAAATCTGTTGGGGGATGTAGAGCAGCTGATCCAGGAAAAACAGCAGCAATTCCAAGCATGTAAACATCCTCCACAGGTCAGGTACCGATAGTTGGTCCTTCCAGATGGAAGGAATGAGGCATGCACAGCAGCGATATGAGCACACTGGCCTGCACAGGTCAGGTACTGAGAGTTGGTCCTTCCAGATGGAAGGAATGAGGCATGCACAGCAGCGATATGAGCACCCTGGCCTGCATGAGTACAGTCACCACAGCCAGCAACGCAGAGATGCAAGGACAATGTGAGGCAGCATACCACTGCTGAGGAAACAAGACACCCAGATACATGTACTAGTATACAATTTTGGCAGCTGGGAGTGCTATTTGGGATACAGTGATGAAATGGAAGTAGTGCAGCTCAGTTTGGTGCTGGAGGGACCAACCCTCCAGGTTCTCCTAGACCTGCTGCCATTGCAACATACCAGGTCAGAGGCTCTCTGTGACACTCTATGAAGTTCTTCCATGTACCAGTGGCCACTGTGGAAAGAAAGTGGCTGCAGAGGTGCTAGCATCAACCTGCAGAAAGGGTCTCCATGTTTGCAGCAGATATTTTGACACTGGTTATTCATGCTTAAACCTGCTTCCTGGAGGAGGCACAGCCCGAGTTGATAGTGGAAGCCTGCAAGTGTTGTGTTAGCTGCAGTGCCACATGCAGCTAATTGTGCCAGTCACTTTGGAGCAGGCTGCAGTGGATGCTTAGTGATCAGAGTACATCTTGACTCCGACTCCTCTGAGTTCTACTCGAGAAAATCATGTGAGTTTTGCCACCTACAAAGAGGATGCCAGTGAAGAATCAGTGGCCCGTGCTGCAGCGAGCCAATCAGCCAACACCTTCATCATCTTTCTGAGGTTCCAAAAGCCAGGTCATCACCTGCACCAGATGGGAAAGACAGATGGTGCTGACCAGTGAGGGGAGACTGGCCCCACATCACAGTAGAGCACTCTGCTTCTAGTGGGCCGTGCCAGGCCTCAAAATGGACTCTGGGTCAGGTGTGAGCTTGGTCACATTCCACTCTTCACTTTCTCCATCCTGAACCATAATATACTCCCCCACCTCAACCAGAAAAGGCAGCCTGTTGTTGGGTTTCATCTGGGCTACGTCACTGGTGCTGCTATTATGTTACACAGCTGGTATGACATGCAGACCCGGGTGGGTGAACCCATAATTGTGCACTACCTTTGGATAGCAGAGATTTGTGGACAGCACACCACTGCTTACATCTTCTGTCACCAGAGAGCGAGAGTGTGGAGTGTGGACACAACTGCATAAGCTGATTCCTAAGCCGCCCTGAACCACTGTCACCTGAGACATCAGAAAGGGTGTGAGAACTGTGACAGCACAGGTGCGTGGGACTCAATAACCAGCAGTGGCATGAGCTATGGACCTTACAGTACTATTTGATCTGTATAGTGAAAAATACTGTTCACAGACTAATGTGGTGCAACTCTGCAATAACACCAGCACTTCCTCTCCAGCGAGACTGGGATCAGCACCTGCCCTTGGCGCTGCTGGCTTGTCGGGGTGCAGTCCACAAAACAACTGGATTTACGCAGGCCCAACTGATGTTTGGATGTGACCTATGTATCTCAGTGGAGCTGTCATTTGGGGTTCCCTTAGTGATGAAGCGAGGATTAGCATGGCATGAGAATACGTTTGATGCATAAGGAAGCCATGGAATGTCACCGGAGTGGTAGCAAATGTTAGAAGAATTTCTACAATATGTGTGCAAGGGGCTCTCCATTAGAAGGTGAGAACAGAGTGTGATTGTTTAACCCAAGGTGGAGTAATGGCCAGTGCCCCAAACTGCAGTCTAACTGAGAGAGTCTGTGTGTTTTCTTCCAACATCTTTCAGATGTTGTTTATAGGGCCCATATCGGGCCCACCACCACGAGAACACTGAACTGCATTGTTAAGCAAAAATAAAGTTAATGTTTTGGAGTGGCCAAGTTAAAGTCCTGAGCTTAGGCCCAAAAGAAATGCTGTGGAAGAACATGAAGCAAGCAGTTCATGTGTGGAACCCATCAGTGTCCTAGAAATGAAGATCTTTTATTTGGAGGAATGGGCTAAAATTCAATGTGCAGTTTTGATCAACAGCAAAACAAAGTGTTTAGTGTCAGTTAATGCTACACGAGGAGGTCACACATTCCATTCACATATATGTAATACTGGATCATTTTCATCCATAAATACAGTACATGATCAAGTATAATTTTTGTCTCATTTGCTTAACTGGATTCTCTTTATCTACTTCTAGAACCTGTCTGAAATTTTGATGATGTTTTAGTTTAAATTTATGCTTTACAACAATAAAGATGTCATACGAAGTGAGGTGACGCTCATGTAAATGGAGTCCATTTCAATGTAGGATGGAGTGACTGCTGGAACAATAGGAACAACGGGAATGTTGTGTGAGTGTGATTTCCATCTATGGTAAGTGCTTCTTCTGGTGGGCTAGAGGAGTGTTACAGTTGTGACCACATCAATGCCATCAAGATCATTTCAAAGGGTTGGCAAGTGGTTTGCTGATATGATCAAGTCCTCTGCTAAATAACAAGAGGAATATTTTGATTGAAAACTATTAAAGTGAATGAAATAAATAAAAAATAAAAAGTCTTAAATGATTCAGTATAACTGACAATGAATTTGGATGGATGTTAGAGCTTTTGACCTACTTTTGTAAGAGGGTGGCAAATAAACTTCAAAATTCTTCAAAGACTTTACTTTTACAAATAGGTTAGTGCACACGCATGCAAACAGCTTGTTGTAATTGATAGTGCAATTTTATGATAGTAAAAAGAGCTGAAAGCATGAGAAAGTGTTTGGGAATGATGATCAGTTTGGAAATGGAGGGGCTGAAAAAAAAGTGAATGAGGTGGCAGAAGATTTTAACATGTATGAGTCGATCAACTAAAAGCAGTGTCAGCATACAAGCAAATTGAATGGGAAAGCATTGGTTGTCTGAAGGGGCAAAAACTGCCATTTAAAACCACATTGAGAAACAAGTTTACTGGACAAATGTCACACAAATGTCTAGAAAAATACAGTGTCTATCTCTTTGTGTATTATGATTAATACACTTAACCCTCCTATTATATTCTGGGTCAATTTGACCCATTTCCAATTTTGAGTTGTTTGAAATACTGCTCTCTCTCTCTCTCTCTCTCTCTCTCTCTCTCTCTCAATTCAATTAAATTCAATGAGCTTTTTTTAGAGTTCAACATTTTTAGAGTTTAAGCAAGATGCCTTATTTTGTGTGTGTGTGTGTGTGTGTGTGTGTGTGTGTGTGTGTGTTCGGGTGCATCACTCACTGTCCCTCAGATCATGGCAGGCTGATATGTACTGTCCAGCAAGGTTGCAGCTCTCCATCTGCTCTCCTAATAGGAAGTTTAGTTTCTCAGAGCTGGTTAGGGAGCAGAACTGGGGGTGAATGTTTTGGAATTTCTGAAAGTATTTCTCCCGTACAGAGCTGTATCTGGTGCACTCTGTTAGGAAGTGCAGCTCTGTTTCCACCCTGTTACTGCTGCAGTGTGTGCACACTCTCTGCTCTGGGGGAAGCCAGGACTTCTCTCTCTCTCTTTCTCTCTCTCTCTCTCTGTCTCTCTCTCTATTAAATTACTTTGTTATTTAGGCTCACTAACTTGAATGCAACGTTTGGTCACACTGATGTGTTGTGGAACTTTACAGTATTTGTGTACAAAAATGATGTTTTGGATTACTTTGACCCTGATGCTTTTATGTACAGAGAAGGTTTCACAGACCTAAATAAAAACTTGTCTTTGATGTATAGAGATGTTATGACTGGTTCTGATTGCCCTGAGAGGGAAAAATGTAGCTTCCCCACATGTTTTGACAGTGCTGTAGCTGACATTGCCAGATACAGATGCTAAAACATGAGCTCCAAAAGACTTCTGCAAGAAGTTTTATCACAGAATTTGAAATGTGATATCAAAATGAAAGAAGACGTTTCAGAGACAGAGGATACTTCAGATGCAGATTACAATATAGTTGAAGATCCAGATGTTGAATTTTCTTAAAATGAACAGGATTTGGAGGATAAATCTAACATAGACACCTCAGTTCTGATAAAAACAACAGAACACATCCACCATCAAAAAAAGCTGAGCCATGGGAATTTAAGATGGTAATTTAAGAATGTTGACCTGCACCACAACAAAGCCAAGGCTGACTTTCAGCTTCTAAGTTCAACAAAATGGTTCTATAGCCTCCACAATGTACTGTCACTCGAGTCTATTGCAACTAATCAACTTTTGAACACACCACAACCAGTTGAGATTATGCTATAGTATAAGAACCATACTAAGATTAAATTGGACATGACCATTATGGAACCAGTTCTGTATTCATGAAAACTGGAAGCCACTGGATCAATGGAATTAGGGCAAATTGCACTGACTTCGGATTTAATTCATTTATGTATTAAAGACACTTAAGTAAAATTTTTGTATTGCATGTTAAAAATTAATTTTGATAAAGTGTGCTTTAAGTGAATTATTGTAGTAGTTGTTTTAATACACTTTGCAAAAATATACATTTAAAAACAGGTTTTAAAAAGTATATTATTAAATTAGACTAAATTAACTGAAGTATACTTCATAGTAATATATTTTTAAGGTATACTATATTGTAATGTTTTAAAGTGTGATCAAAGATTACTTGCAAGTATTTGATGAAAGCATAACACACTGCTGGTAATGGTGGACCTGCCTACTCGGAGCCCTCCTTGGTTGGAAGGCCCCCCAACAGCCTTGGAAGTAAATGTAGTTTGGTTTCTAATTTTCATACTCTCTGTTATTACAGAAATAAATAATACCAGACTGTGTATTTATTTATATTTACAGTCTCTATAAGTTCGGTTGGTCCGTGTGTTGTCTTTTTTAATTTATCCCCCCACCCCTGCCTCAAAAGCACAAGTGGTTTGACCAACCTGCGTTCAAATCTATCGTTTAATTTCTAAGTGAGAGAGAAAATCGTATTAGGGCAAGCAACTTCTGAGCCATTTCTTTCAGAAAACAGGTGAGCTTGAAGTGTCTCAAACAGTATTTATGCTGTAGTAATGTACTCTAACTACCTAACAACCTACATTAGTGGCCCTCTATATACATGGGAATTTCTTTCAATGCAGTAATCCTTTTTCAGCAAAACAGACAGTGCTTCTGCTGTCATAACCCAATGAAGTTAGCTTTAGCCCAGCAACTAACTGGTAAAAAAATACACTGTTAATTCCAGAAGCAGCCACAGTCCGTCAATGAAAGAGCAGCACCTCTTCCTTTCATGTACTGGAAAATATGGGACAAAGTGAGCTTACCAAAATAGGTAGTTAGTAGGTGTTTCAACTTCTTAACACTGGGGGGTTTGTGGTAGATTTGTCATTATGCCTGTGGAAAGGTCTGACAGTGAAAGAGAAGTGTCTGTGTGGGCATTTTTGTATTTTTTTGGTTAGGTGGTGGGGAGCAAGGGAGCTGTTGGCAAACTAAACTCTGTGCATGGACATTGTGCACAGCTGTTGATCACTGAAGGCTTTTGTATATAAATTGTGAGCTCAAATTCTGTATGTAGAAAAGGCCTTGAAGAGGCACAATGGATATGTTTCCTTCATGTTCACTTATCTAGCAAATGAGCTTCCTCTATTGAAACATTATCAACCACAATTGCTAATTGTCAGTGACTTAGTGACAGCCAACACACAACACTAACTCAGCCTTGATCCTCCAACCCAAATGTATAAAGATCAATAAAATGTAAAAGCCCATATGTGAAAGATTATTTTTCACATATGGGTAATTTGGTGTCCATTGATAATATATAATGATAACAGTCTGGAAACACTGAGCACAAGTCATGAATACACCGTATACAGGATGACTGTTCATCACAGCGTACACACTTCCACTCATTCTGATCTGCACACTTATGGGTGATGTTGAGTAGCCAGTACACCTCATCATCTGCCACAAGCAGTAATCCTAATTTATTTATCACACTAAGAAACATATCAGAATAAGCATGGAATGCAAATAAAACAATCACAGTGTGTCTTACATTTACTTTGAGATGTATTTCATTGCAGACAGTATGCAGCCAATGTATTTCATGTTCTGTCTGGTCAACATTCCAAAAAAATTGGGATGGGGAAATTTAGGACTAGTAATGGAAAATACAAACAAACAAATGATGTGGTACAGTTTGCCAGGTGAACCGTGTGATGTTGAGGAGAGGACCCAAGTGCAGAGAGCTTCTAAAAAAAAGGCGCTTCTAAAAAAAATGAAGCTGTGGCTGGATGGCTGGCAGCTGGAATCGAACCCTGATTGCTGGTGTCAGGGTAGGGTGCGCTAGCGCAGCACCATGTGGCCTATAGGAGTAAATGTGGAAACAGGGAGCTATAAGGGCGAACACAAGTGCCTTACGGGGATGGACTCAAAAACAAAGTCATATGCTAGAACTGTAAGATAATAAATGGAGGAAGTTACGTACATAAAGGACTGCAAAAGGAAGAACTAAATAGCCACTAACAACACCGTGTGAGGATGAGGTGAGAGAGAGGCGAAAACAAAAGCGCTCGACTTGATTCGGGAATCACAAATCATTTCGAAGCTGCTGCATGAGGGTGCACTGGTAAAAACACAGCGCTAGTGACACAGTGAATGGGAAATAAATTCCGGGACCAGATCGCTGCAGACAGCTCGCGAATGCTGAGCTCTAAAATAATCAGTTGGGCAGAAATAAGTGCGGAGGCTTGCGTCAAAACCTGGGCATGCGCAGTGGTGAGGAACCTGGCTTGTGGAGTCACAATGGAAAATGCGCTTCCAAAAATGTAGCTTCAGTAACGCTGTGAATGGGAAAAAAACACAAGATCCCAGTCACTAGAGAAAGCTTGTAGGAGCTACATATATATATATATATATAGGGGGGATATAAAGCCAATTAGTGACTCACGAATACAAGCTTTAAGCAGGGGCTACTGTGAGGGTGAACACAGAGGCTCGCATCACCTCTGCGACTGAGCTGAAGCCACAAGACAAGGTCAGAGGAATCGAAGAGGGCTATGTAGGGAGCGAGCAGTAGCAAGATCTGACCCTAACCTATCGTGCTAAGCCCTACCTTCACCTCCCGCCTCCTGACCATACATAACCCTCCTACTTAACAAGAAGGGTTTAACTCTTTCCCTAAACCGGAGCCAACAGGACGCAGCATGTATAATGTGAGGGTGCAACAACAAACGCTTCTGAGGGGTGCTCTTAACTGCAAGGGCAATGGATTATTTAGTATTCCAGATCTTTTCTGAAAAAAAAAAGGACATTGTGTACTCCGGACCAAAGACAAAAAGGAACTGTCACGATTCTCACACAGAGGAAGACAGAGGTGGACATAAGAGCAAAGGTGCTATTTATTTACAGTGAATACAAGAGGTGACACAAATTAAACATATACAACACATAGACATAGACTCGGCTAACAAACCAAATGAGAACAGGCAGTGTAATGCAAACTACACTAAAGTGCTAAACCTAAATAAACTAGACAACAAACTAGCATACAAGGAAAAGGCAAATAACACAAACACATTTACATTTACAGCATTTAGCAGAGGCCCTTATCCAGAGCGACTTACAATTGATACAATCCAAGCAATTGTGGGTTAAGGGCCTTGCTCAAGGACGCAACAATGATAGCTTGGAAGAGGTGGGATTTGAACCCTGGACCTTTTGGTCCATAGTCCAGCACCTTAACCACTAGGCTACCACAGTAGACAAAGAGCAACAGGGAAGCCCACCATTTGCCAGATAGGGAAGTGAACAGAAAGTGAGGTATTTATAGAGAAAGCTACAGCAGGTGGAAACAGCCCCACCTGCTGAGGGGAGAGAGAGAGAGAGAGAGAGAGAGAGAGAGAGAGAGAGAGAGAGAGAAAGTAATCTTCATGCATCTTCATGACAGGAACAAGCTCAAAAGCCAGGGTTTGTCATGGTATGGGGCTGTGTCAGTGCCCTTAACATATCTAATTTACACCTCTGTGATGGCAGCATCAATGCATAAAAGTACATTGAGACTGTAGAGCAACAAAAGCAGCCTTCAAGATCATATTTTCCAGGGATGCCCATTACAAGTTGTGGCTGTGGAAGAAGAGGGTACAAGTACTGGACTGGCCTGTATGCAGTCCTGACCTATCCCCCACAGAGAATGTGTGGAGAATTAAAAAATGCAACAACTGTTATGGGGGACATGACATGACTCCCCGACATGATTAAGTTTACTAGACAAGGTCAAGACCTGACTACTAAGAACATGATTGGCATTACACAGCGAGGTAAGCAATTTATCGTTATCAACCAAAATTCCTGGTTATGAACGTCCATAGTGTCAGACGATGGTTAGCCAGCTTTGGGGCCTGCGGGTTCCATAATTGGACAGATCGTACTGTTATGGGGGAACGAGAATTTCCCTAGCTAAATCAAAAACCTGGAACCCAAGATGCAGACCACCAAAGACAGGCGGACACCAGGATACGAAATAAGTAGTGGAAATCCAGGAAACTGAACGGAAACGTCTTGGTGAAGGCTTCTCTGTGGGTGCACGTTCCAGGAGTGGGCTGGTCCCAGCGAGCGACGTGCGTGAATCTGGGATGCAGTGTAAAACTGAAAGCAGAGATAACAGGAGTAAATAAAACCAGGCGTGTGAGCCGAAAATAAGCAAAACTATCAATAGTGGAAAAATAAACGGAAGGAAGCGAACATAAATAACTCGAGGCAAGACAAGATTCTAAATCCTAGACTGTGAGCGAGATACCAGGCATCATGACGAGACGATCTGGTGATCCATAGCTGTGAGGACGGCGTCTTTGTAGAGCGAGGCTGATGAGAGCAGATCAGGAACTGGTGTGTGAGTGTATGACGTATTGTGATAGATAACAGCCAGTGGATCTGCGTGAGAAAGCACAACAACAAGCACGCCCACCGCAAACGAAAACAAATGCAAGCGGGGAATACTAAGGCGAAAGTAAACAAAAGCACGTGGCGAGACGAAGGAAAACAGAAATGATCAAGCAACCGTGACAAGCGAACCCTGACAACAATGACCCCGCACTGCAGCTCAATTGACTGGCACTCAGCACTTCTAGGTATATGTAGGTCAAACATAGCCAAGCGCTCCTAGTGTTAAGATGTACTTGAGAATAGGACATACTGACAATCTGAAACACTTCATCACTTGGTATCTTTGGTGCCAAAACTTATTTTAAGCATTGTGAGAAGGAATATCTTGGCTTCGTATCGCAATGAAATCACAGTAAAAGTAAATGTAAGACACACTGCATTTTTTTGTTATTGTTTTACTGTCCTAAGTTGATAGATGAAGATCTGTTCCCTTCATTGTTCTCAAACAATCGTGATTTCTTCCAACAAGATAGCATGCTGCCTCATTACAGATGCGTTGTCAGAGACCTGTGCAGTTTCCCCAAAAGTGTATTGGTCAGACTACCACGTTCTCCTGATTATGCCCTTCAGATTGCTATCTGTGGGGTCATGTCAAGGTACTTGTTTACTCTTTGAAGATGCAGATCGTTGTTCATCTTAAGGACCCTAGCACCCTGTTAGCCTGCTTCTAGTCTGGGTACAAGATGTGATACAGTTGGGCATGGACGCAAACCATATGATCCATATGGTATCCTGCAACACATTTGCCAAAAGCTGTTGTGGCTGGGACTGTAGATCCTGAATGCTTGTAGGCTGCCAAAGCTGGCATCCCAGCTGGTCCCATAAATGCTTGATTGGTGATAAATCTGGTGAATGGGCAGGCCAAGGAAGTGTTGCAATCTGGGGGAGACATTCCTGGGAAACCCTTGCTGTGCTTGGGTGAGCATTATCCTACTGAAAAATGGCAGTTGGAAGCCCTGCTATAAGAGGCAACACGTGGTCGCAGGATGTACTGCACATATTGCTTTGTGGTCAGTGTGCCTCGTATCACTACTAGCAGTAACCGACTGTCTTATGCCATGGCTCCCCAGATCAAAACACCCAGCAGTTGGGGCAGTGTGTCACTCCACAGCAAAGAGAGGACTGATGCTCTCGCCATGAGACATCCATCAAACCTGACTATCATCGGATCCCAGACAGAACCTGAATTCGTCTCTAAAGATGATACAGTTCCAGTTTGTAGCAGTCCAGGTTTCTCGTTTCTGACACCACTGCGGTGGCTGGCTGTCAATGGAAGGACACATAATGGGCATCATAACAACAAATTTCCTTCTGCTAAGCACCTGGAAATGGTCCAGTTAGTAGTAGTAGTAGTAGTAGTAATAGTAGTAATATGTGGCTGGTTTATTTATAACAGAGATCCAGTTTGTTTAAAAGGTACATTTAGTGTATTTGTTATTTAAAGGTCAAATTGTAAAACATTTAAATGCTTTATTCCAACAGTAAAGCTAGTCAAATGTTAATAAAACTCTAAAGCTAAGCAGCTTTGAGCTCCTGTGGTGCTGTGGGTGGTGTGATTCAGCACCTTGGACACCTACAGCAGCTAGCAGAGTTTCATGTGTGCGTGTGTCAGTTTCACGGGGGTGACTTAGCTAGCAGGCAAGTTTGGGGTGGTTGTGATTTATTTGCAGCTCTTTATCCTATAAATGCTTCAACAGATGACATAAATGAGTCAATTTGACCTGTGAAAGGACAGGTTTTTGACCAGATGCTTTACTTGCTAGGGGTAATGTCTGCATATTTTTCATTGTTTCTTGGTCTTAGTAACTACACTGAGTGCTCTATTAAATGGAATAACAAAAATCAGAAATACAATTTCAACCTGATTAGTACTGGCCTTTTAGTGCTATGTTGCAGTATTTAACTCTGGTTTGTGTAAGCATTAGCCTATATAAAAATATATTTTAGTAAATGCAATACATATTAATGGGCCTATTATGAATTCCAGACTGTTCCGTTCAGACAACAGCGTCAAAATGAGAAATCTAATTCAATAAAAGCTGCTTCCCTCTGTTATTTGTTTGAATATTAAATTAAAAAAATGTGGAAGCCTGCTCCTGACTCTGAAGTAAACTGAGACAGTGGTTACATGTGTCATTTATAAGGAAACTCAAACTTCTTGCTAAAGTGTTTCCATGAATCAGATTCCCCTCTGATTCAGTTGTAAATTCTAGCTATTAGCCTTATTAATAAACATGCCTCTTGTCATATGAAGAGACTTTTAAGAAATAAGGGTTGAAATTAACAGTAGAATCTCTCAGCAAAGCAGTTCACTAAGCTAATATTCACTTAAACTGTACATATATACAAAGATTTTAGCTACTTTTCAGTCTTGTGATATTCATAGATGTTCCTTGTCAAGTCAGCAAGAAGACATACAGCTCTTGAAGCTCATGCTACAAAATACATTTATACACCTTGCTTTCTTTTCTCTGTCTTCTTTTTTTCCCTCACACTTCTCCAGTAACTCTTTTCACATGCAATAGCCTTTTATAAATGTATATTAGTTCTTGTATGTGAAACTACAAACTACAGTAAATCCAGTACATAAGTATATTAGACTCCTTCTACTGCAATATAAATTCTTTTTCCACTGTCATAATGGTGATCATGAATTTATGCAGGAATATGTTATAGTAACACAGCATATGCTGTATAAGCATTTCTAAAAGTATGTGTTTCAATGATAATAAACTGTATGTTTGGCAAGGTTTATCTTAATTTGCAAAAAAAAAAGCATGTTGTGTCTTGCTAATTCTGTTTCATCCCGAGAGCTCTCAAGACAGATTGTGAAGAGAAATTTCAAGTGATGCTATGAAAGTGTGACTAAGAAGAGTCAATTTTCAAACACATGCTCAGTGATCACTTCACAGAATTTTAGTGATGCCTGTCAACAATGTAGGATGTTAAAAATAACACAAAAATGGAATAGAAAAATAGAAAAATGCCAGATCAGACTCCATTTTGTCACGCCCACCAACAGCCTGGATCACGACACCCGCGTCCTGGAATGCTCATCGTCTCCCGCCTACTAATCATGCCCACCTGTTCTCGTTTTTCCTCTCCGCACTCTCCCTATTTAAGCCCCATTCTCATCCATCTCCCCGCCGATTAACTTGGTTTCCTACCTGATCTCGCAGCTCCGTTCTCGTCCTCTCAGTTTGTTGCTCAATAAAACTCAGCTTCTCGAAACAGTGACTGCGTTTGTCTCCGTATTCCCCGTTCGGCGTTATGGGGAATACGGAGACAAAAGCATCCTCTCAGACCGGGGTCCCCAGTTCACCTCTGTGGTCTGGCGTGCCTTTGTGGACAAGCTGGGGGCCACTGTGAATCTCTCTTCGGGTTACCACCCGGAATCCAACGGCCAGTGCGAACGCTCCAACCAAGAGCTTAAGAAATTTCTTCGCTGTTACTGCCTGCACAACCCGCTGGACTGGAGCCAGTGTCTCCTCTGGGCCGAGATAGCCCAGAACTCCCTTCACCACTCCGCCACTGGCCTCACTCTGTTTCAGTGCGTACTGGGATTCCAACCTCCTTTCGTCCCTTGGGATTCTACGCCCTCTGATGCCCCGGCCGTCGACGACTAGTTCCGTCGCAGCGAGGAGGTATGGTGTCAGGTGCATCAACGGATCGACAGAGCCATCCGCCGCTACAAGAGGCACGCGGATTGACACTGCCGTCCCGCTCCGATCTACCGGCCGGGAGATAGGGTGTGGCTGTCCTCGCGGGACATTTGACAGGCACAGGGAGGTACCCAATTCTCTCCCCGCTTCCTGGGGCCTTTCAAGATTGCAAAGCGGCTCAACGACGTCACGTACAGGCTCGACTTGCCTTCTCATTTACGCATCTGTCCCTCCTTCCATGTCTCTCTCCTCAAGCCCTGGGTGCCCGGTCCTCTGGCCATCTCGTCTCCCTCTGACCAGCCGCCTCCCGCTGACCTGGGCGGGGGTGCCGTCTGCCCGGTCCGCCGCCTCCTGGACTCCCGCCGGTGAGGTACGCGGCTCCAGTACCTAGATGACTGGGAGGGTTGTGGTCCGGAGGAGCACAGCTGGGTCGACGCCAAGGACGTCCTCGACCCTCTCCTCGTCCAGGAGTTCCACGCTGCTCGTCCTGACCGTCCGGCCCGCAGGCCCGCAGGCCCTGCAGCCGCCCGCGCAAGTCCTCCTCAGGATCAGCCGCCGCTGACGCCCGCTGCGCTCCCTCCTGCACGCGGCCTTCGGGGGGGGGTACTGTCACACCCATCAGCAGCCTGGATCACGACACCCGCGTCCTGGAATGCTCATCGTCTCCCGCCTACTAATCATGCCCACCTGTTCCCGTTTTTCCTCTCCGCACTCTCCCTATTTAAACCCCATTCTCATTCATCTCCCCGCCGATTAACTTGGTTTCCTACCTGATCTCGCAGCTCTGTTCTCGTCCTCTCAGTTTGTTGCTCAATAAAACTCAGCTTCTCGAAACAGTGACTGCGTTTGTCTCCGTATTCCCCGTTCGGCGTTACACATTTGCTCAAATTGTAAATTGCTTTTGATACTCTAGAGTCAACAAACAAGCAAAAACACCCACTGATATTAAATTTCTGTTACCATTTACTCTTGCCAAATTCTCCCCTGAGCTATATGATATTTTGTCTAAGTAGAATTTTTTGCACACTCAGTAAAGACTCTTCAAGTAGGTCCACAAAGTATTTTTTTTTTAAGTTGGCACACACCTTTCGAATGCACAAAGTATGGGAGAAAAGTTTTGCTTTATGGATCATGGATGGAGCTGTCATAATCAGTTTGTCATTACAAGAAACTTGGGTATTACAGTCTGTTACAGATACATTGATCTTTTCAAATCAAGTTAAGTTACAGCATAGTTGTAGACAGAGAGAAAATTAAAATACATTAATATTGGTTAAAACTAATGTGATGTACAATGGTGCTTGAAAGCTTGTGAACCCTATAGAATTGCCTACATTTTGGCATACAAATGAATTAATATAAGGTTTTCACAAGAGAACCAATTTAAACAAATGAGTAAAAATATGATACTTGTTCTTTTATTTAATGAGAAAAATGATCAATTATTATATTCCTATGATAGGAAATGTATGGACATGACCAATCTACGAGTCAATTTTTTGGAGGGTTTATCTTCCTGATCATGGCTTGATTTGAACAGTTTAAACTTCCATTTATCAGCGACATTTCAGTCAAAGAGAACTTCAATTAGAGAAGTTTAGATTATTTCTGCTTTGTGGGTCATTGTAGATCCTTAGTCAGCTGCTTAGTAAGCACAATACCCTGAGAGTTTTGAAGTATCATACAATTTATTAAGGTATCGAATTGTCCACACTTGACTAAGGTCTAAAAAGTCAATTCAAATTCTAAGACATATTCATATGACTTTTTCCACTCTTCTGTTTCATGCTTCCTGCTGCTGTCTGTACCATAAGAGTAGGTCTACTGTATTCTCATTCATTCCAATACCCATTATATAACAAAATGTGACTTGCTGTCTCAGTCCACATGAACCATTCCACTTGATGTTTAGCTTCTTAAAAGCAAGTGTTGTAAAGAGACAGTTTAAAATGCATATGAAAGAAGAACATGTACCCTGAACACCAGGCAAGAATCCAAGAAAAACCTGGCTACTTTGTACGAGTGAACTGCATGTCACACGTTGGTCATTTCCACAGTCTGCATGAGCCAACTTAACTCTGGGGGCCTCCCATTTATTTCTCTTTCTCATCTTTGAGATGTTTCTACACATAGAGCCTGTAGAGCTCAGAGACAGGATTGTGTGGTACAGATCTGGAGAAGGCTACAAATGTTCTTATTCACTGAAAGTTCCCAAGAGGACAATGGCCTCAATAATTCTTAATTGGAAGAAGTGTGGAACAACTTAATAATCAGTGGAGAAGGGCCTTGGTAAGAGAGGCTGAGCTTCAAAGATCATGTACACAGATGAGTGAAACTTCCATAAGGTCAACCAGCACTGCAGCCTCCACCAGACTGAGCTTTATGGCAGAGTGTTCATTCTTGTTTGCATAGACTAGAGAATCTTATTTCTCACAGTCTGAAAGTCCTTTAGGTGCTTTTTGCTTCTGATGAGCTTTCATGTGTCTTTTGCTGAGGAGATGGTTCTGTCAATACGAATGCTTTCTGCAAAATGTTTGCCCATCTGTCTTTGATGAGAGGCCCTGGCTTGCACTCTCTGTTCTAGGTCATTTCAAAGGTGCTTGCTAAGTTCTTCCATACCAAACTCAGCCAACCATGCCTTTATGGACCTTGCTTTGTGCACTGGGACAAAGTCATCCTGGAAACAAAAAGGGCCTTCCCCAAATTGTTCCCACAAAGCTGGAAGCATACAATTGTCCAAAATGCCTTGGTATGCTGAAGCATTAAGATTTCCTTGCACTGGAACTAAGAGGCCCCCAACCCCTGAAAAGTAACCTATCATCAGACTGCCAGTTAGAGAAGTGTGACTACACAGAATAAACAATAAATAAAGAGTCCAGTAGTGGCATGTTTTACACCACTCCATCTGATGCTTACCATTTTGCTTGATGATGTAAAGGTCGCATGCATCTGCTTAGTTATGGAAACCCATCCTATTAAGCTCCAGCACACAGTTTTGTGCTGTTTCTAATGGTAGAGGAGTTTGCAACTGTTATGGAGTAAGACTGGTATGCACTATGAGCCTCAGCAACTAGTCACCCTACTATGTAACTTTATGTAGACTGTAGTGTGTAGTATAAAGCTTAATGTTAATGAAAAAAAATTGATTCTTATGGTAGATGGCACCATGGTGCAGCAATTAGCGTGGTTGCCTCAGAGCTCCAGCACCCCCGTGCCAATCCCGATCTCTGTCTCTTGCTGTGTAGAGTTTGCATGTCACCCCAGTCTCCACATGGGTTTACGCTGGTTTCTTCCTATATTCCAAATACATGTGTTTAGGTTACTTGGTGTTTCTAAAGTGCCCTTAATGTGTGAGTGTATGTGATCTAAGGTTGTTCCTGCCTCAAACCCTGTGCTGCCAGCTAAGCACCATTTTTCCCGTGACTGTGACCAGTATAAGAAAGTGAATAAACAAATGAAATTAGTAAATAAAATAAAAGAATAGAAGAATACAGCATTATTGCTCCTCCAGAAATTGTTTTAAGATACATATATTGTTATGTGCAGTATTTCAATGTGGTCTTGAGGTTAGGTGTACTGTGAGGCCCCCTCCTCGGTTCAGGGATGGACGTTCCCTGAACCGAGGAGGGGGCCTCAGAGTACACCTCTCAACATCTTACAATGGAGCCATCGCAGCCCTTCCCCAATCCTGTGTGAATGGCACACGTGGCCATTGTCGTTAATGGCTATGTCAATCTGCATGTTAAACTGATCACCAGTCCCATTGTTATGTAATGGTGCTGGTACCAGTCATTATGCAAATGTACTATATATAAGATTGGGGAAGTTTTCCAACTAGCTGAGACTGAAGAAGTCACTTAGATGAGTGATGAAACGTTTCTCCAACAAAATCTATGTCCAGATCAACAGATTCAACTTCTGGGTATTTCAATGTGTGCTAATATCCTAGGAATATAATGAAGGAATGTGTGATTTTTTGTCTTGCATTTAAAGTTTAATTCTGATAGGATGTATCTCTGGTTTACAGATTTGAAAGGTGCATTTTGTCTGCAAAGTTCATAAATGACAACAAGTGGTGTCATAAAGTGCTGGCACTTGGATGGGGAGAGATAGAGAAAAATCTAAAATATGCTGTAACTCTTAGGCAGTACGTATGAGACAAGCACAGAGTGTCATTTAAATAAAAGGGGCTTTATTAAACAAAATAGCACACGTAATAATGACGACAAAAAATCCCAATACATAGACCAAAAGCAATCCAAAACAGAGCAAGGAGGGACCAAGAGAAATGAGAAAACAAGCCATCGGGGAACAGACAGAGAATGAACTTACCAGACAGACGTGTGAGAAGGAGAAACAGAGGATGAGGAGACAAAGACAAACAGATGGACAGACTAGAGAAATGACAAACAGACGGACGGAAGCGAAGGCAAATGGCAATGAAGCAAGGTGAAACCATATAAAGCAAACTAGAGATGAGAAATTAAACAAATGAACCACGTGAAACGGAGCAAGATGACCTACCAGACTGATGCATGGAAGAATGAGGCAAGGTGACGAACAAGGACAGAAAACTGTGCAGGCTGAATAGACTAGAAAAAAGCGGAAAGACGAAAATGCAAAACAACAAATTGTGCAGAATGATAGCTTAGACAGGAACCAGGCAAGGACGGACAGAAACAACGTGAACATACAGGACGGTAATAATGGAAAGCAGAGAACATGGTGGAATTAGGTGATCTTTATATAATGAAATTATCAAGAAGTAAACGAGGTGCAGGTGTGTGTGTGATCAAGAAGTGACAGAAGATGGGGTACATGAGGTGAGAGGAGTGAAGGAGGCTCAGAAATGTGGCTAGGAGGAGTTATAAGAGTGACAGTACCCCCACAACCCCACCCAGCCAATGAGTACCCAAAAGCCAAAGCTCTTGGAGGGTGGTTTATGTGAACTATACAAATGACGAGTCCCTGGAACCATATTCAGCAATGAAGTCAGAAACCATGGTGCCACAGTTTTTTGTGAACCAGGAGCAATAAACACCAAGGAAAGAACCATTGGAGACGGATCGCAGGGCCAAGACCGCAGTAGTGGTATCATAGAGTGAGGAGTGTCTGGGACTGGCAGAACGGTGTCAATAGGATCAGGATGCTCAAGATGGTGAGAAGCCACCTGAGCAGTGTCAGGGATCCTCAGCAGTCTCGGGCAATCAGGAACCTCCAGAGACAGTAATGAGCCAGGTAACTCAGGAACCTTGACCAGAGCTGGTGCCAAGGTGGGAACAGGAGATGGAACCAACGTACAGCTTATGACAGTGGAGCCATTGCACAGCTAGTGAGTGGTGGTGCTGATGTGCAGCTACTTTGGTGGCCAAAGGCCGAAGTATTCTGTAATGCTCAGGCAGTATATATGAGATGAATGCAGAGTGTTCTTTAAATATCAGGGGCTTTTATAAACAAAATAACACACCTATAATAAACCCCCCACCCCCCAACCCAAAAAGAGAGTAATGAGGGACCGGAAGAAACGTGAAATCAAATCAACCAATAATTGGGACTGAAGATACAGTGAACCTCTCAGACAGACGTGAGAAAAAGGCAAGACTGAGGACAAGCAGTGAAACAAGGATGAAAAATGAGACAGATTAGCATCAAGACGAACAGACGGACAGACTAGAGAACTGGAGAATGGTTTTACAGGAACGAAGGTGAATGTGGCGAAAATGAGTGAAGTCAAATGAGAAACACAACAAGGTGAAACCCTTGCACAAGACATCAAACAAACAAACACCGTGAGCGAGATGACCTACTGGACTGATGCATCGAAATATGAGACAAGTTGCCAAACAAAGACGGAAAACGGTGCAGGGTGAACAGACTAGAACAGGCAAACAGGGAAAGATGAAAATGCTAAACAACAGGGTCCACTACAAATGGTAGCAGGACAATAGGACAGATAGGAACCAAGCAAACGGACAGGATGTGAGCAAAGGAAAGTGGGGATCATAATGTGATGCAAACCCTAATACTTTGTGAGGATGCAGTGAATTGAGTGGCATTTATACAGTGCAATAATAAAAGAGTAAACAAGGTGCAGGTATGTGTAATCAGGAAGTTACAGGTGGCAGGGGTGCGTGGGTGTGACGTGACAGGAGTGAAGCACGCTGGGAAATTAAGTGAGGAGGTGTCATAAGTGTGACACATGCATTTAAATACAGCAAAGAAACCCTTTGGTATTGCTGCAAGTGAGAATCAATCTGCTACTCCTCTACACAAAAATACAGATCTCAAGTGACATGGTGGAGAATGACTTTTGTATAGGTGAGCGTATTCTTGGCCTTCCTGTGTCAGAAGATTGATATATTGTGAATGGAAATAACTAGGTTACTCAAAGCAGTAACATGCCGATAAAAAGCCTAACTCAAGGGCAAACCACCCTGAGCCAACTTCACCTCTTGTCTGATGTCCCCTGGCCCAGCATATGGATTGTTCAACTTCCAACCCTGTTATTTCACTTCGCACACATACACACGTCACTCACATAGGCAATGGCCTTGCTGTAATGACAGCCTTGATTTTCAGGATCCGCTGATGGTAGTAGAGAGGATCAGCCAAACACAGACACCTCAGCTTTCACTAGACAGCAAAAGACAGCTAATGAATTAGGTAAAGATACCTGTGGGATGTTTGCATAACTTCATCCTTGCACTCACATGTGCAAATTCACTACTTCACCCACACTGTAACTTGTACATCTTCAGAAAAAATATGAACAACATGCAATCATGCTAATAGGCAAAGAGAGATTAGAAATGTATAGAAATCCATAAAGTTATATCGTAAGAATATATCATGCATACAAGAAATAACACTTAGAATATTTGTCATGAGAATCAGCTGGGATGCTGCTGAATGAAGTATGTGTGTGATTCACAACCATGTATGCGTGTGAGATGGAGATACAGGATGACTCTTCTACCTCTGCACACATTCCTCACCATTTCCCTCTATTATACTTCTGTTCAATCAACCTGTTCAATGCCCTCTCTCTCATTCTTTTCCTCCCTCTGCCTTTCTCACCCATTCTTTCTCTCTCTCTCACTCACTCACTCACCCACACACAGTCTTGGTAATCATATGTTTATGGGGACTTCACTGACAAAATGATTACTGTAGCACACTAATTATACACTTAATTCCTATGCTTAACTCTACCCTTACCAAAAGCAAATCTATTGTGTCTAAGTCTTTGAAAAAATTGTAGAAGTTTTTGTAAACATTCAATTAAAGTTGTGGTGTCCAGCAAAGCATCTTTACAAGGTCAAAATATTTGATGTTTCTATCCTTCGTGAGATATGGGATCCTTACAAGTATAACAAACAGCTGGTCTCTCTCTCTCACACAGACACATACACAAACAAAGATACCCACATACAACATGTATTATTTCCCAGCTTAATATAAAATAACTGCAGATAGAAAGAAAATTAAGAAAGGAAAGAAAACAAACGAAAAGAAAAGAAAAAGAAACTAACAGAAACTAACAGACAGTCGACAAACCATAAAATCAATGACAGTGACAGCTCTGCAAACTTGACTGCCCGGCATCAGTCACCTGTGATGTCAGCTGATAATTGAAATTCCAGTTTCACTTGTCAGGATATTCAATGCTTAGATAACATTTTGTTCAATATACTAAAAAAGATGAGATCTGTGGAAACACATATTTTCAGACGAACTCCAGATTTTGTATGGAAAAAATGGATGCTTTGGACGAAATTTGAAAAGGAACCATCCAGACTGTTATCAGCAACAAGTCCAATAGTCAGACTCTGGCATGGTATGGGGTTGTGTCAGTGCTTATTTACACTTCTGTGATGGCAGCCTTAATGCAGTAAAATACATTAAGATTTTAGAGCAACACAATGCAAAACAAGCCAAATCAGAAAATGTTGGGACTGTAATATGCAAATCCCAATCTTTCATTGAAGAACATTGTTTTTAAACATTTCCATGATTTTCTCACACATTTCTTGTCAAACTGGAGATGCTCTGCCCACCGGTGCTCCTCAAATACAGCCTTTCATGGATGCTGCTTATGTGCCATATCATGATATTTATTTTCCTCATTACTAGCCCTAAATTGCTCCGGTCCCAACTTTTTTGGAATGTTTTCAGGCCTGAAATGCAAGAAAGAATGTTTCAAGTTAAATGAAATGTTGACCAAACAAAACATGAAATATCTTGAGTTCATACTGTCTGCAATTAAATAAACTTCAATGTAAACAACGCTGTTTTTTTTAATTTGCATTTTCCATACTGTCCCAACAATTTCTGAATTTGTAATTAAAAGGATATACAGTAAATACCTGATTATGTACACACTCACACACAAATACATAACCAGGTCATATATATATATTGTGTACATAGTGGATATCTGTGTTATGGATCCTCATGATGCTCAAATTGATTGACAACTGACCAAAATTTCAGAAATTCATCAGATCACCCTACAACTCAATCTGAGGTCACTGCAGGGCCTGCAGGCTTCCCACGTTTTACATGTTGAATGTAACTTGAGGCATACATTCAGTCCAATTCCGAAAATAAATTGGTGAAAATCAAATTGTGTCTGAAAACAGACTTTAGTATTACAGTGTCTGTCTAGCATAAGGAAAATATTGTTAATGAAATCAGCATTGCTAGCATCAATGTCAGATTTAGATTACAGACAACTGAATTAAGGATTCACAATCCCAGCACTACCAATCTGACATAGTTGGACACCTGACTAAGGCCCTTAACCTTGAGTGAATTTGAATTGTACCTTATCAGTCGTAGGTCACTCTGGGTAAGAGTATCTGTAAATGTAAATGTAAAACACTTATATTACTAAACTACAGTGCTACTGTCGGGGCGTTACGGGTAGATAGGAGACAGGTGCAGGTTCAATGTAAATTATCATCTTTTATTATAAATAAAAGGCTATCGAGAATAAATAAATCAAACAAAAAACATAAATCTTAACGCGCCACATGACCATGCAGTACACAGGATAAGGTACAGAAACTAACAGAGGAAGATCACGGACTGTACAAACAACAAATAAACTCCGTGAACAAAACTAACCCGAGCTTACCAAATCCAGATTGTGCGGTCCAGATTTCCCCTAGTGGTGAGGAGAGGCATAATAGGAGGAGCTCTGGGGGGGGGGGGGGGGGGGGGGGGGGGGGGGGGGGGGGGGGGGGGGGGGGGGGGGGGGGGGGGGGGGGGGGGGGGGGGGGGGGGGGGGGGGGGGGGGGGACTTTTATATTTCTGCATAAATATGACCTAAAACATCATCAGATTTTCACACAAGTCCTAAAAGTAGATAGAGAACCCAGTGAAACAAATAAGACAAAAATATTATACTTGGTGATATATTTATTGAGGAAAATCATTCAAAATTACATATTAGTGAGTGGCAAAAGTATGTGAACCTCTAGGATTAGCAGTTAATTTGAAGGTGAAATTAGAGTCGGGTGTTTTCAGTCAATGGGTTGACAATCAAGTGTGAGTGGGCACCCTGTTTTATTTAAAGAGGAGGGATCTATCACAACTACCCTCCCAAGGAGTGGTCGATCACCGAAGATCACTCCAAGAGCAAGGCATGTTATAGTTGGTGAAGTCACAAAGGTCCCCAGGCTAACTTCTAAGCAACTAAAGGCCTCTCTCACATTGGCTAATGTTAATGCTCATGAGTCCATCAGATGAACACTGAACAACAATGGTGTGCATGGCAGGGTTGCAAGGAGAAAGCCACTGTTCTCCAAAAAGAACACTGCTGCTCATCTGCAGTTTGCTAAAGATCACGTGGATGAGCCAAAAGGTTATTGGAAGAATGTTTTATGGACGAATGAGACCAAAATAGAACTTTTTGGTTTAAAAGAAAAGCGTTATGTTTTCAAGAAAGGAAAACACTGCATTCCCGCATAAGAACCTTATCCCATCTGTGAAACATGGTGTTGATAGTATCATGGTTTGGACCTGTTTTGCTGCATCTGGGGCCAGGACGGCTTGCCGTCATTGATGGAACAATGAATTCTGAATTATATCAGAGAATTGTAAAGGAAAATGTCAGGACATCTGTCCATGAACTGAATCTCAAGAGAAGGTGGGTCACGTTGCAAAACAATGACCCTAAGCACACAAGTCGTTCTACCAAACAATGGTTAAAGAAGAATAAAGTTAATGTTTTGGAATGGCCAAGTCAAAGTCTTGACCTTAAGGACACCGAGCAGTTGATGTGAGGAAACCCACCAACGATTACAACACGGAACTAACAAACTTGGGTATAGAATCAACATTCTCGAAAAACGAAACCAAAGGACACGGCAGACTCAGATACGGAGCCAGGTGGCGCCAACGTTTCCAACACGGAACCAAACGAACTCACGTACGGAAATATACAAGACAAAGGGGCGCGGTCGGGCTCAGATACTGAACTACACGATGCTAACGGCGCACCAATGGAACTAACAAACTCAGGTGTGGAGCTAACATGCTTGGCTACTAAATTAACGGGCATGGCGGGCCCAGACACAGAGCCAGGTGGCGCCAATGATTCCAACACAGAACCAACAAACTCAGGTATGGAGCCAAGTGGTGCTTCGGGCCTCTGTACTCAGCTGACCTATTCAGATACAGAGCTAGTCAGTGCTAACGGGTCAGGTACAGAGCTAAGTGGCGCCAACAGCTCCTCTAGAGAACCAACTGACGTGGCCTGCCTAGATACAGAGCTAGCATCCTCAAAAACAGAGCATGTTCTGATCCTAAGTCACTGGGTGCTAGGCTCAGGTACTGAACTACGGGGTGCTAACTGCTCATCTACAGAGCTACGTGATGCAGCGTGCTCAGACACGGAGCTATCATGCTCAAATAAAGGGCTACTGGACGCTATCAGCTCAGGGACTGAGCTACGGGATGCTAACTGCTCCTCTATGGAGCAAGCACGCTCAAATATGGAGCTAACATGCTCACATACAGAGCGAACATGCCCAAATACTGGGATATTGGATGCTAATTGCTCCGGTACTGAGATACAGGATGCTAATGGCTCATCTACGGAGCTATGAGGCATGGCGTGCTAAGATACGGAGCTAGCGGGCCCAGCTACAAAGCAAACTTGCTCATCAACTGAGCTTATATATTCGAATGCCGAGCTACTGAGCACTAACGGATCAGGTACTGAGCTACGGGGCACTAACTGCTCACCTACGGAGTTAACAGGCATGGTGTGCTCAGATACTGAGCTAGCGAGCCCAGATACGATAATAACATGCTCAACTACTGGGCTACTGGGCGCTAACTGGTGCTTGGCCAGTATCTTCTGGCTGCTGGTGAGCTGGGGATCCCGCAAATTACTGGCGAAAGCAGGCCTGACTGGGAAATTGCTGGACTCCTGCTTACTGCAAGGAAAGAGAGCAAACCTGTCCCACAGCTCGATAAAGAGCTGGTCGCATGTTCCCAGTATCAGCTGGGACCAGTTCGCGACTGCCCAGTCAAGCGCTTTGCCTGCAAGATGCCAGTTCACGAATACTAGACTGGAACTGGCACAAGTAGGCTGAACACTGCCGGAAAAATTCTCTGCATAGACAGGGCCCTGTTTATATACTGACTGAGGCAGCTGAAAACATTCAGTCCTATGGCCCTAGCTTCTTCTTCTGGTGCTCCGCTGTCCGACAGAACACCACAAACAACGCGGTCCAGATTGCCCTTAGCGATGAGGAGAGGCGTAAAAGGTGGAGGTCTGGGGGGGATCCGTGACAGCTACTGAGTCACACTTAACTTAGCACATTTAATTGATTCTGCCCTAAAATATCATGGATGCTATTATTATGTTATGCTATTATCATAAGAATTATTTGCATAACTTGTACAAATAATATAGAGGCTGCACCTTAATCCCAAATTAAAGACTACGAAGTGTGCATTACATATACAGTAAGAGCAGTTTATTCTTAGGTTCCTCAAGCAAGCAATTAAAATTGACCAGGTGATGTTACTGACAGGAGGAGAAAAGGCAGTTTTATATGCAAAAGTTGATAAGCTGGTCTTCAGTTTTATCTGTGAAAGCCTCCAGCCATTCTTGGCTGTCTGCATAAAAGACCTTGATAACACAGTCCATGTACTACTGTGATGCCAAGACTAACTGCACATCCAGGATGTAAGAAGCAGGACAAAACAGGGCTACAAACAATGTCTCTGTACACTGGATTGTTAAGGAAACAGGTCTTAGATATGCTGCTCTAGCTTACAAACATCACATACATATGAAGTAGTTGCAACTGCCCTGGATGGCATGGCCAGTAAACATATCTATGATAAGGTAATAATAACTACTATAAGTAATGATTCTAATTTTCATTAAGTCTTCACCATTTAGGCTATAAGTAAAAAGTAAAAGCAACTGACCTGAAGCCAATGAGTCTGAACCTAATGAGAACGAAAACCAAGAAAGCAGTGCCATTTTAAAAGATCACATTAGAATATCAGCTTCCAAAACCTCAGCAGTTTGTCACATATACAGTGGAAACTTTGTGAACCCTTTAGAATGTTCTATATTTCTGCATAAATATGACATAAAATATAATCAGATTTTCACACAAGTCCTAAAAGTAGACAAATAGAACCCAGTTAAAAAAATGAAATAAAAATATTATACATGGTCATATTTTTATTAAGGAAAAGGATCCAATATTACATATTAGTGAGAACAACTTCAACTCTGGGATGTTAGTGGGTTTCCTCACGTTAACTGCTCACTTCAGGGCCTTCCTCAACATTTTGATTAGATTAAGGTCAGGACTTTGACTTGGCCATTCCAGAATATTAACTTTATTCTTCTTTAACCATTCTTTGGTAGAACGACTTGTGTGCTTTGGATGTGTCATGCTGCATGACCCACCTTCTCTTGAGATTGAGTTCAAGGACAGATGTCCTGACATTTTCCTTTAGAATTCTCTGATATAATTCAGAATTCATTGTTCCATCAATGATGGCAAGCCGTCCTGGCCCAGATGCAGCAAAACAGGCCCAGATCATGATACTACCAACACCATGTTTCACAGATGGTATAACAATTAAGGATTAAGGGATAAGGATTCTTATGCTGGAATGCAGTGTTTTCCCTTCTCCAAACATAGCGCTTATTTTAAACCAAAAAGTTCTATTTTGGTCTCATCCATTCAAAACATTCTTCCAATAGCCTTCTGGCTTGTCCATGTGATCTTTAGCAGACGAGCAGCAATGTTCTTTTTGGAGAGCAGTGGCTTTCTCCTTGCAACCCTGCCATGCACACCATTGTTGTTCAGTGTTCTTCTGATGGCGGACTCATGAACATTAACATTAGCCAACGTGAGAGAGGCCTTCAGTTGCTTAGAAGTTACCCTGGGGTCCTTTGTGACCTTGCCAACTATTACACGCCTTGCTCTTGGAGTGATCTTTGTTGGTCAGCCACTCCTGGGGAGGGTAGCAATGGTCTTGAATTTCCTCCATTTGTATACAATCTGTCTAACTGTGGATTGGTGGAGTCCAAACTCTTTAGAGATGGTTTTGTAACCTTTTCCAGCCTGATATGAATCAACAACTCTTTTTCTGAGGTCCTCACAAATCTACTTAGCTCATGCCACAACCATGTGTTGTGAAGAGCAGACTTTGATAGATCCCTGTTCCTTAAATAAAACAGGGTGCCCACTCACATCTGATTGTCAACCCATTGATTGAAAACACCCGACTCTAATTTCACCTTCAAATTAACTGCTAATCCTAGAGGTTTCACATACATTTGCTACTCACTAATATGTAATATTGGATCATTTTCCTCAATAAATAAATGACCAAGTATAATATGTTTGGCTCATTTGTTTAACTGGGTTCTCTTTATCTACTTTTAGCACTTGTGTGAAAATCTGATGATGTTTTAGGTCATATTTATGCAGAAATATAGAAAATTCTAAAAGTTTCACAAACTTTCAAGTACCACTGTATTAAACCTGGAAATAGAATATGTTTCTAAAGTTCACTTACCAAAGGCTGGTGGATACTGAGTCACATCTGTAATTCCTAACACTGTTCACCATGTGTGCGTGTCGTCACCACTGCTCCCAACACCTCCTAACAGCTACATCAGAATGGCCTAGATGGTGGGCAATTCGTCGAAAAAATCATCCTGCTTCTCTTAGTTCAGTGAGGCACCACCTCTCTTAACTGGGCAAAATGTATTTGGGTGTGTCGTAGAAGCATGTCTAGGAGTCAACAATCTCTCATCAAAAGGTATGCTGCCCAAAATTAACCTCCGACAGCCTTTTTATAGACAGCTGGGGAAGCACTTTTACGTGCTCTTGTGGCAAGACCCAATGTCTAATCAGACTACACCTGTAATCATATACTGTACATACCTCCTGCATCATAACTGCATGCCAACATTTGCAGCAATCTGACATTTCTATCTGGGTGCTTTATATTTTAAAAAGTTATAAAAAAATCAAAAAGATCTATAGATACACTTTATAGACAAAAAAGTTTGTGGACACCCCCCCAAATTAAATACAAAACATGGGCATTAGTATTGAGCTTGCACCATTTTTGATGCTCAATAGCCTTTGTTCTTCTAAAAAGGCTTTCCACTGTTTGACTTCTGTTGTTAAACAATAAGCCCTGGCTCACTTTTGGCATTCGAGTGCACTTTCAAAGTGTCTGATGGAGTTGAGGTCAAGGTTGTGTGCCAGCCAGCCAAGCTCTCAAAATTGGCAACTCAATTATCTATGGACTTTGTTTAAGGACAGCAAGGCAGAAAGTTGATGAACTGGCTTATTGGAAGTGGAAACCAATAAATGTGTCATATTGAGTCGCTGGGATATTCGGTACAACTCATTCTACTGCAACTACAGTTGTACCTTGGTTCTCGTGATTCATTAGTTCCAGAAGGCCCATCAAGAACTGAAAACGACGAGTACAAATTTCCCATAAGGAATAATGTAAATTTAATTAATGGCACCGATTTGGCAGACTTTCGGACGGGCACTGACTTGGTGGACTTTCAGATGAGCATCGACTTGACTGTCTCTGATGCGGGCGCACTCTGGATGTCCTCCGAGATGGGTGTGCTCTGGATGTCCTCCGAGGTGGACGCGCTCTGGCACATGGCTGACCAGCTGTGGCAAAAATTGATCTATGGCATACGGCAATGCAGACATGGTGCTAGCGAGTGTGGGCTCAGGCTTCAAGCTAGCAAGCATTGGCTCTAGCATAGAGCTAACAATTGTGGTCCGTTGCTTCCTACGTTGCTTCTTGGAAGAGCAGTTGAGTACACAGTGCGAAGTTAAAGTCCATGCAACACAAGGTTAAGGGAGGCTGGTACTCCCATTTGAAGTGATCCTCTGGATATTCATCATTCGATAAATCGGTCCACATGCTACAAAGCACGGGCAGCACACTTGGTACATCCTTTTTTAAAGGCTGGTTTACTGTCATGCTCAGGGCAAGGAAGGACAAAGGAGGCAGACGTAAGTGCAAGTGACTGGGGTTTATTTACAGTGAACATGGTGCAAAACATAAATGCACATGAAAACATAAACTAAGGATTCTAACAGGAGCGGCAAACAGCCAAGAACACATAAGACAAACAAACAAGGCTAACGATAACAAAACGATAAGCTAACAAAGCTGACAACCAAACAGTAACAATGACTAACAATCAAACAAAGCTTAAACCTAGGAGAAGTAACCAGAGATAAGAAGAAACTACACAAAGGAACAGAGACTACGATACAAAGACAAAGAGCAGGAGAAAAACCGGGATGGAAGACAGGAGCAGATGGAAGCCAAGGCAAACCACAATGTGAGGAAGCCAGACAAAGGAAGTGCACAGGAAGAGGGGTATTTATAGGAAAGGACAGCAGGTGGTAACAGCCCCACCTGCTGTCGAAACAGAAGGAGGACAGGGGGAGCTAAACTGGATAGATACAAGCTGGAGGGCTTGTATCATCATTACAGCTGCATGACCCAAGTTCTCTTTAGACGTGACAGATGGCCTGATAATTTCCTTTATAATTTGCTAGTATTGTTGAAAATTCTTTGTTCCATCAATGAAAGTTCTCATGTTGGAAAGTAGTGTTTTCCTTTCTCCCGACATAGCGCTTTTCATTTAAACAGAAAATTTTATTATTCTAGGATGTAATGTGGTGCAGTGGTTAGAACTGCCCTTTCACAGCTCTGACACCCCCAGTTTGAGCCTGAACCTGGTCCTCCCTGTTTCTACGTGGGTTTACTCCAGGTATGCTGGTTTACTCCCAAATTCCAAAGATATGCGTGTTAGGTTAATCAGCATTTCTAAAAGTACCCTTAGTGTGTGAGTATGAGTGTACAGTATGAGCCCTACGATGTTCAGTGTTCTCCTGATGGTACATTGGCATTAGTCAATGTGAGACAGGCCTTTATTTGCTTCGTGGCCTTGTAGACTATTACATGCTCTTGAGAGATCTTTGCTGGTCACCATCCTTGGGAGGGTAAAAATGTTTTTGTTTTTGTTTTGTTTTTTTACATTTGTACTGAGTCTATCTGACTGTGGATTGTTGAGTCCAGACTCTTTAGATATAATTTGTCTGGCCTGATGAGCCTCCACAATGGTTTTTCTGAGGTCCTTCTGTTGGTCCCATGTGTTGTGTTGTGAATATCACACTCTGACATTCCCTGTTATTTATATACAACAGAGCACCCACTCACGATTGAGTGTGATCCCACTAATTGAAAACCCTAAGCTCAGAGTTGAATTAACTGTTAATTCTAAAGGTTTTTATTCTCATACTTTTTCCACTAACAGATATATAGTATTGTATCATTATCCTCACTAAGTCAAGGACTAAGTATAATATTTGTCTAACTTGTTTAATTCTCTATATCTACTTTTAGGAGTTGTGTGAAAATCTAATGGTGTTAAGGTCATATTTATTCAGAAATACAGAACATTCTAAAGGGTTCACAAGTTTACAAGCACCACTGTATGTGGGATAGTTACTTTAATTAAATAAAATATTTAAATGTATTAATGTGATCGCCTATATAGGCGATCACATTATTGTTATCCGATTCTGAACATTCCGAAATTTTCGACGCGTATCAACTGCCGCAATTTTCGAGCTATCGACCCCGTTCCAGTGCCATTGCATCCGGTCTGGTCGGGAATGGTGTGCTTGTATAGGGCTTTCCGTTGGACTTTAGACCTGTAAAGTCCCAAATTTTCCCATAGGAATAAATGGGCCCAAAGTTAACGAACCATAACTCAGTCAGTTTTCAACCTACGGCCACGAAATTCGGCAGGCTTGGTCCCGGGTGCAATCTGAGGTGACATGTGATGTCCATTGGGCCCCTGAAGACCCCGGCTGGGCACTGGAGCCCCTGGTGGGCCAATGACCGTAACTCAGTCAGTCAGTTTTCGACCTACGGCCACGAAATTCGGCAGGCTTGGTCCCGGGTGCAATCTGAGGTGACATGTGATGCCCCATGGGACCCCTCTGGAACTTGGTTGGGCACTGAGGTCCCTGGCGGGCCAATGACTGTAACTCAATCAGTTTTTGACCTACGGCCATGAAATTCGGCAGGCTTGGTCCCGGGTGCAATCTGAGGTGACATGTGATGCAGATGGGGCCCCTGTAGACCCCGGCTAGGCACTGGGGTCCCTGGTGGGCCAATGACCCTAACTCAGTTAGTTTTCGACCTACGGCCACGAAATTTGGCAGGCTTGGTCCCGGGTGCAATCTGAAGTGATATGTGATGCCCATGGGGCCCCTGTGGTCCCTGGCTGGGCACAGGGGCCCCTGGCTGGCCAATGACTGTAGCTCAGTCAGTTTTCGATCTACGGCCACAAAATTCGGCAGGCTTGGTCCCGGGTGCAATCTGAGGTGACATGTGATGCCCATGGGGCCCCCGTGGACCCCGGCTGGGCACTGGGGCCCCAGTTGGGCCAATGACTGAAACTCAGTCAGTTATTGCCCTATGGCCACGAAATTCGGCAGGCTTGGTCCCGGATGCAATCTGAGGTGAAATGTGATGCCCTTTGGGCCCATGAGGTACACTAAGGGTAGGCCATTGCAGAGTTGCAATCACACTCGCATTTTCTTCAGGAAATGCACCTCTCTAGTTCATCCTCACATTTGACCCTGATCAGTGTTTGGGTGGGCCCAGAACATAACCTGGCATGAAATAAGCCATCGATAGGGAACCAGTTCACTGCAGTGAAACACAGAACCAAGATAAAGCTGTTAACATAGTTCATTAAATATGGAATGAACATTAAACGTTAAATGTAGTTATATCTAGCTAACTAGTTACACAACTATCTTAGCCACTGGCATTGTGAATGGCCCCCTCTGTTTGCCCTCCTGCCATTTGGAAGAAGGTACTAGAGCATCCAGACCACCAATGTCAATCTCTTAAACAGGTTCTTTCCCCAGGCAATCAGACTCCTCAACGACCAATAACATTAAACATGTTATGTAATTATCTTGGTGCTACTGTAAACACACACCAGAGCAACTTTTGAATAAGCTGTACTTTCACATTTTGCCTGCTACTTTTTTGTGAAACTGTGCATTTGCACTTTTGTCTACATTTTTGTGTGCTGCCTACCCTAGAAGAGTATGTTCATCTTTATTAGCATTTCATCTGACTACGCATATTGCCTATACATAGAATTTTGATATACATTTTGATAATTGATACTGCATTTGTGTACTGTTTTACAATAATTTCACTGTCATGTATTCTGCATTTAGCAGTGCCAATGGACTGATCCTTATGTTTTTGATTTTCACTTTCAATACATTATTCAATAAATTGAATTACATATTCAACACTACTATAACACAGGCTTTTTGTTAATGATTTAGCTTAGCTACAGACTAATGTTAATGTTTTAAGCATGTTAAGGTAGGTTAGGCACACACACACAGACACACACACACACACAAACACACACACACACACACACACACACACACACACACACACACACACACACACACACACACACACTAGCCTATCTTATCATGCTCAAAACATTGATTAGCCTGTAGTTGAGCAAAGTCATTAACAGAAAGCCTTTTATCGAAACGTAAAAACATTGTAAGTTGTAGGCAAATATAGTCAAATGTTACACCATGGCCCTGAAGGAATGGCTTTCCATACATACTGTGTGTATATGCTTGGGATAACAAAGGCTTATCCATCTACTTTCTATTTGTTATGACTAAAAGAAAAATTTGAAGGCCATATAAATAGTGTACATAGGAGAGTAAGCTAGTGTTTGCAGCTGGGCAATGTCCTTGCAGCTAGACATTCTGCAAAAAATAACTGTTGTCTCAAGTAGTTTAATGTAAAGAATCTCAAAGCTCTGTGGTGTGTCTTAGTGTGTATCAGTTTGCATTAGTGTCTGATATGCATCAGAGTGTGTATCTAGTGTTCATTCATTCATTCATTCATTCATTCATTTTCAATCCAATTCAGGGACATGCGGGAGCCAGGGCTTAACAGGTAGCCCACAACTCATAATAAAATCTATATAACTGATATAACCTCACACTCCCTGTCTGATATTATTACTTTATCTGTCCTTGCAGTTTTTTGGTGAGCAAGATCTGAGTATCTGCCTGCACAGACTTGTGAAGTTCCTTAGTTGATAACCTTGACTTTCATTTTCCTGACTTTTATTGCTTTTGACTATGAGACCAACTAGCCATCTGTTGCATTTAGCTTGTTGTCGTTTAACAATCTAACATCTCCATCTTGCAGATAGTACTTGTTGCTTGTCAATTTCTTCTTTGACTGGAGAGGTGTCAGATACTCCTGTCACCATTATTTCCAGAGCAAGATTTTGGATGACTTCACTGTTTCTTGTACGGGTGTTTTAGATGGAATTCTCCTGCTGGGGCAGTTGTTGCCCTCGTCTTCTGTGTCAGAAGCATTTCTAGTGTCAAGACAAAAGTCGATTATGTGGTTATAGGAAAAAATGTACTAGATTTCATAATTTCCATACCTCCTGCCATTCAAGTATTGAGGATGAGTATAGGGCTGCAACGATTAGTCAATGTTATAGACAATTTTGATTATAAAAATTTATCAACTTGGAATTTCAGTGTCGACACATCATTATGTTGTAGCTGCAAACACTACAGGAACTGCTATGGCCAACATCACTTCCATTGTATGCCATTAGTGCATTCTGTACTAACAAAGAAGAACACATTGCATGGTGGCGCTGCTGCCGTTGGTATGTATATCTATGGTTGCTACCCGCTTCATGCCCAGCAACAGGCATGGCAGAAATGACGATGAGGCAAAAACATGACACCGAATATTTCGCAAGTATGGGAGCATTTCAAAGAAAATAAAACAACAAAACAAGTTCACTGCAAAGCACTGCTTTCGTTTTATAGTAGCACATGCATGAACATCTAAACAGAAAAGCACTCTGTGTTGTCTAATATTACTCTGTGTGGAAAACAAAGTTTCCTGTCGGAAAACAATGTTTCATGGATGTTGCTTGCTAAGAAAACGCTATTTCAGACATGTTAGCAACCACAGTACAATAGTTAAGTACAATAGTTAATTTAGTAAAATAGTTGATTTATTGAAGTAACATTAGCCTGCTCGTCTTCCCATTTTTTTGGTCACATTGATAGCAGTGTTCATTCTAAATAGTAAAACTCCTCCACTTAACGGCAGCTAGTTAGTGTCTGTATTTGAACACATCAGTTATTGTAAGTGTATGTGCCCCATGATGGACTGTCTAAGCTTTAATGGGATTAATGCAGAGATGGAAGGCATGACAAAATCGTTAGCTAATCAACTAATCGAAAAAAATAATCGACAGATTAGTCGACTACCAAAATAATCATTCTTTGCAGCCCTAGATGAGAAGAACCTGAATGCAGCAGAATGGCATCCAAGATGTGTCATTCCTATATTACAACAATCACCTGTGTAAGTCAAATGTGGACTGTTGAAAGTGCACAAGCATCCGTTTTAGCTGAGGTAGTCTTGGATCTCTGGGTCCTCTGTATGGATCTTTAGTTCTCTGGAGGTTCCAACAAAGATGTTTTCATGGTTTGATTTCAAACCTTTAGAAGGGATCCCACAAGGACCTTATTTTTAAGTCTTGTTCTCCCTTTTGGAGCTTTCTGACTTTGAACTAAAACAGTTGGACAACTCAGATGACTCTTAGTTTGGTTCATACTTGTGGGTTTTCAGGGTTTTGTTCCGAAGCGATCCTGGCTTAATCTTGCTGTCTGTGTAGTACTCTAAATCCATCTCTTGTAATATGAGTTCTGCCTTCTCCATGGTAAGAATTATGGTACACAACTCTAGACTATATGTGCAGGTTTTGGAGCTAGTTTGACTTTGGAGTATTGATGAAGCATCAGATAATTTCCCTGTGCTGTCTTGCAGACAGAGAGAAATCTGGGAATGCATAAGACTTCCATCAACCCCATTGTCTTTATCACAGGTTGACCATCCCAATAGCACTGTTCTGCAATGAGCTCACCATTGAGGGCTTTTCCTTGGATGGAAATGATTGCAATGAATCCTAGGGGGTTGTACAGTTTGTTGTCTGCAGAAAGTACACCTCATTCAGAACCTCTCTATGAAGTAGAGCGTGCTTGTTTGGTCTTGTATCTTGCAAGTCTATGATCTGTTAACTGCAAATTGCAGAACTGTAGAAATGTCGCTTGACTGTTTAGTCTATATGGTTATCGATAAGGATGCACCGTTGTCACTTTTTTTCTTCTGATACCTGATCAAGTTCAAGTATCTGCCGATACAAAGTACTGATACCAACTCGATCTAACTTAACTACTGATATTATGTGTAAATCTTGATATTTATAGTGTTCCACTCTTTATAGATTGGCATGCCTTTATTTTGGTAAAAACAGTGTTCTGTTTCATCTAGTGGCATGCATGCGCATCAGTAACCGCTTCATGGTATCTGTGCTATCTATTGCCTATACCGATATTGTGTGCAAGTGTCAGTTTCAGCACCAAACCCTATACGATATCGGTGCACCCTTGTTGTCGATCACCATATTCTTGGAATCTTTCTTTCTGCTCCACTGAGGTGAAATATGTTCACTCTTTTGTTGGGATTATTTGCACTGATCCAGCTTGCAGGAATTTTGCTTCAGCAGCAGCACTATTCTTCAACTGTAGCATGTGTAACTGAGCTTGGATTTGCACTTGTGCCTTATCACTTCAGCTTCTTGCTCTGCATAAACCACCTGTGCTTCTGCAGTCTCAGCTTCAGGACGCACTCTGAGCACTGCAACGGTTGCTGAGATGAGTTGTAAAAGCATGACTTTGCATAAGATTTGGTTACCAAAGTGGTAATGTTCACTTTGGAGTGCTCCATTTGTTGTGTGAGTGCTTTGGTATTTGCTTGCTCTGACATGAAGATTGCAGTATGTGGCAGAGTTTGCACCTTGTACTTATGAATAGATGTATTACTGTCTAAGGTAACCCAGCTAGACAGGCAGCTGACAACTGGAGAATGTATTGAAATGCAGAATCTTTTTTTAACTTTCTTTTTTCACATTTATTTATTGTGCTCTCGTTTATACTTCACACTGAAATTTCATGTTATTTGTGCTTCTCACACTACTTTATGTACTTGTGTTATTTGTACTGTGAAAAAGAAAAATCTCCAAGAATTAAAGAATATCAACTTCGTGTGAATTAATGTGACTATTATACATAACATGCTTACTTTAACAGAATAAACAGTAGCCTACATGTTAATGCAATTAGCTTACATAAGCAAAGTCTATAAAGCATTCACGCATCACAAAACAGTATTACTTGAAGCACGTATATATTACAAAGTTTACCATTTAAAATCTCTGGATTATAACTCTGGGCAGCAAACTTACAGAACAAAGCTTCAAAGTGTAAAAAGCGTGGGAGGACTTCTGAACGAGTTGAAACTACTAGTTATGTGGGTACAAATTTAACTAATATACACTGATATCGTAAGAGGGCGCTAAAACCTCAAAACACATAGTAAAGTACCATACTACCACATAAGGTTTAGAAGTCCTAAACGTAAATAAAAGCAGTGAGACAAATATATACTTGATAATTTATTTATTAAGACAAAGGTCTAATAGTACACATTTATGAGTGGCAAAAGTATGTGAATCTCTAGGATTAGCAGGTAATTTGAAGGGGAAATTAGAGTCAAGTGATTTTACTCCACAAGATGACAGTCTGGTGAGAGTGGGCACCGGGTTCACAACACATGCTGTAGTGTAGTGCAGTGTATCATCGCACCACCAAGGAGATTTTTGACCACAAAGATTGTTGATGCTCATGAGGCTGGAAAAAATTACAAAACCATCAATAAAGAGTTTGAACTTGATTCGATAGTCCACAGTCAAACAGATTGTGTAGAAATGGAGGACATTCATGACCAGTGAACCTTGTTACCCTCCCCAGGAGTGGTTGATTAACAAAGAACACTCCAAGAGCAAGGAGTATAATAGTCTGCGAGGTCACAAAGCAACCCAGGGTGACTTCTAAGCAACTAAAGGTATCTCTCATATTGGCTAGTATTAATGCTCATAAGTCCACCATCAGGAGAACATTGAACAACAGTGGAGTGAATTGCAGCATTCATAAAGGAAGGTACTGCTCTCCAAAATGACACTGCTGTCCATCTGTAGTTTTCCAGAAGGCTACTGGAAAATTGTTTGGTGGACTGATGAGACCAAAACACAAAAAACTGGTTTAAATGAGAAGCATTTCTGGACAAAGGAAATAACTGCATTGCTGTATCAGAGCCATACTGCATCTGTGAAATATAGTGGTGGTAGAAGCATGGTTTGGGTCATGGTATTACCCATGTATTTTTCCATTTCCATTCATGAACTCTGAATTATAAAAAAAAATTCTACAGGAAAATGTCACGACATCTGTCTGTGAACTGAACCTCAACAGTACGTGGGTCATGCAGCAAGACAGGGACCTATGCTCATAAGTTATTCTACCAAAGAATGTTTGAAGAAGAATAAAGGTAAGTTTTGTAATGGTCAAGTCAATGTATTGACCTTAATAAAACAGAGACGTGGAAAGTGCTTTAACCATGTTCATGGGGGTTCATGTGAGGAAACCCACCAACATCCCACAGCTGAAGCTGTTCTGTAGAGAGAAATGGAATAAAATTCCTTCAAGCCAATGGACATGACTGATCAAAAGCACACATCATCAGTGATGTTACCCGCGATCACAGAGTGTTTCGGGTCTTTCAAACATCATACACTATCCTCCGGGCGACCCAGCTAGGCAACCTCTGCCACCTCCATGGCTTCCTTAATAGCTCTACGCTTATTGACCCCAGTGATGCCCAGGATGTTGTAGACCCTGCAGAGGGACTGGCCTGCGAACCCTCTGCATCCCACCTCAATGGGCTCACATCTTGCTCTCCGTCCATTCCGACGACACAGCAGATCCTGGTATTTGACCCTCTTCCGCTCATTGGCCTCCTCCATACGGTCTTCCCAGGGGACCATAACTTCTAGGAGCACCACCTGCTTGGAGATTACTGAGGTCAGCACCACATCTGGCCTTAGAGATGTTTTGGCTACATTCTCTGGGTGGTTCTTCCCCAGATCTGACAAAGGAGATGGTCTTCTTCACTGGGCGGAGACACTTGCACTGCATAATCCCAATGCAGATAGTGTTTGCTACAGCCTTCAAGACCTGGTCATGCCACCAACGGTAGCGCCCCTCGCTCAGGCCTCTCGGACAGCAACTCAATATGTGCTCCAGGGTCCCTTTTTTCTGGCACAGAGCACACACTGGAGACTCCACCTTCCCCTACAAGAACAGGTTGGACGGGCTTAGCAGTACGTCATAGACAGCCTGGACCAGAAATTTGATGCGCTGGGGCTTGGCTCTCCACAGCTCGGTCCAAGTGACTTTACACTCCACTGCCTGGTCCTATCTGGTCCAGGCTCCCTGCTGTCGCATTCGTACCATCCTGCCTGCTCTCTCTTCTTCAACTGCCGCTCGCACTTCCTCCTGGAGCAGTGCTCTCCTATCTTTCCCTTTTGCCTTGTCGTAGTGAGGTGTTGTACTGCAGCCCAGGCCTTCTCTTCCCCGCACCACTGTCCCCACCAGAGCTCTGTGCTGCAGCCCTGATTCGGCAACTTCTATGGCCTCTACTGCCCTCCATTTCCGCCCTGTCCTGACTTCAATCCCAGCTTGAGAGATTTTTGGTTTAAATGCTTTAAAAATACTACAATGTGATTTCCTGGATTTTTTTTCTCATTTTGTCTCTCATAGTTGAAGTGTACCGAAGATGAAAATTACAGATCTCTCTCATCTTTTTAAGTAGGAGAACTTGCACAATCTGTGGCTGACTAAATACTTTTTGCCCCACTGTATTAGTGAGTGGCAAAGGTATGTGAAACTCTAGGTTTAGCAGTTAATCAGGAGTGAGTGGGCACTCTGTTTTATTTAAAGAACAGGGATCTATCAAAGTCTGCCCTTCACAACACGTTTGTGGAAGTGTATCATGGCACGAACAAAAGAGATTTCTGAGGACCTCAGAAAAAGAGTTGATGATGCTCATCAGGCTGGAAAAGGTTACAAAAAAATCTCTAAAGACTCCACCAATCCTCAGTCAGACAGATTGTGTACAGATGGAGGAAATTCAAGACCATCGTTACCCTCCTCAGGTGTGGTCGACCAACAAAGATTACTCCAAGAGCAAGGCGTGTAATAGTTGGTGAGGTCTCAAAGGACCCCAGAGTAACTTCTAAGCAACTGAGGGCCTCTCTCACATCTCACACTAATGTTAATGTTCATGAGTCCACCATCAGAAGAACACTGATCAACAATGGCGTGCATTGCAAGGTTGCAAGGAGAAAGCAACTGCTCTCCAGAAAGAACACTGCTGCACGTCTGCAGTTTTCTAAAGATCACATGAACAAGCCAGAGGGCTATTGGAAGAATGTTTTGTGGATGGATGAGACCAAAATAGAACTTTTTGATCTAAAAGAAATGCATTAATTTTATCCCATTTGCGAAACATGGTGGTGGTAGTCATGGTTTGGTTATCATGGTATAGGAGAATTCTAAAGGAAAATGTCAGGACATCTGTCCATGAACTGAATCTCAAGAGAAGATGGGTCATGCAGTAGGACAACGACACTAAGCACACAAGTCGTTCTACCAAAGAATGGTTAAAGAAGAATAAAGTTCATGTTTTGGAATTTTAATCCCATTAAAATGTTGCGGAAGGACCTGAAGTGAGCAGTTAATGTGAGGAAACCAACCAACATCCCAGAGTTGAAGCTGTTTGTTCTGTACAGAGGAATGGGCTAATATTCCTTCAAGCCGGTGTGCAGGACTGATCAACAGTTACTGAAAACGTTTAGTTGCAGTAACAGTATTACTGCACAGGGGGGGTCACACCAGATACTGAAAGTAAAGGTTCACATACTTTTGCCACTCACTAATATGAAAAATTGGATCATTTTCTTCAATAAATAAATTAACAATATTTATAATATTTTTGTCTCATTTCTTTAACCATGTTCTCTTTACCTACTTTTAGGACTTGTGTGAAAATCTGATGATGGAAAATCTGATGATGTTTTAGGTCATATTTATGCAGAAATCTAGAAAATTCTAAAGGGTTCACAAAGTTTCAAGCACCACTGTATATGCCTAAATAAAATATGCACTCAGATTGGATAACAGTGAAAAACAAGTTGCTGTTATTCTCATTCAGTATCCAATCAATGAACATGTTTTAATGTGAAAGATCACAAGTTTGCATTTTCGCCCTCTTTCTTAATTTTTATTCTTGTGTGATTAAAAAACAAAGTTTTAATCTTGTCTCAATCTTGATTCAGTCTTGACTAATTAAAGTCCTGGTCTTGATTCTGACTCGATGTGTCCTGGTCTTGGTGTTGACTGGGACTTAAGTCTGGTGGTCTTGAATGCAACATTAGATGTGACATTAAATAAAGTAATAAACAAACAAACATTGAGAGTTTAGATCATATTTATGCAGAAATATAGAAACTTCTAAAGGATTCACAAACTTTCAAGCATCACAATACATGTTAATATTTTCCATGTGAATTTTTTTTTTTATCATGAACTTGTAAAAAATAAATCAAACAAACTAACAGAAGTATATACTCCAATTAGAACATGACAAGAAAACTGTGCATAATAATTAACTGGCATGGATGCACTATGTAACATTTAGAATTTCCTCTGTTATTGTAGCAGAATCAGTAGCCAACAAACACATAGATCAGTAACTGTAAAGAAAATGATATGAGAAACTTGAAACAGTAATATGACACAACAATCAAATATATAAACAGAGTAACCTGGTATTTAGAAATACTAGACATCCAAATGGCACATTAGACTTTTATATTTTACAGAGCCATAAAAATTAAATATAAATATGCAGCCTACTAACAAACTGTAAGCTGTGCAAATTTGCAGCATGCACTAAGCCAAACCCTCAGTGGTTTTATTCCAGAGTCAAGTGATTCCCTCTGAGTGATGATGGCTTTATTCCAGCTGATAGTGTATTTGAATGTTGTTTTCTTACTGGCTGAATTAGATTCTTCAGGCCTTGGGCAGAGAAATTGAAATCCTGACCAAGACCAATATATATATATATATATATATATATATATATATATATATATATATATATATATATATATATATATATATATAAATATAAAGAAAAAAAAATCATATTGTATGTAAATGCCCTAACAAGAGCTGAGATTATTACTAATCAAGCTGCACATGCTTTTGTGGTGGTGATTGCTTAGTACATCTTCAGAGGAATTAATTCAAATTTGTGACAGCAAAGCAACGATCACTGACTTCATTGACTAAGAACATCATTAACAACTGTACATTTGCATGTGTAAATGAGATGATATATTTGCTATGCACATTATATGTAATGCTGTTCCAAATGCTGTTTGAAGTGACTTCTGCAAAGAAAAGTCATAGTTGACAAGCAAAATTTACTATACAGAGCTGAGGAAAATCAATGCCATAACAATGAGGGACACCATGGTGTGAGGTGAACTAAAAAATGAAGTCAGCGCTTCAGTTAATAAATGATTTTCTCTTATACTGAGTAATAATATACTGTACTTTGATTTGACTTTTGTTGATTTGAGCTGTTTTTCTGCTTAACAAATGGCTGCCTACCAAAACGTTTTAAATAGCAAATTAAATAGCAAAATTAATAGCTAAATGAATAGCTTTATTTAAACAGGACAACACAGTTTTAAGATGTTGTGTCCATTTTTAGACTGTTATTGATAAGGATAAGTTTGAGTCGGGCACAGTAGAGAGAATGGATGAGGCTTTTTGGGTGAGTTATGCAGGTGGCCTAAAATCATCATCAATTCATAGTGGTGACTACAGAAGTAGAATATATTTGCCTCTGGCATAGCATCAAAGCCTGAATATATGCGCCTCTGGCATGACATCTAAAAAAAAAGAAATCTGTCTGACACTAGATATGAATTTACAAGATAAAGTACAATTTCCTGCCATCTTCACTCCCAAGATTCTTTACAAATGCCAGCAAACCAAGTAAATAAGACCTAGAGTGAGCTAAAACGCTTTCTGTTTATAATCTTTACATCATACGTATAACATTAAATTAGATTTTCATTTATTCAGCTGATACCTAGTGGCCACTAAAGTAATTTAGTTATTATTTAGTATCTGGGGTTTCAGTGCTGAATGTAGATGTTGAACAACTGGCAGTAACAGGAGCTACCCACATCAGGTACAGAGGGAAACATAGTAATAAAATCATAACATTAGGTGAAAAAAGACAGGGGAAAGAAGGACTTTAAAATTTAGCATGTGCTGTAGATATCGTACAGGTGGTGATGTGTATGATGTGCAAGACAGTGGAAGGGGAAGACTGCATTTTTCAACATATCTGTAAACAGGACTGTGGAAGATTTTAATTATTTAATAACAAATGAACATATTTAATTATTCATCCATGTCCCTTATTTTATTACATTATATTTTATTATTTTTGCCCACTTCTACCATGGTGTTAATTGTGAGGCTTTAGAAGCTTTAAAAAACAGACCTTTTAAGCTCCTTTTGATTTGCTTAAGTATCTTGAAGCAAGTTATTACAATAATTATATTATTTATTATTATTATATTTTAATTATTTTATTTTACAATTACTTTATAATTACAGTGGGACCTTGGCTCTTGTCATTAATTTATTTCAGAAGGCTTTTCAAGAAAATGACGAGGACCAAGCAAATTTTCCCATAAGTAATAATGTAAATTGAATTAATACGTTCCAGATCCCCAGAAAATCCACACTCTATAAGGCATTACATACATTAAATGGAGTTGTATTGTACCGGTGCTCTCTGATTTACGAAGGGGATATGTTTTGACAAATCCATCACAAGTTAAATGTAACATGAACTGAGGAGTTTAACGAGTGTTTGGTAAAGCGGCCTGCAAGTAAGTTACTGTTTAAAACACATACTTATGCCAGTCAGAAGGCACCATAGATGATTGCGATAGAGGAAAATACCGAACTGGCTAAAATTGAACAGAAGACAACAGGAAGGATAATTGCTAATAGAGTCCTGAGTTCATTTTTTTAATATCATGAGGTGTTGCTGATGATGTAGATAAAGATTATGCGCACGCGCACACACACACACACAGACCTACCTATTGTATATTAAATAAAAAGTATTTATCTATCACGCAATGGTTAGCGCAATGTGGCCCTGCTTCTGAGCATGCTAGCTCAGTATCTGAGCAGTTAGCACCCTTAGCTCCGTAGATGAGCAGTTAGTGCCCCGTAGCTCAGAACCTGAGCCGATAGCGTTCAATAGCCCTGCAGTTGAGCACCCTAGTTTCATATCCAAGCATGCTGATGCCATTGATTCTGTGTCTGAATCATTAGCTTCATATAGTTCTGTATCCGAGTGCACCACGCCCTCTGGTTCTGTAGTCGATCATGTTAGCTCCGATCCTGAATTTGTTGGTTCTGTGTCTGAATTGTTAGCTTCATATAGTTCCGTATCCGAGCACGCTGCGCCCTCTGGTTTCGTGTCTGAGCATGTTAGTGCTGCTTCCGAGTTTGTTATCTCTGTATCTGAGCATGGTGGCCCAGTGCTGAGGCCCGCTAGGCCGCTGAGTTTCATACCTGAACTCGTTGCACAACTTGGCCTCGTGCCTGAATCCGATGCATCTGAGTTCGTGGTAACCCGTAGTTTCGTGCCTGTTCACGTTAGCTCTACTTCCGAAAACGAGCCTGATGTGCAGCCTGGTTCCATGCTTGAACAAGAAGTGACTTTTAGTAAGTTATCGGTGCAAGTTGCACCAACCCCAGCGCCACGGACTTGTGCCATGGACATTAGCACCGAGGATGACAGTGCCTGTGCCAGCTCCGAGGACAAGAGCGCAAGTTCCCATGCCAGCGCCAATGTCATCTGTTCCCATGGCAGCGCCGAGGTTGTCTGTTACTGTGCCAGCACCGAGGGTGTCTTCCTGTTCCTATGCCAGCGCCGAGGGCATCTGCTCCTGTACCAGCACTGATGGTGTCTGTTCCTCTGCCAGTGGTGAGGGTATCTATTCCTTTTCCTATACCTGCGCCGAGTTCATTGTTCCTGTGTCTGCGCTGAGGGCGTCCATGCGGGAGGCCTTGTCAGAGGTCGCCTGCTCTCGAGAGGTCTTGCAGAAAGCCATGTGTTCCCAAGAGGCCTTACCAGAGGCCGTTTGTTCCAATGAGGCCTCTCAAGAGGCTGCATGTTCCAGTGAGGCCGTCTCAGAGGCCGTCTGTTTCCACGAGGCCTTGCCAGAGGTTGTTTGTTTCCATGAGGCTGTCCCAGAGGCCGATTGTTTCCATGAGGCCTTGCCAGAAGCTGTTTGTTTCCATGAGGCCTGCCAAAAGGCCATATGTTCCTGTGGGGCCAGCCAAGACCCCCCGTGTTCCTGTGAGACTCTCCCGGCGGTTGTCCAGTCCTCGTTGGCACCCACGTTGGCGCCCATGTTGGTGCTATGATGCGGTAGAGCCCGCTATGTTTGCTATGTCGCGGTTGAGCCTGTTTATGTTTGCTATGTCACAGTAGAGCCCGCTATGTTTGCTATGTCGTGATTGAGCCCGTTTATGTTTTTATGTCGCAGTAGAGCCCGCTATGTTTGCTATGTCGCGGTTGAGCCCGTTTATGTTTGCTATGTCGCAGTAGAGCCCACTATGTATGCTATTTCGCGATTGAGCTCGTTTATGTTTGCTATGTCGCGGTTGAGCCCGTTTATGTTTGCTATGTCGCAGTAGAGCCCACTATGTATGCTATGTCGCGATTGAGCCCGTTTATGTTTGCTATGTCGCGGTAGAGCCCGATATGTTTGCTTTGTCGTGGTAGAGCCCGCTATGTTTGCTATGTCACAGTAGAGCCTGCTTAGTAAGCCTTGGTTTATAAATGAATATGGTTATTCATATAGAACCTGTACTTGTCTCAATTCCTACTGTAAGGTCCCGCCGTGACAACATCATGCTCCTTGGAACTTTATTCTTTTGTACTTTTCTATAAACAAATAAAGAAATGTATGTGTAAGCTTATGATTACAATCAATCATCTAACATAATATAAAATATAATAAAAAGGGAAAAGTCTGTTACTAATAAAGAAGTCTGGGACAAAAAGCTTCTGACTAACAGAAGAGCACAGAACCGCAAAATTAATTCCATCTATCTGTAAATAATCCTCTTGATCCACTCCCTGATTGCTGTTTAATGTAGAAAATCCAGTCACAAAAAGAATGGAGAGATTCTAAGTGACTTTAATTCCCCAATCTTAATTAAAACACGCCAGCAATAGCATATTATGCATATAACACAGCAGGGATACTGCAGAGTTAGAGCACATAAGCACAAGCATTGCACAAACATTCACTTGGTCTATGTAACACACACACACACAGACACACACACAGACACACACACACACACACACACACACACACACACACACACACACACACACACACACACACACACACACACTTTTGTCTTTCAGGCTGCACATAAGGCCTTGTTTGACCTGCTCTCATTAAATCTGCTCAGGTAAGGAGATAGCTTCTTCAAGGGAGAGAGAAAGATATCTCAAATAGTCTCTCAAGGCTGTGTAAAGGCCAGGTATTTTATGGAGACAGAGCTGAATGAAACAAAGATGTGACCAGCTCTAATGCACACTGCACTTTTGGGAAGGGATATGAAGAGGTTAAAGCAGTATATTCTCCATTTTATAATAAGTGTCTGATAAGAGGTAGTGAACTAGGGGATATTTAACATATTACAGCAAGTGGCACTGGGTTGGTGGCATGGTTAACACACTTCACTCCCAGAGTACAACATGAACCGCGGTATGTGTTGTAAAATTTATTATAAGTCTTTATGTGCTGGCTTATGTTTAGTTTAGTTTAGTCAGTATTTCATAGTTATTTCAGTCACCCCAGCCCCTTCAGGCCTTTTTAGTCCTCCCTGTTCTACCTAGTTCTTTCAACAACTGTATGCGTATGTGCAAAGAGAAGAAAAATGAGCAAAAAGGATGTTCTTGGTGTCCCTGCTTTTTCTGAATTGCCACATTGGTGTCAGAATTGGGATCGACTTTGCATGACTTTTCAGCACTCCATGGGGACTGGGTACCAAACATTACACCTGTCCAGTCATGCCAGATGGAGCCAACCAGCCTTGCCACCAGAGGTGGCTGCGGGTGTTGTTCTGCCAGCAACCACTAACGAGCCAGTCGATGGTAACAGGGTAACAGAGGGCAGCCAGCAGAGATCACTAGTGAGCAAGCTAGCATCAGCAGCAGAGGACTGCCAATGCAGGAGGCTGGGCTGGCATGTCTACAATGGTGATAATCTTCCCTGCTTCCACAGAAGGATGGTAGAATCAATGGCAGTGCAGTGTGGTCTTTCATTACAGGGCAAAGTGCTACAGCTCCTCGCCAATGTTCCAACAATTAATCATGAGTGGTTAGCTGAACTATAAGCAGGGCTGTGATTTGGCCAAACCTTATCACCAGCCATCCAGTAACGTATGCCTTGTGAACGATGCAGGTACACAGCAAAAGAGTGGAGTTCTGGCTGCTGCGCTGCACACCCTGTTTTGGCAGCCCTAACCAAAGTTTCTTGAAGCTGCCCAGCATGCCTTGGAATTGGTTGATTTCCAGGACACCCTTGCTCCATATAACTTATAGTGGTGTGTCAGCCTCACTACATCCACCACTCTGGAGCAAAGAAGAGACTCTCCAGCATTGACCCACTCCCACCAATATGAAGCAGCTGTTGAGTTTCCTGGGTCTGGAATTCTATTATCTTTGGTTTATCAAAGATTTTGCTGACATCGCTGCACCATTACATAATCTCACCACTATGAACATCGCCTCATACAGTTTAAACAACAGTTATTGTCAAACAGTTTACAAAGTTTAAACCATACTTATATTATTTCCCACAGCCTGACTATGAGGGCTTACTGGACCCAGTGGGACTGCCTATTGGAACATGATATATATTAAACTGCTGCTGGGAAGGTCCGATCCACAACACTGTTATTTGGCAGTTAGTTGTGAATCACATGCACTCTGTGCATTGTTCCAAAGGTGTGGAACATTTAGGGTAACCAAATCAGTAAGGTAACTGCACAACATTTTGTATTGGCCTGGGTGTTGCACTGAAGTTTAGCTGCTGGTGCATTGCTGTGAATCCATGCACAGCCAAAAAGTGACCTGACAGGTGCTCCCATGGCCTGCTCCAACTGCTACAGTCAATGGATCTGTCATACATAGATCACAGCATCACTGCTTTCTCTGATTGCTCCAGGATAGTGTCCAGGGACACAACTCTGAAGCCCAAATAATGTGTGAGATGTGTGACTGGTGGGTATTAAAAATAATTGCACCATGCTATTTTACCATGCTATCACTATTGCAGCCAAGACCATGCTATTGCACTCTCAGAGCAAAGGACTAGTCAAGTGTTTCAATAACACATTGATGACACAGCCTGCCATTGTTTTTAGAACAGTCATATATCTACCTTTTGTGCTGTTAGCTTGGCATTCCGTGGTGAAAGAGTTGACTGGACACACTCCTGTCATGCAAATGTCCAACTGTGAAATGTGGACTTCAGTGGACTTCGTGTTTGACTCAAACAGGAGAATACACAGATGGTGATTCATATTCACAGTTTATGTGGGACAAACAGGTGTGCACTGAAGCTGTCCCTTGATTAAGGTTAAGATTTCATAGATAGCAATGTTTACGTTTACGTTTATTAATTTATTTAATGTCGCTATCAGCATCAGTGGCCATGTTCAGCGACACACACAAGGTTACATCCATACACAAGGTTATCTCAAGACAAGTCACTTATACACTCAAGTCAATCCCAATTTAGTGTAGTCAATTAACCTAACATGCATGTCTTTGGACTGTGGGAGGAAACCGGAGTACTCGGATTAAACCCACGCGGACATGCAGACTCCACACAGAAAGGACCCGGGCCGCTCCACTCTGGGATTGAACCCAGGACCTTCTTGCTGTTCCAGCATGACCTAGTCAACTGCTGTTGACAACCTTCAACACAAAACTTTGTTTACATTGCTATCTGGGCGGCGATGCTACCCACCGAGCCACCGTGCAGATAGCAATGTAAACAAAGTTTTGTGTTGAAGGCTGTCAATAGCAGTTGACTGGGTCATGCTGGAAAAATCACTGACTTTATCTTACTTTTTCTTACTTTTCAACCAGTCAGTTAATCAAAATTCTGCCAGGTGAAACTTGCCTGGGTCACCTGGCCTGAACATACGAGAGCCTGACTAGTGAATCTACTTAAACAATTACATGATTTAGATTGCCCTATGTTTAAAATTTATATAATAACTTGCATCACAGTTTTACAAAAACATAGATTTGTCATTTCCTGACTGACAGGTGAATATCTGAAAAATGCTGTTAAATGGTTAAAATCTATTATTCTTCTTTATAGCCTAGAAAAATTAATGTAGCCAAGAGAAGTTTAATGTTGTCAAAGAAAGGTATCAATCACCAAGCATCAAGTGAGCACTCAGTTCAGTGTCTTGTTTAGCTTAAGTCAATGAAAAATGTTTAAAATATGTATTTGTGAGGTCATACAGTGAATGCTCTTGTAAGTTCAGACTTGAAGTTTGATTTGGTACATTTCATTTGCTTCATGTAATGAAATGTCTTTGGAGAACTGGCTGTAAAGTGTCTCAAACTCTAAGGACAAAGGAAAGCTATTGCAAAGCATACTTTGCTTAAGGCCCAAGAAAATTTTGCATGAAACAATAGTTCAATTTAATCCATATAGACTGTCAAAATACAACATTTTCTCGACACTTCTAATGGGTATTTTCATACTGCTAGATTCTACTCCATGTAGAGTTTAACCTAAAGAAATTGGATGTCGACATATGGTTTTGTTTAATAATCAAGTGATTCTGGACTACTAAGTAAATTCATTTAGAATCTAAGTAAAGTATCCACAGACAATGTTTAAGCACAAGTATACTTCATATACAAATATATATTCAATATACAAAAATACTTTATATGCATGCAGTCATAAAGACTAGCTATTAAGGTACACTTTCCGAGGTGGTAAATGGTTAACAGATTAACATCTGTTAGACAGATATTGGGTTTCCTCTGCTGGAAGTCAAACTTAAACATGACTTTTTGCTGAACATGCATCAGAATGATACATGTGCTATGTTCACACTACAGGTAAATCACCAATACCTGTGGTGGCACAGCAGTATGGAGTACTGGAACAGAAGATCCAGCTCTGCCAAGCTACTACTGTTTAGTCCTTGAGCAAGGCCATAATCAAACAATATATTAGATTGTACCTTGTAAGATTGTAAATCTGTACCTTGTAAGATCAGTTGTTGTACTTTAAAGATCAAACCTTTTCGTAGTCAAATGTGACAAAGATTTGGCATTTTATGGCTGTGTGAGTGGCAGAAACCTTTTTCCTCACATATTTAACCTTAACTTATTTTTGTCATTGTTTTCTTTTCCTGTGGTTGTACATTCCCTGAAGTATCATTAAAACTGTTATTAGTACAGATAAACAACGCAGGAAAATGTTTTATTTTAACTGAAGAATTTCACTTTATTTCGGAGAATATTTTGAAACCTGAATGACTGAATATATTTTTACCTCCAATTCCAGATGGAATTATTTTGTAATTGGTTTCTGTGTGTCCAAGAATGTCCAAATTTGGTAAAAAACTTGCTGGCCTCAGAGAAGGAGGCAGTTTTAATCTTTGATCTCCAAACTAAAGTCATCAAGACTTCTTTGCACTTACTGTTCCTGTGACACTGTTTATTACTGCCTATGTTTAGCAGTGTGGACCTCCATATTCAGGCCATGACACTTTGGGTCACACCTGTCTGGTGCCACTGACACCTGACAGACATGCTGTGACTCCATAACAACAACCTGGAAGCTGCACAGGAAGTAGGGGTCAAGGCTTAGAGGCATGCTCATCTGGAGTCTATCACTCATGGTGGAGGTGACATTCCTTAGCTGTCTTAGTGAGAACAGACCTAAGCATAAATGGTTTTAGAGACTAATGCAGACAAAAGAGAGGAAGTGTCCAAAACAAAGCATGTCTGAGAAGACCACATAATGTAAAATAGAAAATGGCGTTTTTAAAAATACAAGAAACCTAAAGATCTCCCAACCTGAGATATAATTACTAAATGGGCATGGATTCTCTCACAAATTCCTGAAGGTGTTCCCGAAAACACCGTTCAAGTCCGCTCGTGTATAACCGGCCACTGTCATTTTCATGCTCTCATGTCGTCACGTCTTTTCCAGGTGGGCGGCTCTGACCCCCTGCAACCTCTTCCTCTCAAGGGTCAACCCCAAATGTGAAGGTCCTCCTGTACGGAAGAGAGTACCAGATAAATCACAGCCCCCACCTTTACCACATCATCAACATAAGAAAAAAACAAAAAGCACCTACGTGCAAATGCAAGTAACACTCCCTCCCAAAACAACCAAGCCCCCACAAACCCTTCAGCCCTAGAAAGAGCATCAACAAATTTATTCTCAACAACTTTCTTGTGTTGTACATCCAGGTTGTACTCCTGAATAATCAAGAACCACCTCATGAGCCTTTGGTTTTCATTGTACACCATGGACAAAAATATAAGAGGGTGATGGTCTGTATACACCACTACAGGCAAAGGGATAGAGCCTACATACACATCAAAGTGTTGTAGGGCTAAAACTAAAGCCAACTCTTCTCGTTCAATGGTAGAGTATGTTACCTGGTGCTTGTAGAACTCTTCTTCTTGCAGCAATACTGCTCCAGCCCCTACCCCCCTTGCATCAACCTCAGGCCTAAATGGTTTAGTGAAATCAGGGACAGTTCATACATTTACATTTACAGCATTTAGCAGACGCCCTTATCCAGAGCGACATACAGTTGATACAATCGTACAATCCAAGCAATTGTGGGTCAAGGACCCAACAGTGGAAGCTTGGCAGAGGTGGGATTTGAACCTTGGACCTTTTGGTCCATAGTCCAGTACCTTACCCGCTAAGCTACCACAGTCCCACAAGATCAAGATCAGTACACAGTAAGGCTTTCACATCATTAAATGCCAGTTGACAATTCTGAGACCACCTAAAGGATGTAGCAGGACTCAACAAGTTGGTTAAAGGTTCGGCAACTGTCGAGAAGTTTTTGCAAAATGCTTGATAGTATCCCACCATTCCCAAAAACCCATACCCAAATAAATGACGAAAGCTTGGGCAAACTCACATTTTGCCAAGTTTAAAGTCAGATTGGCCTGGGACAGTTTATTACACACCATCCTGACAGACTGCACATGACTGTCCCAGTCACCGGAGTGTATCACCAAATCATCTAGGTAGGCCATACAGCATACATCAGTGAGGACAGTGTTTATAAGCCTCTAGTAGTGGGTGAGGTTTTCAAACCGAAAGGCATCACTGTGTACCGAAGAAATGCATCTGGAGTCACAAAAGGTACAAACTCTGAGGCTTCCTGTGTCAACAGAACCTGCCAATATCCTTTGAGAAGGTCTAACTTGATAATGAATTGTCAATGCAGTCATCAATTCGAGGTAGTGGAAATGCATCTGTCACAGTTACTGCATTTAGCTTCTTGTAGTCTGTACAAAGTCTAACTGTGCCATCTAACAAGACTAATGGAGAACTCCATGGACTACAACTGGCTATTGCTAGAGCATGTTTCTGAAGGTAGTCAACCTCCCTACGCATAATCTCCCTCTTGCCTGCGCTGACACGGTATGGGTGTTGTTTTAAGCGTCTGTCACATACCACCTTGATATCATGCTGTATGATATATGTTTGTGTAGGTACATGATGCAACAGCAAGGACAATTCTCTGATCAAACTCACAATGTCCTTTCGCTACAAATCATGTAGGTGTCTTTTACACGGGCCTCATCTCTAGAGCCTGAGGTCTGAGAAGACAGTGGGTCAAACCGAGGCAGGGTGGCTATTGCTTTAGGAGACGGGTATCCTAGACCCACTTCCACCCCCTCACGAGCAAGCATAACTTGCAGCTCAGCAAGCTTCTGTTACAGCCTTTTTAATGTCTTTTTTTAAAGACTGTCTAGATGACGGAATACCAAAGTGTGCCGCAATTTCTAACAGCTCATCTTTTCTATACTTATTTAATTGTTTTAGGGATCCTTCAAAAAGGACTGTAGGTCCATACCTTAGCAGCTGGTACCGCACAGCAACCTACCCAGCCTGGACACCTTTCACCAGAAACTGTACAATTATATTGGTCGTTACCTGGATCCTGGATGAGCCCTCACTTCTTACGGACCACCACTCTTTGGGATGTAAAGCATGGCATGCCACACTGTTGGGGGGAAAAAAACAAGAGCCAAACCAGTAGGTAACCAAAGTCGCAGTCTTTAGTGTTACTTTTGTCTTCTCAAGTGTTACAGTACAGTTACACTTGGCACAACTGGGCAAACATTCACGGGAGGGGCTGGACGGTGGCGGCGCCAAAGGAAAGAAAGAAACATAACCAAACACCACCTTCCCTAGTCTTCACCGGCACACACGCTTGGCTAAACACACTAAAGCATAACAAAAAAAACTGGCTACTCTAGGCTTCCCTCACTAACATAACACAGCAGGATGGCACTCACCTCTTACCTAGGGTCTCTAGACAAATGGTAGCCTATGTGGTGTTAATGTATGAGAGCGCTCGACTTACCCGTCCTAAAATTATCTTATGTTGTACTAATAATGAACAGAACAATTTACTTCTACAGATCCATTAATGCAGCATTGTAGACAGCTAATGCTGAGAATGGGATCAAGATGAAACCATTTTGCATAGCCACATATGCTTGATTTTGAATCAAACATTGCAAACACTTACAGATGAAGTGAATGGCATTGGTTATTATGTCATAACTACACATACAGCATATACCTCTTTTCAAGCTCAGGATACATTAGATGGCAACCAAACAATTAGCTCTCATAGCTGATGGAGCCACCTGAGCAAGGGTCAAATTGTTTTGCCCAGACAACTGGATAGGAACATCTTACAAATTGCAAGCCTTTACAATTCCTTCCAGTCAGATGTGGTTAGTACCTACTGATTTTAGACCAACGGATTTTTATTGCTGGTTACAGGGGGAATGTGTCACAACCTTGCTGTGTATGGGACTGCATAGCTGCATATCATTCAGAGTGCTCATGCTAACCCCGTCCACCACCGAGTGGCTTCAATAAGCACGCAAGTAAAGGTGTAAGTAAAGGTGTCTGGTACAAAGCTGTCTGGAGTCCCATTTTCTTTTCATCATCTGGGTGTCAATTTGACATGTGCTACCTACCTAAACATTTTGTGGACCAGGTATAATGGCAGTGGCCCCTTTCAGCAGGATAGTGCACCCTGCCACAACACACACATTGTTCAGGAATTGTTAAAGGAACATAAACAGTTTATGGTGTCCAAATTACCCATATCACAATCAGAATGAACATATGTGGGATGTGATGGAACAGCAAGTCTGATGTGTGACAACATTACCTTTTGTTTGAGTCCACCTTATATACAGTATGTACGCACACACACACACACACACACACACACACACACACACACACACACACACACACACACACACACACGAGATGATCTCAGTCCCATCTAAGCATGCCAAACCTCTCCTCAGCCCCAATGGCAGGACTTTATTCTCACCAGCTACCTGCTCTTGGGTCCGGTTCAATGACAGAAAAATGCATACTCTTCTGATTATATAAGCTGTTCAGATCCTTATACAGGCTTCATAATTTCCAGGCTTGGCTAATGAAATGTTTTGCTTGCTGGTTTGCCTTCATGTTTCATTGCTCACCTACAGTGTTGCTTGAAAGTTTGTGAACCGTTTAGAATATTCTATATTTCTGCATAAATATGACCTAAAACATCATCAGATTTTCACACAAGTCCTAAAAGTAACCAGTTAAACAAATGAGTAAAAAACCTATTATACGTCGTCATTTATTTATTGAGGAAAATGATCCAACATTACATAATAGTGAGTGGCAAAAGAACGTGAACCTTTGCTTTCAGTATCTGGTGTGACCCCCTGTGCAGCAATAACTGCAACTAAACGTTTCCTGTAACTGTTGATCAGTCCTGCACACCTGCTTGGAGGAATTTTAGCCCATTTCTCCGTACAGAACAGCTTCAACTCTATGATGTTGGTGGGTTTCCTCACATTAACTTTTCGCTTCAGGTTTTCCACAACATTTCGATTGGATTAAGGTCAGGACTTTGACTTGGCCATTCCAAAACATTAACTTTATTCTTCTTTAACCACTCTTCGGTAGAACGACTTGTGTGCTTGCTGCATGACCCACCTTCTCTTGAGATTCAGTTTATGGACAGATGTCCTGACATTTTCCTTTAGAACTCTCTGATATAATTCAGAATTCATTGTTCCATCAATGATGGCAAGCCATCCTGGCACAGATGCAGCAAAACAGGCCCAAACCATAATACTACCAACAAAATGTTTCACAGATGGGATAAGGTTCTTATGCTGGAATGTAGTGTTTTTCTTTGTCCAAACATAACGTTTTTTTTTTTTAACCAAAATGTTCTATTTTGCTCTCATCCGTCCACAAAACTTTCTTCCAATAGCCTTCTGGTTTTTCCATGTGATCTTTAGCAACAGGCAGACGAGCAGCAATGTTCATTTTGGAGAGCAGTGGTTTTCTCCTTGCAACCCTGCTATGCACACCATTGTTGTTCAGTGTTCTTCTGATGGTGGACTTACGAACAATAACATTAGTCAATGTGAGAGAGGCCTTCAGCTACTTAGAAGTTACGTGGTGTCCTTTGTGACCTCACCAACTATTACACACCTTGCTCTTGGAGTGATCTTTGTTGGTCGACCACTTCTGGGGAGGGAAACAATGGTCTTGAATTTCCTCTGTTTGTACACAATCTGTCTGAATGTGGAGTGTAAACTCTTTAGAGATGGTTTTGTAAACTTTTCCAGCCTGATGAGCATCAACAACTCTTTTTCTGAGGTACTCAGAAATCTCCTTTGTTCGGGCCATGATACACTTCCACAAACATGTGTTGTGAAGAGCAGACTTTGACAGATCCCTGTTATTTAAATAAAACAGGGTGCCCACTCACACCTGATTGTCATCCCATTGATTGAAAACACCCGACTCTAATTTCACCTTCAAATTAACTGCTAATCCTATGGGTTCACATACATTTGCCACTCACTAATATCCAATATTTGATGATTTTCCTCAATAAATAAATGACCAAGTATCATATTTTTGTCTCATTTGTTTAACTGGCTTCTCTTTTTCTACTTTTAGGACTTGTGTGAAAATCTGATGATGTTTTAGGTCATATTTATGCAGAACTATAGAAAATTCTAAAGGGTTCACAAACTTTCAAGCACCACTGTACATTGCTTAGCAGCATTCAGAATACTACAGCCAATCTGCTTCATAATACATTACATAGTACCTTCTCTGAAATCAATCCATGCCCACAAGTCCAGTTCTCAGTGTTTCAAAGAAGTGTCTCGTCATTGATTGATTGAATTTCCTATACCAGTCAGAGCAGTCAACTGTCTCTCAGATATTCACCTCATTAAACAACACCTAAGAAAAAGCCTCTTTTATCCTCTCCACTTTTTTTGTACCTGAACTTTGTATTTGTTGTCTTCACCTTTATACTTAGATTCTTAGTATTTGTTATCATGTGTGCCTTTAACATCAAACTGTGAACTTGCTTGTTAGTCTCAGAGTAGAATTAGTTTCTAATCTGACTGGTAATAAATACTTACAGTTGCAGTGTGGTTGCCCCAATAAAAACTTCATCTGTTTCCACATTTTGTCGATCTAAATAAAAAGTCTGTCAAATGACTAAATGTAAAGGTGAATGTATACATACGGTGGCACACATGGGCTTTCACAGGGGCATTTCTAGAATATTTGTTTTAAATTATAACAAATTCACAAAATTTGAGGGGTAAGAGCCATAAAACCACGACTTGCCAAAACTGCATCCATCCAAAGTTCTTTTTTATACTTTACCCTGTTGTATTCCATCTTTGTCTCTGATCTGATGCTCTTTCCCCTTTTCTCCCTGTTGTATTCTCCCTCTTCTCCCTGTTCTGATGTTCCTTTCCTTTTAACCCCATTGTATTTTCTCTCTTTCCCCTATTCCTAGTTCTGTTTGTCTTATTCACCCTGTTCCATGCTCTGACTGCTCACTCACTTTGAGAAACGTTAAATGTATTTAAAGTTAAATGTATTGTCTAACTGTTTACATTAAAAATTTGCATATCACTGTCACACACATGAAATAACACATTCATGAGGAAAATTACAAGTGAAATTGTGATTGTAATCAGTTCATACTAGCTAAATAGCACAGGTTTGAAAAATGACTAGTTTATTCTTATATTGTCAATTTCCCAATGCTCATTTTGCAGCCTTGTGTTATCAGTGCCCCTTTTATTATTTAGAAGACATAAAGACTATGCTAACGTAATTGATATATTTGCTAGGTTATAGGGTCATAAGTGCCTAGCTAAAACATACAGCTATGGGCTATCATTAACTTGTCTGCTTGTCCTAACTGACTTTCTTTTAAATATTTATATATCTCCATGCAAAATAATGAAATAAATACACTGGCTGAAAGCATTAGCTGTTCAAGCATTTTCAATGATTCTGGAGCTTTACAGAAAATTTTGTGCCACCATTAGATTGGACAAGTAAGGAACGCCATCATTCATAACGGTTACGTTTATTTGCAATCATAATCTGAGCTTCCCTGTCTCTGGCTTGTTCTACAGATTTTGAGCTTGTCATTTCTTGTTTATTTGTTTTATTTAATGTTGCATCAGCATCAATGGCTATTGACGACAGGAGCAACGTTACATCAATACTAGTCAGACACATTCATACTTGCCGAATTTAGAGCAACTAATAAACATTACATATGTCTTTAAAATGTGAGAGGAAACCAGAGTACCCAGAGTAAACCCACATGCACACAAGGAGGACATGCAAACTCCACAAAAGTGGAGTCCAAGTTTTGGATTTCTGGAGGTGTGAAGCAACCATGCTAACTAATTGTGCCATCGTGCCACCCCTCATTTTTTGTGAACTGGTTTAACTTTATTCACTGTTACATTATTCTAACTCTTGTGACAATGACCTAATGTATGTATAGAATTATGTGTATGAAAATAAGGGACTAAATATAGCCCATATTGAGTCAATAATTGACACAGCATTTTATTTTTCAATATGTGATTTTATGGGATGAGTGACAATGCTAATATTGGCTGTAGTGAACTTGCATGTTTTGCAGTTTTTCTCAGCAATCTAGAATGAAACTGAAAGCTTTATGGTTTCCTTATTGTATTTTTACAACTGTAATTTTTGTGGGGCACAGCAACATTTAATGCCGCATGTGCCCCAATAAATTGGGTCTAATGACACTACTGGCTTTTTACATGGGGCTTATTGAGCATGACAACTGGTGCAAAAGGTTACGTACATCTAGTCTGTAGTCTGTTTCACAGTGTCAAGTGTGACATAAAATATCTTAGTAGACGTTTGCATAATTCCCCAGGTTCTTCCCTGAGATTGGTGGCCATCAAATCAAGCATTCACTATTTCATTTTTCACAATTATTATTGATGGTGAGTGGTGATGATGTGAGTCTGTGTGTAATGTTTAATGTTTGATGTCTAAATTGATATTGAGCTTTGAATATTGAATATTGATCTAACAAATCTAAGTAACAAGCTAATATACTGTATGCACTCTGAGTGTATGTGACTGATGCAAGAAGGATTCTTAAGGGGTTTCCATTGGGTACTAAACAGTAAAAAGTTTGGGAAACACTGACGAGGGAAATTTACTTATTATAAATTACTTACATAATGTCACATTAGCATTGATGGCTTCTCATCACATGAGAAATGTTATAATGATACTAGTCAAGCACAATCAGACTGGGGTAATTTAGAGCAATCAATTACATTTACATTACATTTATGTAATTTAGCAGACTCCCTTATCTAGAGTGACTTTCAGCTCATACATTCTTACATTTAGCTTTGCTAAAGGACCCAACAGTGGCAGCTATGGGAGACATGGGATTTGAACTTTGGACCATCTGGTCCATAGTCCAGTACCTTAAGTGCTAAGCCACCAGGTCCCATTTTACATTTACATTTACAGCATTTAGCAGACGCTCTTAACCAGAGTGACTTACATTATGCTTCTCTGGAACTTGGGAGGAAAACTGAATACCTGATAAACTCCATGCAGACCCACTGATGACATGCAAAGTCCACACAGACAGAGCTGAAGACTGGGATCTGACAGAGTGATGTGTGCTGGGAAGAGCCCATTATCAACATTATCTTTTATGGCCAACCTCTGACATTTTTCTCCTTCCGCAGCAGGCTGCTTAATGACAGCCTGCTGTACATTCGTTGCACAAATGCTTCTTAATTTTCACTTCCTTTTCAAATCTCATCTTCTCTTCCTTGTTGGTTAGGTCCTTTTTCTGACTCCTGATGATCCTGCCATTCCTGTTGGTCTCATTGTGGTTTGTCTTCTCCTGCTCCTGTTCCTATTTTCATGTACTATTATCACTCTTGTTGCTCTTGTTACAGTTTGTCTGTTCATGTTCCTGTTAGATGTACTGTTCTCTGTTTTATATGTTCCTGTGAACCCCTGTGTTGTGTTAGCTTATCCCTGCCTGTTAGCCACTGTGTATAACTGCCTTGTGTCTTATTACTGTTAGTACTCTGCGTGGTTGTATAAACATAGCCTGTTAGCATGCAGTCTACAGTGGGGCAAAAAATTATTTAGTCAGCCACTGATTGTGCAAGTTCTCCTACTTAAGAGAGGTCTGAAATTTTCATCATAGGTACACTTCAACTATGACAGAAAAAATGAGAAAAAAAAAATCCAGGAAATCACATTGTAGGATTTTAATTGTAGAATTTAATTGTAAATCATGGTGGAAAATAAGTATTTGATCACCCACAAACAAGCAAGGTTTCTGGCTCTCACAGACCTGTAACTTCTTCTTTAAGAAGCTCTTCTGTCCTCCACTCGTTACCTGTATTAATGGCACCTGTTTGACCTCATTATCTGTATAAAAGACACTTGTCTACAGCCTCAAACAGTCAGACTGCAAACTCAACCATGGCCAAGAGCAAAGAGCTGTTGAAGGACACCAGGAAGAAAATTGTAGGCTGGGAAGAGTGAATCTACAATAGGCATACAGGTTAGTGTAAATAAATCAACTGTGGGAGCAATTGTAAGACATAAAAGACCATTGATAATCTCCCTTGATCTGGGGCTCCATGCAAGCTCTCATCCCGTGGGGTCAAAATGATCATGAGAACTCTGAGGAAAAATCCCAGAACAACATGGTGAATGACCTGCAGAGAGCTGAGACCAAAGTAACAAGGCTACCATCAGTAACACACCATGCCAAGAGAGACTCAGATCCTGCAGTGCCAGGCGTGTCCCCCTGCTTAAGCCAGTATGTCCATGTCCAGGCCCATCTGAAGTTTGCCAGAGAGTATATGAATGATCCAGAAGAGGATTGGGAGAATATCATGTGGTCAGATGAAACTGGAGGAAAAAGGATGCTGATTCGCATCCCAAGAACACCATACCTACTGTCACGCCCACCGGCAACCCGGCTCGCAACATTCGCGTTCTGGAGTGATCATCGTCCCCCGCCTACTAATCACCTACACCTGTTCCCGTGTGACTCTATTGTTCTCTACCCTATTTATAGCCTCATTCTGCCGTCAGCACTCACCGATTGACTTGGTTCTCTTCCTCTCCTCCATGCTCCTTATTCCTCGTTCGTCCTACCTGTATCCAGTGTGTTCAGTGTCTGTATTAAAAGTGCTCATTGTATCCAGTGGCTGCGTTTGCCTCCTCACTCCTAGTTCGGCGTTACAGTTCAATCGGTCGACATGGAGACAGCGGCTACTGGTGCCGGCCTCGTACCCACTCCTACGGTTGAACAACAACTCGCCGACCTTCGTGCTCAGCTTCAGGAGGTTGCTCAAGTTGTTACATTCTTGGCTGAGAACCAGCGCGCGCTAGTCCCCTCAGTCAACGAGCTCACCCAGCGTGTGTCACAGCTTCCCCTGTCCCCCGCCGCTGCAGTCTCCGCCGCCTCAGTTCCGCTCCCCCCAAGTCCTCCGCGGATCCCGCCTCAGCTTTCTGCTTACAGGCTTTCTCTCCCTGAGAAATACGGAGGAGACCCGGATCGTTGTGAGGGCTTTTTGCTCCAGTGCGACCTCTACTTTACTCACTCGCCCCCTGACTCTGACTCCGCCCGCATCGCCCTGGTTATCTCCCTCCTCACTCATCATGCTTTGGACTGGGCCACCGCCATCTGGTCTCAACAAGGTCCGGAGGTCCGGGATTATGCTAGTTTTGTGACAGCCTTTCGGTCCGTCTTCCAGCATCCCCGGGAAGGCCGTTCCAGCGGAGAATTATTGCTCCACATCCGCCAGGGCCGTCGGTCCGCTGCCGAGTTTGCGCTGGAGTTTCGCACGCTGGCAGCTCAGAGTGGCTGGAATACTCCGGCTCTCCTTTCTACCTTCCTCCAGGGTTTGCGTCCTGATCTCAGGAGAGAGCTGGCTGGATGCGACCTTGACCTCACTCTGGAAGAACTCATCACCCTCACGGTTCGTCTAGACCAACTCCTCACATCCCGACCACGCACCGCTTCACGTAGTGTGTCTACTCTCCCCGGACAGGATCCTTCGCCTTCCCCTGAGGCCATGGAACTCGCAGGCACCCGCCTCTCTTCCGAGGAGCGTCAACGTCGTTTTCAATTGGGATTGTGTTGTTACTGCGGTTCTGACCGTCACCAACGTCCTGACTGTGATCTGGCTCCCTCTGCTGGCAGGAGTGCCAGGACTTCGGCACGCACACCCCGGGTGAGTCGACTCTCTCCCTTACCGTCCTTCACGTTACCAGTTCTATTGCAAACCTCTCACGCTGAGATTCCTCTCACAGCCCTGATCGACTCCAGTGCTCAGGGGAACTTTATCGCGGATCACCTAGTCAGAGAATGGAAGATTCCCTGCGCTCCTCTTCCCGCGGGCCGGCGAGTCACTGCTGCTGATGGTCAACGACTCGGCTCCGGCCTCATCACTCGCATCACCGCTCCTCTACACCTCTTCACCAGCACTATCCACGAGGAAACAATCACCTTTTTCCCCGTGGCCTCCCTGGCTCATCCCGTCATCCTGGGACTTCCTTGGCTTCACCGTCATGACCCCCTCATCTCCTGGTCCGCTCGGGAACTCATCCGTTGGTCACCATGGTGTCAAAGACGTTGTCTGCATCATCCAGCTCTCCAGCTCAACACACTCCCGGTCTCAGCTTCTTCCACTCTTCCCCCCAATGTGCCCAGCCAATACCAGGACCTCTTGGGTGTCTTCGGAGAGGGGTCTTCGGCTCCTCTTCCACCTCATCGTCCCTACGACTGCGCCATCGACCTGTTGCCTGATGCCCCTCTGCCCAAGGCTTGGCTGTATCCTCTCTCACCTGCCGAAGAGAAGGCCATGAAGGATTATGTCACGGAGTATCTCGATCTCGGTTTCATTCGACCCTCCACCTCTCCTGTCTCGGCGGGGATTTTCTTCGTTCCCAAGCGGGATTCGGGGCTGCGGCCATGCATCGATTACCGCAAACTCAATCTCATCAGTAAAAGGTATGCCTACCCATTTCCGCTCGTGCCCTTGGCCTTGGAGCAACTTCGACCCGCATGTTGGTATACTAAGCTGGATCTTCGGAATGCCTACAACCTAATCCGTGTTAAAGAGGGGGACAAGTGGAAAACCGCCTTCAGTACAAGTTCGGGCCATTATGAATACCTGGTGATGCCCTTTGGCCTGGCCAACGCTCCTTCAGTTTTCCAGGCGTTTATCAACGACGTCCTCTGAGACATGCTGGGTCGGTTCCTGTTGGTTATCTGGATGACATTCTGATCTTCTCGCCAGATTTTCCCACACACATTGCTCAAGTCCGACTGGTTTTGGAAAGGCTGAGGACCCATCACCTCCGTGTAAAAGCTGAGAAATGCGAGTTTCATACACAGTCTGTTCACTACCTGGGCTACGTCATCTCCCCATCCGGTGTAGCCATGGACGATAACAAGGTCTCGGCGGTCCTCTCCTGGCCCAAGTCGGATTCCATTAAGGATCTTCAACGCTTCCTGGGCTTTGCCAACTTTTACCGTCGTTTCATACGTAATTTCACCCGGATGGTGGCGCCCCTCACCACGCTTCTGCAAGGCAATCCTCGATCCCTTCGCTGGAATCCGGAGGCAGAAGAAGCCTTCGCAGCCCTGAAATCCGCTTTCACCAGCGCTCCCATTCTGACGTCGGGGATCGCAAACTGCTGGCCATCAAGTTGGCCTGGAGGCATGGAGACATTGGTTGGAGGGTTTGAACCACCCTTTTACCGTTCTCACCGACCATAAGAACCTCGAATACCTGCGCTCTGCAAAACGCCTCAACGCTCGCCAGGCACGTTGGTCCCTCTTCTTCTCCCGCTTCTCCTTTACTATAACATACCGGCCTGGCTCAAAAAACACCAAGGCGGACGCCCTTTCTCATAGCCACGACCCAGACCCTGTTTCTCCGGAACCTCCTGCTCCTGTCATTCCGGAGTCCTGTATTTTCTGCGCTGTACAGTGGGATTTCAAACAGGAACTGGACGACAGCCTCGCTCGAACGTGTGTACCCCCCGGTTGCCCGGCAGGCAAGAAGTTCATTCCCACAGAGTTCCGTGAACGTATCATCACCTGGGCGCACGTTTCCCTCTGCTCTGGCCACCCCGGGGAGACCCGCACCCATCAACTTCTGGCGGCTCGCTATTGGTGGAGCAACATGCGCAGGGATGTTCACCGTTTTGTGGCTTCATGCAGCATCTGTGCCCAATGCAAGATTCCCCGCACTCTACCCTCCGGACAGCTCCATCCGTTGCCCATACCGCACCGCCCTTGGTCACACATCGCCGTCGATTTCATCACGGACCTCCCTCAGTCACAAGGATACACCGCAATCCTCTCCATTATCGACCGGTTCTCTCGTGCCGTGCGCTTCGTTCCCTTGGCCAAGATCCCCTCTGCTCTGCAGACAGCGGAGGTGCTATTCGAGCAGGTGTTCCACCTTTTTGGCATCACGGAGGGCATTCTCTCGGACCGGGGTCCTCAGTTCACCTCTGCGGTCTGGCCTTCTTTCCTTGATAAACTGGGAGCCACAGTAAGCCTCTCTTCTGGGTACCACCCGGAGTCCAACGGCCAGTGCGAGAGCTCCAATCAAGAGGTAAAGAAGTTCCTTCGTTGCTACTGCTTGCACAACCCGCTGGACTGGAGCCGGTTTCTCCCGTGTGCCGAGATAGTGCAGAACTCGCTCCGTAACTCCGCCACTGGTCTCACTCCGTTCCAGTGCGTCCTGGGATTCCAACCTCCGTTCATCCCCTGGGATGCTGCACCCTCTGACGCACCAGCCGTTGACGACTGGTTTCATCGCAGCGAGGACATCTGGTGTCAGGTGCATCAGCGGATCAACCATGCCATCCGCCGCTACAAGAGGCACGCGGACCGTCACCGCCGTCCCGCCCCGACTTACCAACCGGGGGATAGGGTGTGGCTGTCCTTGCGGGACCTCCGTAACACATCGGGCAGTGCCGCATTCTCTCCCCGCTTCCTCGGGCCGTTCAAGATCATCAAGCGGGTCAATGACATCACCTTCAAGCTTGACTTGCCTCCGCATCTCTGCCCCTGTCCTACCTTTCATGTGTCCCTGCTCAAACCCTGGGTTCCTGGACCCCTGGATGCGTCTTCTCCGTCTGACCCGCCGCCTCCGGCAGAGCTGGACGGAAGTGCCGCCTACGCAGTCCGTCGCCTGCTGGATTCCCGTAGGCGGGGTGCGCGGCTGCAGTACCTGGTTGGCTAAGAGGGCTACGGTCCGGAGGAACGCAGCTGGGTCGATGCCAGGGACATTCTTGACCCTCTCCTCGTCCAGGAGTTCCACGCTGCTCGTCCTGACCGCCCGGCTCCCAGGCCCCGCGGCCGTCCGCGTAAGTCCTCCTCGGGGGCCGCCGTTGCCCGACGCGCCTCCCCCTGTGCACGGCGTTCGGGGGGGGGGTTACTGTCACGCCCACCGGCAGCCCGGCTCGCAACATTCGCGTCCCCCGCCTACTAATCACCTACACCTGTTCCCGTGTGACTCTGTTGTTCTCTACCCTATTTATAGCCTTATTCTGCCATCAGCACTCACCGATTGACTTGATTCCCTTCCTCTCCTCCATGCTCCTTATTCCTCGTTCGTCCTACCTGTATCCAGTGTGTCCAGTGTCTGTATTAAAAGTGCTCATTGTATCCAGTGGCTGCGTTTGCCTCCTCACTCCTAGTTCGGCGTCACACCTACTTTGAAGCATGGGGGTGGATGCTTTGGGGCTGTTTTCTGCAGAGGGAACAGGACGACTGATCCATGTTAAGGGAAGAATGAATGGGGCCATGTATCGTGAAATTTATCGTGAAGCCTCCTTCCATCAGTGAGAGCATTGAAGATGGAACATGGCTGGGTCTTCCAGCATGACAATGATCCCAAACACACCGCTCGGGCAACAAAGGAGTGGCTCTATAAAAAGCATTTTAAGGTCCTGGAGTGGCGTAGACAGTCACCAGACCTCAACCCCTCCACCAGACCTCCCTCAAATTTGTGGAGGGAGTTGAAAGCCCGTGTTGCCCCAAAACATCACTGCTCTAGAGGAGCTCTGCATGGAGGAATGGGCCAAAATACCAGCTACAGTGTGTGCAAACCTGGTGAAGAATTACAGGAAACGTTTGACCTCTGTCATTGCCAACAAAGGTTATGTTACAAAGTAGTTGAACCAAATGTATTGACCAAATACTTATTTTCCACCATAATTTACAATAAAATTCTTTAAAAATCCTTCAATGTGATTTCCTGGATTTTCTTTCCTCATTTTGTCTCTTGTAGTTGAAGTGTACTTTTGACGAAAATTACAGACCTCTCTCATTTTTCTAAGTAGGAGAACTTGCACAATCAGTGGCTGACTAAATACTTTTTTGCCCCACTGTATTTGGTTTAGCATATTCTGTAGGCTTAGCCAACTAGTCCCTCTCTGTTTACACCATGTATCTCATCTTGTCTGAGTCCTGCATTTACCATATCTTTTTCCAATAGAGATAAAAAAAATACTCAGAAGAGGTTATGGTATAAGTAAACTATAAGTTTTGGGCAGCCAGCTTTAGAAAGAGTTCTGGTTGTTCTATACTTCTCCCATTTAAAAATTATGGAGGTCACTGTAATCTTGGGAACTTTCAGAGCAACAGATTTCTTTGTAGACTTCTCCAAACAATCCTGCCTCTGAGATCTACAGGCAGTTTTTTCATCATCATGGCTTGATTCTTTGCTCCTCAAAGATTCAATGACTTTCATGGATAATGTTTTTGTACAAACTCATGATTACAATACCTGTTGACATCACATGTTTGAAATCACATCATTATTTAGTTTTTTTCTCCTCTCATTACTAGCCCTAAATTGCCACATTTCCCACAATTTGTGAGTGAGTTGCAGGCCTAAAATGCTGGAATGGATGCACATTAACACAGGAAATGAAGCTGACCAGCCAAAGCATGAAATATATTGGGTTCAAACTTTCTGCAGTGTAATAAAAGCCAAAGTAAATGTAAGACACACAGCATTGTTTTTACACTTTTTATACTGTCCATATTTCTTCTGAATTGGGGTTGCATTCATCAATAGTACCCTATAATATATATATATATATATTCTTAAATATAATAATTTCATATTAATATTGTTACTCATATTTTAATAAATACTTTTCTAATATACTTCTACGTAGGTATATTTTAAATACAATTAAGTGCATAAATAAATTTTTATAGTTAATTCATCCAAAAAGCAGAATAAGAAAATCTACACAGTATGCTTAACGGCACTTGAAATCACAAAGCATTTTTTACTTTCAATAGGTCTCTTGGTCTAACTGAAGGAGCAGAATGAGGAATCGGAGCCATCAGAAGCTCACTTAACAGGGCAATCACATAGTATCCTTAAATCTTAATTACACATCAAGTCAATAGTAATGCTCTCTGGTGAGGAACAGACAGATGCTTCATGGACTTCATTCTAATTTATCCTATTTATCTACCTTTGGGTGATAAGATTCTTCTGCTCTTGAGGAGCATTAGAATTTAACGATTGAGCGAAATAAATATATCTACTTTCACAATGTATTATGTAGTTTAACTTGAATCGGCTTAAGTAAGACAGAGTAGTACTTTTATTTTAGACTTTCTTTATTTTTGTTTTATTATGGCTATCTCAAAGGGAATTGCATAGTTTTTAAACTGTTAACTAAGTGGACTTTTCACGACTACATAATCTCAGACTCAACAACAGTGTAAACTTAATTCACACTAATTTCACAAAAGCCACAAATTTTTATTGTCAGAAAAAAGCTCATTCGCTAGCCCACCCCTGTGCTGAAGTGTTTATTGCTTATTTTCTTGTTAATGCCACACCAACCTCCACAACCCCAGACAAATGTGCAAATACCACATGACTTCTCCATAGTGGTCATGGGACACTATCGGACATAGTGGTCTCCTTTATTGCAGGTACAGTTTTCTGACTAAAACTTGAACATTGCACTAATTTTGCAGAACATTGCAAGTGGAAACATAATCACTATGAATGCCATCAGTTCAGCTGTGATCTGCTCTTCGGGATTCATGAACTGTGTCTGCACTACATAATATACGCCAATTTATGAAACATACTATGTAAGATGTCATATGTATTAATATGTAAAAAAATGTAATTCATCTCGTATTCATCTATCTACACACACACACACACACACACACACACACACACACATACTACTGTGCAAAAGTGTTAGGCCACCATTTAGTTTGTTGTTTTAGCAATGGTATGATGACCATATTCAATTATTTGTCAGTCACTTTTTTAGAATACAACCAGAAAATACAGAAAATATATACAGGAAATATATGTGCAGTATTAAAAACTGAAAAACAAAAAATTCCAGACCTGAATATATCAGAATATTATTCAGAAAACCTTAGGACAGTCTTCGAAAGTTCAAAAGGTGCTTAGGACCAAGGGATGTCACACTAAATACTGACTTATGTCTGTTGAGTTTAGAAAACCACATCAACCAAATTATACCAGTGTCTAGTGAAGATGTGAGCTTTCAAGCAAGTGAGCAGATGATGGGTAGGTGGCTTTCGAGTGAATTACATATTTTTATTTCCTATTATAATTTTAAGACCCTGGCTGTTAAAGCAAATGGACATTGATCAGATGGATGTTACACAGTGCATACTTGTATAACATTTCTTATAGCACATACATGCACATTGATGTTTAGCAAGTTTTAGATATTTTTGGTCTTTTCTCATCCTCAGCTTTGGATAATGTGCTTATGGTGAAGTCTTTGCAGGACACTCAGTCTTAAATAAAAATATGAACCATACTAAATGTGACTACAGTGGATATGGTGGATTCTTGGTGTTTATGAAAGCAGTAGTGTTCTGCTCCTCCTTACCATTTTGCGTTTCATTAATCTTTGTTTCCCTTTCTTTTGCCTTTGTAATGCTCAAAAATTTTATCTTGAAAGTTTTTTTTCTACCACTGCTGTTTGACCTAGCCATGTCATTGCCAGCTTGAATTTTTTCACATGCTGTACTTTAGTTAGCCAGCTACAGAAGAACATGCACGTCTGCAGATGCACAGTGTAGGAATGCAACATACAGCTTAAATCATGTGCATTATGTACATAGCCATATCTAAATTACATACCTTTTTTTTCAAAGCATGCTACTGTAAATGGACTTCACAAACATGTAACCTATATCATGTTATTTTTAACAAATGAAGTACATTATTTTAATTGTTTCTTTAGCATGTATAGCACACAGTGCCACTTATTGAGTTTTTGGTCTGTAAAATATAAAGACAGTGGCAGTGGAAACCGAACTACTGGGTATGGCAATATCAATTCCTTTAGACAGGTATAGAAATATAGACTGAATGGTCCAGGGTCAAGCCCCAGCACTGTCATACAATTACTGTTGTAGGAAAATGATCCAATATTACCTATTAGTGAGTGGCAAAAGTATGTGAACCACTAGGATTAACAGTTCATTTGAAGGTGAAATTAGAGTCAGGTGTTTTCAATTAATGGGATGACAAGTAGGTGTGAGTGGGCACCCTGTTTTATTTAAAGAACAGTGTAACAAACTAAGACTACACTTTAATTGGATTAATTTTTAATTAAACTTTATTAATTAAATTATATATTAATTAATTAAGAAATACGAGGCACCACCAAATCGATTAATGATAAATATAAATAATTCACTGGCCGATCTGGAAACCAGGAAAAAGAAACAATAAACTTGATCAGTCTAGTTCTGAATAGTGAATTCCAAGTACTTTTCTCGATCTTTGAATGAATGAGCTCTCAAACCAGGCGGCAAATTCAAAAGGTTTATAAACAAGTTTATTAACTACAAACAAGGCAATACCAACAGATTATCTAATGTAATAACGAGTGTATCACAGAGTTAAAATCATAAAATGACGATGAACATGTATATATCACAGTATGGAGAACAGGGAATAATGGCAAGCGTACACCTTACAGTAATAAAATCGGAAACCAAGATGACTCTATGTAACTTATCGGTCACGCAATAATTACTAACGTTGCAATGTTACGGGTAACCTTAATTACGTTGAATGTGGATAGTGTGTTAAAAATTAAACTTAGGCGTGAATAAGTCTAATGTTGAAGCGTGGTTTTAGCTTAACAACGCAAAGTACGATCAATCAGGGACCCAGAACAGTCCACAACAGTGGTACTTTGCCGATTGCTTTGGTGGAGGCTCACGCGAAGAAGATTGAACGAAAACCGGGCCTCTGCCCTTTCGTCTGACATCACACATGGAAACTGAAGCGGTAAAAATCTCAGATTCTGATGCTCCTGTTTGGTGGACTGTAAGATCTTGGCTATAGGCCTCCGGTCCGTGTCTTCGGTCCGTGGGACCACAGATGGGTTGAGGGCCTCGCTCCGGTTTGGCTTTTTCCCAGGCTGTTTTGGTGATCAGGTTCCTTGACCTCGACTTGCGGGCGTACGACTCGGATTCTATCTCTGGCCACAGATAAAGGTGGAGTCGAGCACGTTCTAGCACCACGAGCTTCAACAAAACTTTGAAAACTTGTATGGTACAAAAAATGGTCGAGCTTAGGGTCTGGTTGGTCTTTAACTATCTTCTAGTTCAGCGATACCGAACTACTTAAGACTGCTGTATACAGGAAACTTTAAAGTAAAAAAACACGAAAACTTGAGTAAAATGAATAATCAAAAACGTTACAAAAAGGAAAAATTATAATAGACAAAAGATAGACTTAAAGAACATAAAGACACAAGACTTGAAGCTAGCTTACCACGTGGTCGTCCCGCGTTGCTTTTTAAATGTTCCCAGCTCGGGGGCGGCTGGAGGCGGGACATAAGGAGTTGCCCTTACTTAGCCAATGAGAAGCTGACTCCTCAGTAAAGCTCTCCTATCGCGGCTGCCTTATTTCACCATAAGCCACAGACGTCTAACTTGGATTAAATAATATTCCTACGTATCTAAAAGAGATTGAAAAGTATCACACAATAACCAAAAATCCTCAAAGTTACAAGTTTAGATGCAGACTTTCGTTGTAAGGTTCAGATGATCAAAAGCACCTTGAATTGATAACTTAGAACATCGTTAAAGCATTCTAAACTACAGCGCAGGCATTTTACTATACTTTTAACTAAACAATACTATGATTAATACAAGCTGTAGGAAAACGGGTACATTGTAAATAACCTCATGTTTGTTGCACAAATTATTAAAAAACCCGATCGATCAAAACACATAGGCAAAAAGCTGTTATTTCTATATATCATACTAAACCAGATCACTAAATATCAAAACAAAAAGATAATTATACTAAAACATTAATCAAGTAGATATGAAGATACATAAATTCAATAACATACATATGTATGATCTATAATGGTGTGTGGATATAAAAGAATATCCTTGATCCACTCTTTGTATGAATCATTTAAATGTATATAGCGTGTTTGGACTTCTCAGGATCCAAAGATTATTTGTTACATAATTAAAAGTTTCGATGAAGATAATCTGTTCCCAGAAAGAGTTGAATACAATTAAAGTTTGTCTCTTTAGAACGAAAGCTGAGTTCTTGGGTTTTTTTTTAAGAGGGAAGGCGATAGTTTCTTGACCGTTTGTTGATGTCGAAAATCTCCAGGGGTGTCCTTTCTGGCCGCCAGGCTTGGGTGATAAGGTTTGCAAGAGAGGCTGTGATGACAGAGTTCAACTATGGGGAAAGAAAGTCGTTTATTTTTTTGCAAAAGTCAGAAGAAAATTAAGAAAGCTTGGTGGCCTGGACAGTTTGAAACCCCCTTCTTACGATTAGCACATGGACTTATTTTTATAATTGGAGATGTCGAAGGTTATATGTCTTGTTTGAACAGACGTCCAATTCCGTTGGCTTCAGAAAGAGTCAACCGTTGGAGTCAAAGGTGGGGGTTAAGATCCTGTCCAGATGTAGGGCCTTCTTGCATTCCAAGATGTTGTAAAGTTTATGACTTGGGGGAAGAAGGTAAAGAGAGGGAGATACAGCGATCACGCTACAACAGGGATCTATCAAAGTCTGCTCTTCACAACACATGTTTGTGGAAGTGTGTCATGGCATGAAAAAGATTCCTGAGGACCTAAGAAAAAGAGTTGTTGATGCTCATCAGGCTGGAAAGGTTACAAAACCATCTCTAAAGAGTTTGGACTCCACCAATCCACAGTAAGACAGATGTACAAATGGAGGAAATTCAAGACTATTGTTACCCTCCTCAGGAGTGCTCGACCAACAAAGATCAATCCAATAGCAAGGGGTGTAATTGTTGGCGAGATCACAAAGGACCCCAGGGTAACTTCTAAGCAACTGAAAGCCTCTCTCACGTTGGCAAATGTTAATGTTCATGAGTCCACCATCAGAAGAACACTGAACAAAAATGGTGTGCATGGCAGGGTTGCAAAGAGAAAGCCACTGTTTTCCAAAAAGAACATTGCTGCTCGTCTGCAGTTTGCGAAAGATTACGTGGACAAGAACAGAGACAAGAACAGACAGAAGGCTATTGGAAGAATGTTTTGTGGATGGATGAGACCAAAATAGAACTTTTTGGTTTAAAAGAAAAACATTATGTTTGGAGAAAGGAAAACACTGCATTCCAGCATAAGAACCTTATTCCATCTGTGAAACATGGTGGTGGTAGTATCATGGTTTGGACCTGTTTTGCTACATCTAGGCCAGGACAGCTTGAAATCATTGATGGTTCAATTAATTCTCAATTATATCAGAGAATTCTAAAGGAAAATTTAAGGACATCTTTCCATGAACTGAATCTCAAGAGAAGGTGGGTCATGCAGAAAGACAACGACCCTAACCACACAAGTCATTCTCCCAAAGAAAGGTTAAAGAAGAATAAAGTTAATGTTTTGGAATGGCCAAGTCAAAGTCCTGACCTTAATCCAATCAAAATGTTGTGGAAGGACCTGAAGTGAGCAGTTAATGTGAGGAAACCCACCACCAACATCCCAGAGCTGAAGCTGTTCTGTATGGAGGAATGGGCTAGATGGACCAGTGTGCAGGACTGATCAACAGTTACAGGAAATTTTTAGTTGCAGTTATTGCTGCACAGGGGAGGTCACACCAGATACTCAAAGCAAAGGTTCACATACTTTTGCCACTCACTACTATGTAATACTGGATCATTTTCCTCAATAAATGAATTACCAAGTATAATATTTTTGTCTCATTTGTTTAACTGGGTTCTCTTTATCTACTTTTAGGATGTGTGTGAAAATCTGATAATGTTTTAGGTCATATTTATGCAGAAAATTCTAAATGGTTAACAAATTTTTAGGCACCACTGTAAACCACAATTGCTTGGATTGTACATTGTAAGATTGTATCAGTTGTATGTGACTCTGTATAAGTGTTTGCTAAATGATGAATTTAAAGGAATGAATAGCCAAATTACTATATTGCATTACTAATTTTGGAACCTTCAGAAAATTTTATTTTTTCAAACACCATAAGGAGCAAAACTTAAAAGTAAATATTATTTTAATTCAACCCAGTAAATGGCATTCCTCCAACCTTATGTGAACAAAAATGTATGTCATCTTTGCATTAAAATCAAAGATCATCTGACAATCAGTAAGTAAAGCGCTTGGAGTCTTTTTAGGTACACATTAGAGAAAACCACAAACAGCAAAGTGAATATGAGCTATGTACTGCTATAGCAGTAATCTTGGAGAAAAACTGACAATCTGACTGATCCTAGAGATCAGTAAAGCAGAAGAAGTGTGACAGAAGGGATTTGTTTTCTTTCTGACAGCTTCCTTTTCAGGCTAACTAATTGATCTGTGCCAAAGTGTGATTTCCTTTCTCATTCAATTTGTCCCTCTTCTTCCCACATACAATGAGACTTTTTGGTGTGACTAGAAAACATCCTGATCACACCTAATTTCCCATGAAGAAGTATTGGAAAACATCCTTTAAGCCAGCTTTTCAAATGACTGTTATGGTACTGAAAGACACAGAAGAATGCAACAGAGAGTGTGGCATGAAATGAGGACAAATGTTGCAAAATATGGCAGGAGTTGACAGTTTGTAGAAGGAGAAAGAAATTAAAAGGCATATACAACATCAGGGAGGAATGATAGAAGCAGAACTGCCAGGGGAACATGCCCTAAGTTAGAGAATAGAAAGAGTAAAACAAGCCGACAAGCTGGATCTTATTGCTGACAAGAGTACACAGCAGCATGCAGGACACATTGTGCATTTCCAGGTCTATACACATTCCTCCATTACACAAAAACCTACAGACAAACTTCTATTACACACACTCTTGTTTGAAAATAAATGTTGGACAAATGCACATAATTGAAAGGAAAACATGAAGATGTAACACCAATTTGCGGAGTTCTGGATATACTGGAACATTCGAATTGATTTAGAGGGAAGACCATAAAGAAGCGAGTTGCAATAATCAAGGCGAGAGGAAACAAAAGCATGCACCAGGATCTCTGCAGCAGCGGGAGAAAGGAAAGGGTGCACACGAGCAATGTTACGGAGATGGAAGAAAGCAGACTTAGAAACAGATTTAATGTGAGGAATAAAGGACAGAGTTGAGTCAAAAAGCACACCAAGATTACGAACCATAGAGGACATGTCAAAAGACACATCCACGATGGTCAATGAGGAGGTAGAAATGGAGGAAGGCACAGATTTAGTGCCAACAAACAAAAACTCAGTCTTCTGGGAATTGAGCTTAAGAAAGTTGGCACAGAGCCAAGAATTCAGATGAGAAATGCAATCAGTAATAGCAGAAAATGAAAATGATGAAGATGGTTTGAAACTAATATGCGTGTCATCAGCATAGCAGTGAAAAGAATGGCCATATTTCAGTATTATAGAGCCCATGGGAAGCATGTAAACTGTAAATAAAATAGGACCAAGAACGGAGCCCTGTGGGACGCCCCGTTCCACAATAACAGTTTCAGACACAGTATTCCCTAGGCGAATGAAAAAGCACCTGTTAGTCAGATATGATTTAAACCAGGTTAATACTGTGACTGAAAGTCCAACATCCGAGAGGCGTGAAACTAGAATATTGTAATCAACTGTATCGAAAGCACACGCGAAATCAAGAAGAACCAAAATAGTCGCATGACCTCGATCTGCTGCAGTAAGTAAGTCATTAAGAACATAAAGTAGTGCAGTTTCAGTGCTATACTGAGGACGAAAACCAGATTGAAAAATTTCAAAGATGCTGTTAGTGTTGAGAAAGTCCAGTAGCTGAGAGGCCACGACCCGCTCCAAAATCTTGGACAAAAAAGGAAGGTTCGAAATGGGGCGAAAATTACTGAGATGGGAGGAATCTGAATCAGGTTTCTTAAGGACAGGGGTTATAGCAGCAGTTTTTAAGGCATCAGGTACGATGCCTGAGGACAGCGAGAGATTCACCATCTGAGAAATAGAAGGAGATAGAACCAAAGCACACTTCTTGAGAAGAGCAGTAGGAGCAGGATCAAGAGAGGAAGTGGATGGTCGAGAGTCAGAAATGACCTTGGAGATGTAATTTTCATCAACTGAGGAGAAGAGGAGAGCCTACTGGTATGTTGTGGAACAAAGCAATCAGAAGAGGAAAAAGGAGTTAGTAGATGAAGTAAGGTCACGACAGATGGAGGAAGCCTTATCTGCAAAGTAGTGAAGGAAAGAGTTACAGAGATCAGCGGAAGCAGAGACCTGGTTTGGCAGCGGGTCGACAAGTTTATTAACAACAGAAAAAAGTTGACGAGGGTTAACACCAGAGGACTGGATGCGAGAAGTAAAATATGCAGAGCGCGCAGTGTTTAGTGCTGCTTTATACTTTACAATATGCTCGTTGTATGCTAAGTGGTGAACTTGTAGGCCAGATTTTTTATACAGTCGCTCAAGGCGCCTTCCCCCAGTTTTTAGTCCGAAGCTCAGTCCGAAGCTCAGAAGTAGCCGCATTTAGGTCATAAAAATCACCAGGAATCTGCCAGGTTTCAGTTAAACACTGAATATCAACATTATGGTCAGATATAAGGTCATTAATCAGCACAGCCTTGTCTGATAATGATCTGCAGTTTAACAGAGCCAGGGTAGAAGCTACAGCCGGTGTAGACCCACTTGTAGGAGTATTAGCAGATCGTGGGAGCTCCCGAGGACCCCATAGTTTACTCCACCAGTCAGCTTAGAAGTACGCCTAAGCCACTGCAAAGCAGACACAGTAGTGGGAATGAGGAGAGTAAGTGGTGTGTTTGTTGAGGTGGTGCACTTTTTTCGGCCACGATGGAGGTAGTGGTAGCGCCTGATACCCAGCTCAGAGCACAGAGTGGATATAGAGGGATCTAACTGGTGGTAAGAACGAAGTCTATGAAGCGCAGCAGAGGAGTAAGAGACCACAGAATGTGCAGGTAGTTCAATGCAGCCATTAATATTAGCCATGTGACCCTGCAGACAGAAATAAATGTGAGCTGTCCAAAAAAATAATCCATATGAAAAAGACCGAGATCCAGAGCTCCACATAGCAGTGAGGTAAGCCACCGAATGGTAAAGCCAGTGCGCAAGGCGAAAAGCCACAACAGAATAGCAGCCCAAGTTGGGTAAAGCACGTTAGCCGACAATGTAGCACGCACACAAAACTGTTAACCGGCAACTTTTGTTGACAATGACAGAGGTCAAACATTTCCTGTAAGTCTTCACTAGGTTTGCACACACACACTGTAGCTGGTATTTTGGCCCGTTCCTCCATGCAGATCTCCTCTAGAGCAGTGATGTTTTGGGGCTGTCACTGGGCAACACGGACTTTCAACTCTCCCCACAAATTTTTTCCCATAGTTGAAGTGTAACTATGATGAAAATTACAGACCTCTCTCATCTTTCTAAGTAGGAGAATTAAGTAGTAACCAGTGGTTGACTAAATACTTTTTTGCCCCACTAAATATATATATATATATATATATATATATATATATATATATATATATATATATATATATATAATTACTATTATAATTATTTACCAGAACTGCGTGGTTCCTAATAATTAACTGCTCACTTCAGGTCCTGAATATTTGTACTTGATTATGGTCAGGACCTTGATTGGTCAATCCAAAACATTAACTTCATTTTTCTTTAACTATTCTTTGGTAGAATGGCTTAGTGTTTAGTGCCATTATCTTGCCTCATGACCCACATTTTCTTGAGACTCATTCACAGACAGATGTCCCTAATATTTTCCATTTGAATGTGCTGGTATAACTCAACATTCATTGTTCCATCAATGAAGCCAAGTTGTAAGCCTGGCCCAGATACAGAAAAAACAGGCCCAAACCATACAACCACCACCATTTTTCACATATCGGATTAAGATCTTGTGCTGAAATGTGTTTTTCTTTCTCTAGATCTGATCTCATGCTTTTCATATCAAACAAAAAGGTCAGTTTTGGTCTCATCCAGCAACAAGAAATTTTCGAAATAGCTTCCTGTCTTGTCCATGTGCCATGTCACAGGCACATGGACAAGACAGGAAGTTACCCCGGGTTCTTTTCTAACCTATGTACACCTTGCTCTTGGAGTGATCTTGGAGTGTTGGTTTACCACTCATGGATTAGATGAGCTACAATACTATGTAAGAACAGTTGTCATCAATGGCAATAGAAAGTTTAGGTTATGTACAGTACATAAGAGACAAAGTTGATATAAATACCAAAAAACAGCAAAAGACTATTTTTACGTTAAATGACAGCTTAAACAAGCTTAGTAAATGGATATAATTTTAGAAATTTAAATTTTATCCATTGAACAGCCTAGTCTTCCTAAACATGAGAGTGTTATATCACTGGCCACTTTTTAAAAAAATTACATTTGTTAAATCAACTTGTGAATAGGCTTTGGAATTCTCTCCATATCTCTGACATGCAGGCCTATTAAAATTACAGGCCACCATTTGATGCTTACCAATTGAGCAAGGAAAAAAGGGGAAAAAGAAAACTACTTTCTGGATAACCATGAGATTTTCTTCAGAATTAAAGAAATACTCACTGAATTTTCAAAGCCAACTCTAGAGATGCCAATCAGTGAGAGTACCAGACAATTTATTCATCTGACAAAGCGGAGAATGTAAGATGCGTATCATCTGTCGTAATGAGACTGAAGTACCCAGAACATCAGCACAATCAGAGGGATTATCAAACCATTAAGTTGGGTTTGTTGGCAGTGATTAAAATCGACTTCATTCTTGAAGGTTATTCAGACTCCTGCTGGGAGAACAATATTTAAACCATTTTTTTCTGTGGCCCACAAAATGATTCATGCAAAGTAAACTGAAATGAGGAAAACATTTAAAATTTGCCACTCTCAATTAAAATGAGATTTTGGATGAAAGGAATTGCATGGTGATTACCCATATAAAGTTTTAAAACTAAAAAGCAATCAGTTGAACTGTGAGGAAGACATTGAAATCAATTCATTTGTATTTGTCAATTTTATTACTTGTTCACTAAGAGACCTTCTTGATTTCAAAAGCTTCAGTTAATGAAGCAAAAGCTCATCATATATTTGTAGAGAAGTGTTTCCTGCTGGTTTGAGCTGAGGAGGTGTGTATGCAGCTGAACTGCCTTGGATCAATAGCAGCAAATTACACTGGAGATTGATACACACAACTTGCTAGTTTAGACTCAAAAGTGAAGACTAAACAACCTTTTGTCTTTTAAACACATTCTAATACCTACTGGGATAAAGCATCATTCACAGTCTCCTTTACTGTTCAGATTTTCTTTTCAACATAATGAACCACTGTCAGACTCCTGGTTAACATACTTGCTGTAGATTTATAGATTACGGCAATTCAATTGCCAGTAAACTGTTACATTACAGCAATACACAGCACAATAAAATTATTTACTGCACCTATTACTGTAATTATTCTGTGGTATTTAACTTGAAGAAATGTTTATTGATTAATCTTTAGTATCCTTTTTATATTTGTAAGGGTTGCAACTGGTTTCAAGCCTACTTTGAGAATGTAGGACTAGATCTGAGTGACAGTCAATTGCAGGGCATCACATATGCTTCTAATGACAATTTAGAGTAGCCAAGGCATGATTTGATGAAAAGAACACACAAAAACCTGCACAGTAACAGTAGGCAAACAACCTGTTATTTGGAGTGATATACCACCAAATCTTCTGTGCCTCCAATCATTGGCTGTTGACATTGAGGTCGGGACTTTGGCACAGTAGTTAGCACCATCACCTCATAGCTCCAAAATCTTGTTAGGTCAACTGGTCGGTGTGAGCAAGTGTGTATATATGTGTGTGTGTTTGTGTGTGTGTATGTGTGTGTGTGTGTGTGTGTATGTGTTTGTGCGCGCACGTGCCCTGCAATGGACTGGTGCCCTGTCATGGTTCCTAGATCCTTGTGCTGTCAGTTAGGCCCCAGCTTCCTGCGACCCTGAAATTAAGTGTGTATGCAAATGAATGAATGAATGAATCAAAACTGATTGATTTGTACACATTTCTAGATACGTACTAAAGATTTTAAATGACATTTTGACAGTAGAGAGCTAGAGAGATATATGAAAAAAGTAAATAATTAAAGATGTATTGCTCAGGCCTCAAACTGTTCCATATAACAGAGTTTATCATCAGTTAAAAAAATCACAACACCCTAATATATCCTGTCTAAAATGTGGCTCAATGTCAACATTTAAACTTCTAAATTTGGATCTGTGGCAAAACGTAGTTTGATATGACTCAGATCAGATCTTATGCCAAGAATTTTCAAGACATGTTATGGTTCGCCAGGGACGGGCGAACCATGTAAAATAAAAAGGGGTTTTAGGGCCCAGTTGCAGTTAGCTCCAAATGGAACAGCTCAACAGCTCTTTTACAGGTCCACTGTGGAGAGCATTTTGAGCAGTTGCATCACAGTGTGGTACAGCTGTGCTGAACACAAGGTCCTGCAGAGAGTGGTGAAAACTGCCCAGAACATCACCGCAGCTGCCCTAACACCCATGCAGGACCTCTACAACAAGAGATGTCTGAGGAAGGCCTTCAGCATCTCCTCTGACCCCACACACCTCAGTCACTTCCTGTTCCAACTCCTTCCATCTGGAAGAAGGTACAGGAACATCAGAGCCAGAACCACCAGACTCAAGAACAGCTTTTCCCCCCACGCTCTTAAACTGGTCACACCACCCACAAACTGAACAATACACAGACTGACCACTTGTCCATTTCCTAAGATACTCACATAGAGCTCCATCAGCTCAAAAGACTCCACCAGCTATGCTGTTCTCTTATCCTTCTAGCTACAATCTTTATACTTGAACCATGTCCACCTGCACGTGTATATACTTGTATGTATTGTATCAATGTCTGTCTATTGTACTATTAATTATGCTCTTGATGTCTCGTCTCGCACTATGTCCTTCTGAAACTGCACTGGAGATCTAGCCTAAAGGTGTTTTGTTTTACCCTTTTTCAGTATGAAGACAATAAAGTTGAATTGAATTGAATGGACAAACCAAATAAAATAAACAATAAAAAAGGGAGGTGTGTGTGGGGAAAAACACCTGAACTCAAGGTTTGCCTGGCGCATGTGAGGCATGTCATGGTTCTGCCCATGGCGGGCAGCAGGACAAGGACGCGAACGTGAGGCATGTCACGGTTCTGACCAACACAGGCAGCATGACATGGACGCGAAAATGAGGGATGAGGCTGATAGACAGCACAGCGTACCTCAAAAATGCGATAGCGGGGAAGAAGGGAGAGGGGGTGAGAAGTGAGCCCAAAAAGGGCTGGAGCGGTGAGCGAGCGAACAAAAAAACCTGAGAGAAGGAGGGAGGCCATAAGGGCAGAGAGGGAAGCGAGCAATGGTTTCTGTCCCTACCCTAGCTTCAAAACCCTACCTCCAGCCTCCTGACCATACCACAGCTGATTGTTTTTGAACCCTCAGCTGAACCTCATTCCCAGACAAACCGTGAAAGTCGCCGCAACAGCACGCATGAGAAGGGCAAGGTCTCAAATTGGAGTAGGGTGCGACTGTGGGAGCAGTTGTAAGAAAATGGAAGACATACAAGACCATTGATAATCTCTCTCGATCTGGGGCCCCACGCAAGATCTCATCCTGTGGGGTCAAAATGATCATGAGAACTCTGAGGAAAAATCCCAGAACTGCACGGAGGGACCTGATCAATGACCTGCAGAGAGCTGGGACCAAAGTAACAAGGCTACCATCAATAACACACAATGTCGAAAGGGACTGCAGTGCCAGATGCAGTGCCAGGCGTGTCCCCCTGCTTAAGCCAGTACATGTCCAGACCCATCTGAAGTTTGCCAGAGAGCATATCGATGATCCAGAAGGGGATGGGGAGAATATCATGTGGTCAGATGAAACCAAAATAGAACTTTTTGGTAAAAACTCGACTCGTCGTGTTTGGAGGAAGAAGAATGCTGAGTTGCATCCCAAGAACACCATACCTACTGTGAAGCATGGAGGTGGAAACATCATGCTTTGGGGTTGTTTTTCTGCAAAGGGGACAGGACGACTGATCCTTCTTAAGGGAAGAATGAATGGGGCCATGTGTCGTGAGATTTAAAGCCAAAACCTCCTTCCATCAGTGAGAGCATTGAAGATGGAACATGGCTGGGTCTTCCAGCATGACAATGATCCCAAACACAGCGCTCGGACAACAAAGGAGTGACTCCGTAAAAAGCATTTCAAGGTCCTGGAGTGGCCTAGCCAGTCTCCAGACCACAACCCCAATAGAAAATTTGTGGGGAGGAGTTTGAAGTCGTGCTGCCCAGCCAACAGCCCCAAACATCACTAATGCCATGCTTACGAATAACTGAGCCTAGTGGCAGCATGTACAGAGAGAATAAAAGCGGGCCAAGCACTGACCCCTGAGGCACGCCATACTTCACTTTTGAGAGCTTAGATCTTAGATTATTTATATGAACAAACTGGCTGGTGAATGTACTCTTCTATGTGGCCACATGTGTTGCCTCTCATGGATGGGCTTCCAACTGCCATTTTTCAGCAGGATAATGCTCATTCACACACAGCAAGAGTGCATTTGCCATGCATAGATCCAACGTATTGTTAAGTGTATCATGATGAAAAATTAGCGGTTTCTATCAATTTTGAGGTAGAACTACAAGTGAACTTCACTTTAAAGAAGTACTTAATGAATTATGAATGGGTCAGAGTACTCTTAAATTAAAGTGCTATGAAGGGTTTTAGGAAATGCTTGTAAATTTAAGAATGTTCTTAAGTATGAGGTTATGACGTTCTTAGCATTAACACCATTTTGGCAAACCCACCCCAGATCTTTACTTCATAGGAAGCTTTGTGAAGTCTGCAATGGCCACCTGTCACTGTGATAGCAATGCCATGTACAGTTGTATCTAATACACAACTGCAATGGATTCATGCTGGTAGATTAAGGAAGGTGGGGGACAATGGTAGTTGAGATATGATATCTTGTATGTGTCCCCCTCTCTACCCTCTCCTGCTATCCCTATCCCTAAGACTGATTGACCAGCTGGCTCTTCAGCAGACAGCACTCTTCAGTTATATTGATATCAATGCCATTACTTACATGTTGCAGTCCCTTGCCAATGAGACTGGTGATACTTTTGATCTGATTAATCAGAAAATGAAAGCCATGTGATAGGTGGTGCTCAAAAATTAGAGAGTCCTATACCTAACTGTGTCTGTAACATGCTAAACACTTACTGTGTTTGTACATATCTGATAATTATGATAACCTTACTGCTTATGAGGCTATATTTCACTCCCTTGTCCTCTTACCTCCACCAGTAAAACCATGGTTTTCTTGGTTTAATGGACTCTGGGGCGATTGGGGTAAATTGTTGATTGCCATTACGGTTACTGTCTGCCTTGTTTTGTTATTATTATGGTGCTGTCTTTCCATGCATTGAAAATGCTGCACTCTTTAGTTAAATGCTCTGTATCTGTTATGGTTAAACCTACATGTGTACTAGCAACTACTGTGCTACATGCTTATGAATGGGCATTGCTAGAATGTAAATGCTTTAGTATGATAATGTGAATTGCTTGAGTATGCTCTGTATGATGATGTGACCTTAGATTAACCCTGAAGACAAGCACATTCTTTCTGCATTTTGATACAAACAGGCTGACCACAAGGTTGTTGCGCTAGCATTCTCTGACAAGATAATATTCATTTTATCTTTACTGCGTATTACACACTGCTTGTGAGGGGTCAGACAGTCACAGGCTACTTCCTCTCTATTCAATGCACTTTCTTTATAAACCCCTGATGTGTGAGCAATAAACAGGATGCCTCTGTACTTTGACTTGACTACTCTCTATTTATTCAAAACTGTCTCCCAGGTATCTGTAGACAGAGAGCAATGCAACCAGCACCTGTTAAATCTCTCAACTGTAGAAAAATACCTTACAGCAGTGGTGAGCGTTCAGCAGCACAACTCACAGCACTGACCTTCTTAACAGAATCCTGCTGTCTAGTATCCTTCTCCTTCAGTCAAGGACAGGACACAATGACATGACCAAATTTATAACAGTAGAAACAGTCACTGAAGTTTATTTAAGTCTGAGTAGAAGCAAGGGAACCAGAAACACACCAGCAACAGCTTTCCCAAAGGAATGTGAGGTGGCTCACAGAGAGATGGTGGCAATATAAAAATGCAGTCTCATGTGCTTACACATACTCGTCCACGAACATAGTGGCTTCAGCCAAAACATTAACTTTGTGCTCATTTAAATAAAGGATTACTTGCTCTGCCAGACACTCCTTAAATGCTTCCAAAAATTCTCAAATTTACTAGCAGTACACTATGTCTCAAATAGGACCATTTCAACTCTAGTGAATTCCACAAGTTTGCGAGAGGCTTTTAGCCAACTTCCTAGAGGCTTGCTGGTAAGCCTCAGGAACACGTTCACAGGCGCAAAGCACCATAGCCACCAAAGCTTACATGGCCAATTAATCATAGTGGACAATAAGCACAAGAAAATAACATCAATTTAATGCTCTATAAACACCAGAGTTATGCAATGTGGTGACTACCATCAAAATTAGGACCTAGACCAATCTGGAGCGAGTGGTGAGATTGTAACAATGTATACCTACTAGATAGGATCTTCTGAGCAACCAATGCATAACAGAGCTCAGTTTTCATTACCTTTTTAGTAGCAATGCACAGAATAGATACATTGAAAAATCCAGGCTGGTTGGGGCTGAAGGAGTGGGGGGGGGGGGGGGTTTATGACTGGCATAACCTTACATAACCCAACAGTCACCCACTATACACAAATAAATGGAATAATCATTATCATTATTCACAACCTAAAAGTTGTTGTTTTAAGAAAGCTAAAAAGAAAACAAAACAGGTGGATTGAACAGATTAGTCAATAGTGATGACTATTGTAACGGGTGTGTGGTTGGACGGCGTTGACTACATAAAGGGACACTATCACTGAATATTTAAAGGTGTCCAGAGGGGAAAATAATGAAAAGCCACACCAGCCTTTATTTCTGTGACTGATTTTGGATCTGAAGAAGCAACACCGGTTTGTTCGCCACAAGTGACTTTTTCAGGTCAGAGTTTGTTGTCTAGATTGTCCTGAGGTATTTCAACGAACTGTGCAAGGTATGTTTTTGATGTCCCTCGGACTGATGTTGAACTAAAACAGTTCTCACTAATCCAAAGTGCTTACTGTGCACAATTTAACTGTTTACTGAGTTTTGTGAATTGTGAATTCTGTGAATGTTTTTTGTCTTTACTTTGTTTTAAGAGACAATGTTTGAAAGATGGCAGATAGTAAGTCATATTTTTCTGGGGGTGAGGGTAATAATGTTCATGGATTCAGTGAATGCCAGTTTGGTGTGGGGAGGGGGTTTATTAACCAGCCTACAGTAACTAGTACACCATGGCCTAGAGCTGTGACATTGAGTTCAACAGTAGTGATGTCCACACGTCACATTGATGATGTCATACCAAGTTTAGAACAGAACCCAGATTTAGATGTACTCATCACACAAATTGCTGAAAAGTTAGGTATATCCATTACAGCTCAGCTGCAATCTGATAAAAGCACACATAGCGTTACATATCCTCAGAGGTGATACTGTCCAATGTTAAGCTAGTCATGCAACCAGATGTGAAAGAACCTCTTATATTTAGGGGTGATGGTTCAAATAGGTACACAGTACAGGAGTGGGAAAATCTAATTACATTATATTTAAGGAGTGAACTATTCCATTAAGTCATTAGCACTCACGATCAAGAGATCCTGCATAGGCTAATGGGCAAAGCAGGGGATGTGGTGAGGATAAAGTTGCATAATAACACATCAGTTGACCACACCAAGGACCCAGCCATGCTCTTTGACATCCTGAGACAACATTTCAGCAAACTGACATATTCCAGCATGCCCTTAGCTGATTTCTATCGGACATTACCAACGCCAAGTGAAGACGCCTTGGAGTAGTGGATACGGCTGACTAAGATATTGGATGTGGTGAGTGAATGTCTAAAAAAGCAAAGCCGAAGCATTGCTTGGCAACCCAAGCCATGAGATCAGTATGATTTTTATCAAGCACTGCCCAAATTAGTCCCTTGCAAATGTTTTCAAGTTCACATATGCGGAACAATGATCAGCTTGTGAAATTCAGGAGAGACTTGATGATCACATGCAGGAAAAGAAGACTTGAACAGCAGTCATTCCTCAAAAACCAAGCACAGTTGAGTACAAAGTCCATAATCAGTGCCCCGTTGAAGAGGTGTGCATCTCAAATATTGTCTTGTATGTCTTCCATTTTCATACAGTTGCTTCCACAGTTGATTTATTCACACCAACCTGCTTGACTATTGTAGATTCACTCTTCCCAGCCTGGTGCAGCTGTACAATTTTCGTCCGGGTGTAATTTGACAGGTCTATGGTCTTGAGTTTGAGGCTGTGGACAGATGTATAATAAAAAACAGATAATGACGTAAAACAGGTGCCATTTATACAGGTAACGAGTGGAGGACAGAAGAGCTTCCAAAAGAAGAAGTTACAGGTCTATGAGAGCCAAAAATCTTGGTTGTTTGTGGGTGACCAAATACTTATTTTCCACCATGATTTACAAATTAAATTCTTTAAAAATCCTACAGTGTGATTTCCTGGATTTTTTTCTCATTTTGTCCCTCATAGTTAAAGTGTACCTATGTTGAAAAGTACAGACCTCTCTCGTCTTTCTAAGTAGGATAACTTACACAATCAGTGGCTGACTAAATACGTTTTTACCCCACTGTACATGGCATTCGTCTCATAGATGATTGTCCCTTCCTGCTACCATATTGGAGAGTATCCCCAGCTTTCCATCAAAAGTTGAGACAAACCCTCACTGACATTGAAGACAGAGGGATTATTAAAAAGTCTATAAGAGAATATGCATCACCCCTGCTGATCGTGTGGAAAAAAAGGGCTGCAAATTTGTACAGATTTCAGATGGCTGAACACGAGAACCCTGAAAGATGCGCACCCCTTATCCCACCAGTATGAATGTTGCTGCTCTGGGAGGTAGCTGGCTTTTCAATACAATGGATTTAACCCCTGGTTTCTACAATAACTTGATGCACAAAGATGACAAAAAGTATACAGCTTTCACAACCCCACATGGGCTGTATGAATACAACCACATGCCTCGGGGACTTTGCAACATTCCAGCATCCTTCATAAGGATGATGCTCAGTATCTTCGGAGACTTGAACTTCACGAAACTCTTGTGCTACCTTGACAATGTTCCCATCTTCGTATTATCATAAACAGAGGCTCTGTGCAGGTTGCGACAAGTGTTCCAGAGGCTGAGAGAGAATGGCTTGAAATTAGCTCCTAGAAATGTCATTTGCTATGAAAGCAGGTGGTATGTCTGTCAATCCAATTAAGGTGGAAGCCATTTCAGCCATAGAGGTGCAGGATTTACTGGAGGATGATGAGGCTACACCTTCCATGAAAATAATTAAATCTTTCCTGGTATTGGTATATGGTATTCTACTACCAGCATTTCATACCCAACTGTCCATCACTTGCAAAACCTCTGTTTGCGCTCACTGCTGGGCAGAAAAGAAGAGGGAAGATGGCTAAAGACTGGAAGTCTAGGGTGTATTCAGAAAACTTTAAGTCATTATCCATTTGCAAAACCCATTTGGCAGAGGTTGCTAGACGAGCCATATCCTTATTCAGCAGTACAACGGTGCAGAGGAGGATTCTGTACAGGATGCTTTTAGAGTATGCTGCCAGTCCTAAATTTGCAGATCAGTAAACCGAACCTCACCCAAGGTCAGGTTTGGTGCTGCTGAGTTTAAAGCCCTTTGTCATACTCATTGCCAGTGGCTTGATGCAGCAGAGGTCAGAGCCACCTATCTAACACAGCATGTCCAACATCTGTCAAGCTGCCAAAATGATGTACCTGTGTTTTCGTTAGCAGAGCTCAAGTCCAGTCAGGAGGGAAACCCAGTCATCTCCATTCTCCATCATCTCCAGCGACCATCAAAACAGGAAAAGCAGGGTGCTGATTCCCGGGTGCTCAGGCTGTTCAAGCAGTGGGGCAAGTTATGCGCTCAGGATGGTGTGGTGTATAGAGTGACCAAAGACCCTATCTTCAAGCAAAAGGCACTTCAATATGTGCTACCTGCAAGTCTTAAGGACCGAGGATTGTTCGGCGTTCATGATCTGGCAGGTCACCAGGGTCAAGACCAAATTCTATCACTAGCAAGACAGTGTTTCTATTGGCCTGACATGGAGAAGGATGCCAGAGAGTATGCTAAATGTTGTCAAAGGTGTGTTTTTTAAAAAGAACCAGAGCCAGCGACTTGTGCACTCTTGGAAAGTATCAAAATTCAGCTCCTATGGAGTTGATTTGCATAGATTTTTTGGTCGGCCAAAGACAGTCAACAGGGGGCAGTGGATGTTCTTGTGGTGAGCAACCATTTCACCAAACTAGCTCATGCTTTTCCTTGTGCCAACCAGACAGCTAAACAGGTTGCCAAGAAACTCTGGGACAATATATTCTGCATATATGGGTTTACAGAGAGAATCCATTCTGACCAGGGCACAAATTTCAAGAGCAAGCTGATTGCAGAGCTTCTTCATCTGGCTGGTGTTGCGGAATCTCATACCACAGCTTACCTTCCTATGGGAAATCAGTGTACAGAGAGATTCAATCAAATGCTGAGTAATATGCTCCATACTCTTCCTTTAAAGGCTAAGAACAAGTGGCCACAGCAGACCCAGACAGCAACGGCAAGCTGACCAGTACAACAAGCGCATCAAAGGCATTTACCTGTCAGCAGGGTGTCGTGTGCTAGTAGCAGGCAAGGGAGAGTGAGGCAAAAGGAAGTTTGGAGAAAAATAGGAAGACAACCTGTACACTGTCATTGATGCAAACCCAGCATTCACGTGCACAAAATACAGGATGCAGCAGGGCACAACAAAGTTGTCCACAGAAACCTTTTGATGAAAGTCAACTTTTACCAGTTTCAGGGGTGCACCAGAGAAAAGATGCTCATGAAACTGACTTGTCATTAATTGCTGTGGAGTCAGACTTGGAGAACAAGGCTGGTGGGGAACAGGCAGTTCCATCATCTGAGGTGACAGTGCAGGACTCGTCGAACTTTGGATATGGAGAAGAGTCAGTAGCCTCTTCATCTGAGGACTCAATAGGGCTGATATGATTGATTCAGACAGGCCTCTTCCACCCATCCCAGTAACTCATCCTGCTGGTAATGAACGTGACACAGTTCTTTCACACTCCAATGCACCACATACACCATTTGATGAGACGTTGTCACTCAGTGATTCATGTTTCACTATCAAAACTGATGGCCATTTTAGAACACATGCAGGGAGATTAGTGAAATCAGTGATTAATAGAGTCAATGGTCCAGAAATCTGTTTTGAAAGGTCCACGTTACATTTGGTTACAGGTTGTGAGTATTTTCCATTGTTATGAGGTTTGGCATTGTTATTAAATGTTTTAATCTTATTACACTACATTACATTAATTGTATACTGTATATGATGAAGTTGATGGGAACAAGTTGTGTGGCGTAATAAGGCGTCACATTATTCTAAGGGCATCTAAGGGTCTTACTATTTTCTTGTTCCAGTTTTTGTCAGCATAGGATTTTGACAACTCATTATGCCAACAAAAGAGCATCCAATCAGGATGTTGATGAATTTTAGGAGGGGTGAATGTATAAAATGTATATTGTTCTTACTATTAGAATTCTACCAATTCCTGATTAGTCTTGTTGTAATTATTGCTCTTATGCATTTCCATGGGGAAATTATTATTATTATTATTATTATTATTATTATTATAATGTTTAATTTTTTTTTTTTTTATATATTTATTTAATAATGTACTGTCACTTTAAGAGAAATGCTGTCAGGCTCTGGCATTACAGTGATGCCTTCAGTCTGCGCTTTTGAATGCTGAGAGGAGGCACAGTCCTTCCTTCAAGTATTGTAGATCCAAATAACACAACACAGAATATATGTATTTGTCTAATATGGGCGTGTGGTTGGATGGCACTGACTACATAAAGGGACACTATCACTGACTATTGTCAGTGTCTAGTCACACCCGCTACAGTTGGAAGCAGCTGCCAAGGTTGGAAAGTCAGCCTCCATACAGACTTTGGAAGGGCCTTTGGAAACTGTAGGATTGATGGAAAAGCTGTGGTGACAGCTCCAGGAACCTCAGCAGCAGAGGTGGCTATGGGAGGTTCAGCAGAAGTGGATCTCAGGATGACCATCAGAGACAACAGTCACAGGAGGTTCAGTGATGGTGATGATAAATGTGGAGGCAGTAACAAACAATGCCCATCCCAGACCATGTCGGGACCAAAATACTCTTCCTTGGAGGAGAAAGCCCACAGACCCACCATTCACCCACTCCACCTACATCTAAAGAAGTACTTTAGATCAGCAGGCAGCATGATGAACCAGCTTGCAAGGAAATAGCCAGCCTGGGCACAGCAGAGAGGTGCAGGTATAAAAGATTTAAAAGAAATTTTTTTTAAATAAGATCAAACATAAACACAGCCTAAGGAACACACTGAACATAATAGACAAACAACACAAAGAAAAGAGGAAAATACATCATGACTGATATTTACACCAGTTAATACACCTGGTAATAAGATGTGATGCTATGCAGATTTAAAACCAAGTGTGTTCTATCAAATCTGTAGCTCTCCTTCAAGGTATGTAGATTAAGAATAATATGATGTTCTGCTATTTTCTTTCGGGATTAAATAAAGTGTTATATTGTCTTCTCTTAATCTAGTTTTCTGAAAAGTCTGTTTCTTGGCAAAGTCGTAATTACAACCCCACATCTGAAAAAGTTGAGATGGTATGGACAATGCAAATAAAAAAAAATTATATGTAGTGTTCCTTACATTTCCTTTGACTTTTATTTAATTGCAGACAGTATGAACCCAAGATATTTCATGTTTTCTGGTCAACTTATTTTCATTTGTTAATAAACATCCATTCTTGCATTTCAGGCCTGCAACAAATTGGCGTAAAATAATGGAATAAAAAAAAGAAATAATGAAAACATTTCAAAATTATTTCAAACAGGTAATGTCAACAGGCGATTATAGTCATGATTTGGTACAAAAACAGTATTCTGAGTCTAAGAGGAACATTCAGTGGTGCTTGAACGTTTGTGAACCCTTTAGAATTTTCTATATCTCTGCATAAATATGACCTAAAACATCATCAGATTTTCACAAGTCCTAAAGGTAGGTAAAGAGAACCCAGTTAACCACATGAGAGAAAAATATCATACATGGTCATTTATTTATTGAGAAAATGATCCAATATTACATATTAGTGAGTGGCAAAAGTCAAAACCTTTGTTTTCAGTATCTGGTGTGACCCCACCTGTGCAGCAATAACTGGAACTAAATGTTTCCTATAACTGTTGATCAGTCCTGCACAATGGCTTGGAGGAATTTTAGCCCATTCCTCAGTACAGAACAGCTTCAACTCTGGGATGTTGGTAGGTTTCCACACATTAACTGCTCACTTCAGGTCCTTCCACAACATTTCGATTGGATTAAGGTTAGGACTTTGACTTGGCCATTCCAAAATATTAACTTTATTCTTTTTTAACCATTCTTTTTTTAGAACGACTTGTGTTCTTAGAGTCAATGTCCTGACATTTTCTTTTAGGATTCTCTGATATCATTCAGAATTCATTGTTCCATTAATGATGGCAAGCCGTCCTGACCCAGATGCAGCAAAACAGACCCAAATCATGATACTACAACCACCATGCTTCACAGATGAGATAAAGTTCTTATGCTGGAATTCAGTGTTTTCCTTTGTCCAAACATAACACTTTTTAAACCAAAAAGTTCTATTTTGGTCTCATACATCCAAAAAACATTCTTTCAGTAGCCTTATGGCTTGTCCACATGAACTTTAGCAAACTGCAGATGAGCAGCAATGTTCTTTTTGGAGAACAGTGGCTTTCTCCTTGCAACTTTCTCCATCTACACCATTGTTGTTCAGTGTTCTTCTGATGGTAGACTCATGAACATTAACATTAGCCAATGGGAGAGAGGCCTTCAGTTGCTTAGAAGTTACCCTTGGGTCCTTTGTGACCTCGTCAACTATTACACGCCTTGCTCTTGGAGTGATCTTTGTTGGTCGACCACTCCTCAGGAGGGTAGCAATGGTCTTGAATTTCCTTCATTTGTACACAATTTGTCTGACTCAGAATTGGTAGAGTCCAAACACTTAAGAGATGGTTTTGTAACATTTTCCAGCCTTATGAGCATCAACCACTCTTTTTCTAAAGTCCTCAGAAATCTCCTTTGTTCATGCCATGATACACTTCCACAAAAATGTTTTGTGAAGAGCATGCTTTGATACAACTGTTTTTAAATTAAAATAGGGTGCCGACTCACACCTGATTGTCATCCCATTGATCCAAATCACCTTAATTTTACCTTCAAATTAACTGCTAATCCTAGAGGTTCACACATTTTTTCCCGATCACTGATATGTAGTATTGGATAATTTTAATATCAATAAATAAATTACCAAGTATAATATTTCTGTCTCATTTGTTTAACTGGGTTCTCTTTATGTACTTTTAGGATTTTGTGGAAATCTGATGATGTTTTAGGTTATATGGTGAAATATAGAAAATTCTAAAGGGTTCACAAACTTTCAAGCACCACTGTACACTCTGAGTCTGTCATTGAACACCTGCTGAACTTTTCCTATAAATACCCCCATTTCCATTCACTCCCTTGTCTGACATTCCTCACTTCACACCCTGTTTCTCCTGGCTTCCAGTCCTGGTTTGTTGCTGCCTTTTCTTTTCATTGTCTCTGTGCATTCTGGTGTTCAGTGTTTAAGTGTGTCTGTTGGGTCATGTTAGTATGTTTATGTTTATGTTGAACATGTTAGTATGTTTATGTTAGTACAATCTTTGTTTGTCTTTGTTTGTATAGCACATTTTCTAGTTTGGTTAGCTCAGCACTATTTGTTAGCATTATATAGTCTGTTTGTTTAGCACTGCCTGTTAGCATCTTCTTGGTATAGTTTGTATACTGTATATCAGCATCGTGTGTCTATGCCTGTTAGCTTTAGTCTGTTGTTTGTTTATGTTAGATCTGTTAGCACTGGGTGTTGGTTATTAGATTACTTTGTGTGTCTTTGCCCTGCTTTGCTCACTGTTCACTGTAAATAAGCCTCCATTTCCCTTCTGTCACAGATTGCCATTACATGGATGTTATGTGCTCCTCCTTGCCGTCACGGGATGATCCGGACAAAGCCATTTGCTTGTTCTCCACTGGACTGCTAAGCCACCGAGGGAGAAGCTAGGGCACTTACTGAGTTTGCCTTCAGCTGTACAAGACTGTATTTAGGCAGGGTCCTAACTCTCCCACGGTGCGGGTCGTATGCTTGGGATAATCTCCTTTTTGACTGTTGTGGTGGTAGATGGAGAGTCTCCATTTCTTTCTCTTGCGGATCGCCGGAATCTATGTTTCGTTCGCGGTAAGCCCGGTTGTATTAACGTGTTTGTTAAACTGGTTATGTTTTCGAGCGGCTGTTAAGCCAGTAAAGTAAATGGTATGTTGTCAAGCCTGGTTAGGTGTGTATGCTGCGTAAGCCCGGTTAAATTAACGTGTTTGTTAAAGCGGTTATGCTTTCGAGAGGCTGATAAGCCTGTTAAGTTAACGTTCTGCTGCTAAACCTGTGTATGTTTTGTTTCCTGGAGAAGTTTACGCATCTGTTTGCAGACCAGCTCTCGAAATAAACTATCATGGTGATAACTGTAGAACCTGCGCTAATCTCCTATTTGCCTGCCAGGCCCCGTCTTGACACCTTCCTTCAGTCCACTGAGCATGACACCCTTTTGTACAGATCTACGGCCGCAGCACACCAGTGCCAATATCTCATGTTATAGCACTCTCTCTCTCTCGTGTATTATTGCTTAATTATATAATGTATAATCGTACTAATTTTCCTAGTTTGCTCTTTGCTGTTTGGTTTAAACTTATGATGACACCATCTGTAGAAGTTCAGATACCAGAAGTGCTAACACTACTGACAAGGCAAATGCCCCATGGAATGAATGGAGGCTGGAGATACATACACACTGGAAGCACAAATTGGAAGGGTATGAGTCTAACAAGTCAAGTCAAGTCAGATCTATTTATATAGCACTTTTTACAATGGAGCATTGTCTCAAAGCAACTTTACAAGTTTAGATTATCTCCTAATAACTACGTCCAATCCCAAATTGAGCAAGCTTAGTGCGACAGTGGCAAGGAAAAACTCCCTAAGTGTTTTTCCTTGGGAAGAAACCTTGGGAGGACCAAGACTCAAAAAGGGACCCAACCTCATTGGGCGGCGTAGATGATAAATCTAAGAGAGAAACTAAAGTCATTGAGTCAAAGTTCGAATAAAACGTGAAGTATGCACATCGGCATTAAGTGGCCCAGGTATGATGGGGCTGGAGCTGATGACGGAAGCAGCTTGAGTGGAGCTGTAGGGGATGAACATCATGTGTGGGGCTGGAACTGGCACCGGAACACAGCTCGGAGAGAAAACAGAAAATGTAATTAGTTATTGATTAAGAGCACAGTGTCAATTAACAATCACTGATGCCATGTCAATCATTGATGCCATGTGTAGCATGAGACCCCGGCAGCATTAGCTATAGCAGCATAGCTAGAAAGAGAAGAACTGGTAGGAAACACAGCCAAGAGGGATCACATGAGACATTGGCAACCCCACGAGCGGCAGGAAGACAGCAACCCAATAATGTTTTGATCACATAAGACTCTTTGGACTATTAACCCCCAGCTCTGCCCCTTGGGAGTTTCGTAAGGCAAGGATGCATGAGTCAAGATCACGAAGACCGAAGCCCAGTTCAGCCAAGACCACCCACTCGACACTCCCGGCTAGCGGACAAGGCAGGCAGGCCAGACAATGACTCCAGACTCCGGCCCCAGTGACCCAAGCCATGCATCTGCTGTCTAAATCCTAGTCAAAAACCTGCGCGGTGCAAATAGGTATGTCCTTTACTTTAAAACTTTGGAGAGAGTGTTTTTGAGTCTCGAACAAAAGTGGGAAGTTTTATCCCATAGTTGGGGGGGCCATGTATGAGGAAAGCCTTTCTCCCTGCTGTGACTTTTTTTAATTCTAGGAACTAAAAGAAGTCCTGCAACCCTGCGAACGAAAAAGTAGACGAGTTGGATTTTGTAAAACTCTAAAAGTTTTCACTCAGATAATGTGGGCCAGGCCATGTAGAGCTTTATAAGTTATAAGAAGTATTTTATAATCAATGCTGAATTTGACTGGTAACCAGTGTAGTGATGATAGAACAGGGAGTGATATGATCAAATTTTTCTAGATCCAGTTAGCACTCGGGCAGCTTGCATTCTGAACTAACTGAAGTATATTTATATATTTACTAGAGGCATCCAGTATAGTAAGGTCGTTACAGTAATCCAACCTTGAGGTTAAAAACGCATGAACTAGTTTGTTCCTGCATCATTAAAAGAGAGGATATTTCTAAGTTTAGCGATTATTACGTAATTGAAAGAAAAAAAAAGCAATTCGAGTGATGCTGTACAGCAAAGGAGAGATCTGAATCAAATGTGACCCCTAAGTTTTTTACAGACACAACTGGAGAATACTGGACAGTCATACTAGATTTAAGGATAGATGTAGCCAACCTGTCTCGTCACAGCCTTGGGTCCCCACTAATAGAACCTCAAGTTTTATCTGAGTTAAGTAAGAGGAAAATTAAATAACATCTGATCTTTTATTTCCTTTACACAGTCCTCAATTTGTTGATTGTAAGGCTGTCATTAGGTTTGGCTGATATGTTACAGCTGTGTATTTCATCTGCATTAGCAGTCATCTAATTAGGATAGATGTAGCCAACCTGCTCGTTCACCCCTTGGGTTCCCCCCCTCTCGAAACCGGTACCACTTTTTCTCACTCCATCTCTTAGGGGGCATTTCATTACTCTCCACCACCTTCCCTCCCCGGGGTGGAGCCGGTCTTCGCTCGTTTTCCCTCGTCTTTGAAATCTCTTGCCCCCCACCTTTCCCCCCCCCCTTTCCTTCCCCGTTTCCCCCAGTCCTCCCTCTTTGTACTGGCAGATAATCATGAAATCCCTAAAAGAAGAGAGAAAGACATCTGTCCTTGTTTTTCGGCTCTTCCCCCCTAGAAATCTAGGTTTGTTTTCCTACACGCGGCTCCTTCATAGCAGTTGCCATGCTTACGAATAACTGAGCCTAGTGGCAGCATGTACAGAGAGAATAAAAGCGGGCCAAGCACTGACCTCTGAGGCATGCCATACTTCACTTTTGAGATCTTAGACCTTAGATTATTTATATGAACAAACTGGTACCGGTCGGTCAAGTAGGATTTAAACCAAGAAAGTGCTAATCCCTTAATACCTATAGTATTTTCTAGTCTGTTTAGTAAAACATCATGATCTATAGTGTCAAATGCTGCACTTAAATCTAACAGAACAAGAAAAGAAACACATCCCTTATCTGCGGACATTAACAAGTCATTTAGTACCCTAATCAATGCTGTTTCAGTACTATGATGGGGCCTGAAGCCAGACTGAAATGTTTCATAAATTTCATCCCTTTGGAGGTAACTGCAGAGCTGCTGATAGACGGCTTTTTCTAAGATTTTGGACAGAAACGGTAGATTTGAAATTGGTCTATAATTAGATATCACACAAATGTCAAGAGTGGCTTTTTTAATCAGTGGTTTGATAACGGCAGCTTTAAAGGATTTGGGCACATAACCAAAGGTAAAGGATGACTTTAAAATAACTAACAGTGGCTCTATAATACTAGGTATTACTTGTTTGAGTAAACGTGTAGGAATGGGATCTAATAAACATGTTGATGACTTAGACGAGCTGATCAGTGCGGATAGTTAAGTATTAGTAATTGGGGTAAAAGATTCTAATCTTGATTTACAGCTCATTAAACAGATGTCTTCACTAGTGCTGCATCTGGAAGGTGGCTGAATAGTTTGGTGATGTGATGAGCATTGAGTTTTATGCCTAATGTTCTCTATCTTATCATTAAAAAAAGTCATGAAAATCATTACTATTAAAATGACACAGAACGGGAGAATCACTTTCTGTGGGGATTTTTATTAATTTGCAGACTGTATTAAAAAGAAATATTGGATTATTCTTATTTTTCTCTATGATTGAAGAGAAGTATGCAGCTTTAGCTTTAGTGAGGGCATGCTTATACTCTGTCATGCTGTCCCTCCAACCAAGCTTAAACACCTCCAATTTACTATGTCTCCACTTGTGCTCTAAATGCCATGTTCTTTGCTTTAAGGTAGGGGTGTGGTCATTATACCATGGTGCTAGCCTTTTTTCCCTAATACGTTTGACCCTAGCAGGGGCAGTCATGTCCAGGGTTGAGCGAAGCACACATTCTAATTGCTCATTTACACAAGATGATTTATCTCCATAGGTGTATTAAATTTTAAGTCTGGTAGGTTTTTAATAAACGCAGCTGGAGTAGCAGATGTGATAGTGTGCTTAGTGTGATAACGAGGCAGAAGGATTTTATTTATTAGAGATAGCTCAAATACTAAAAGATAGTGATCTGAAATCGAATCACTTTGGGGGAAAACATCAAGGTTATCTATTTTGATATCAAATGTTAATATTAGATCTAAAGTATGATTACAGCGGTGGGTTGGTCCCATCACATTCTGAGTGATACCCATGGATTCTAAGATGGACTCGAAAGCAATTATAAGTGGATCCTGCTCATTGTCAAAGTGAATATTGAAATCACCTACAATTAAAGCCTTATCTGTTGACAGTAGTAAGCAGGAAAGAAAGTTAGCAAATTCCTGAAGAAATTCTGAATAGGGACCAGGAGGGAGGTAAATAGTGATAAGCTGAAAAGAGTGTGGTTTTGACTTCCATAACGATGGATCAGACACATTAAGAATCAGTATTTCAAAAGAATTAGCCTTGTAATGGGATTTAGTTGTAACAATTAGCTCTTTGTCAAAAAATTGTGGCTATGCCTTCCCCCCGACCATTAGGACGAGGGCGATTAGCATGACTGTATGCAGGAGGTGAGGCTTCATTTAAGGCTAAATATTCATCAGGTCTAATCCAAGTCTCAGTGAGACAGAGAGCATGTAAGCGTTTATCAGTGATTATTTCATTTACAATCACTGCTTTGTTTGTAAGTGATCTAATGTTAAGTAATCCTAGCTTTAGTCTAAGGTTGTTATTTCTTTGGGAGCTATCTGTGTTTATACTAATGAGGTTATTAAAACAGAGTTTTTGAGAGCGTTTACATTCAGGACAGATGCGGGTAACAGACACACAGTGTCAATGATGTGGGTTCTGGGTGATGGTGCATGGCTACCAGCAGACAGTTGGTTAAGCCGTTCTGTCTGCTGTCTGACCCCTGCTCTGGATAGTCAGCCCCTAACCAATCGGGCCATAAGTCCCTCCCGAGTGGGATGGACACCGTCCCATCCTAAAAGGCCAGGCTTACCCTCAAAGGCTGTCCAGTTGTCTATATAGCCCACGTTGTTTTCAGAGCACCACTTGGACAGTCAGCAGTTCAGCGACCATAACCTGCTGTAGGCTTGGTCACCTCGCCACATTGGGATGGGGCCAGAGCACACTACAGCATCGGACATCGCCTTCGCCACTCTAACCACCTCTACAAAATTAGCCTTAGTAACCTCTGACTGACGAAGGCGTATATCATTAGCCCCTACATGAATAACTATCCTAGAGAATCTGCAGCTCTCGAGTTCACTAAGACTCACTACAATGTCCGGCACTCTGGCTCCGGGGATACAGATAATTCTAGCTGCTGGTGTCCCTAAATGGGTAGCAAGTTTCAAAGTTTTAAAGCGTTAATACAAGTTAAGTTAATACAAAACGTCACAAAAAACTAAGTCTCAGAAAGGTGGGAAAAGACTGTAAAAAAGTTATAAAAACACACACTACTGCAAAAGAAGATGCAACTCTGTTAATTAGCTAATGGCTAATTACTGCAAACACAAGCCGGTATACCTGTAAAGTTACTAAATAACGATTCACGTAAAAAAATATAATCCGCCGGTACGAGAAGAAAATGATTAAGATGTTGTAAAAACTACTATATATACGATTATATACGATACAGATGCGATCGGGAATTAAAATAGTTCAAAGGTAATAAACTGCTAACAGCTACAAAACAGCGTGCATCCTGTGTGCAATCGGGGCAAATAGGTCTGGGTTGCCAGATCCTCACAATCCTCGCGGCAGTGGTCAGCGTTCTCTCAGCGTTCTCTCAGCGGTCTCTCAGCCAACAGCAGTGGTGGAGTGAGTTTTGGGTGATCGGTGCCTATGGGAGGAAGCTGACAGTTCTCCTGACAGACAAAGTGCAGGAATTAGCTGAATTCCTGATTGGTTCTCTTATGCTGCATTATCAACTAAAAATTGTAACCAGCCTTGTAACCAGGTCACTGACACCTCAAACCTCTCCATGTAACATTGCCACCCAGCCAAGGTGAACTGGTGTGAAAGGAATCAATGTCTTCCAGGATGCCCTACAGATAGAATACAGTAGATTGGACATCTGGAATGTGGATAGAACCTGAACAAGAGGGATGAAATGCATGGATTTGGAGACTCTATCAGTGATAGTGAGGATGGCAGTGTGTCCCAAAGGTTCAGGGACATCAGTTACAAAGTCCACAGATAAATGGGACTGGGGTGTGCAAATATGGGCAAAATGGAGTTTGAGGGCTGGGTGGGCCTTAAAGTACTTTGCTGTTAGTGCACATTATACAGGAAACTCCGATGGCTTTGTCATGGCACATGGACTTACCAGAACTGGCATGTAAGGAGCTACAGTATGTCCTCTTCCCCCGGATAGGCTGATTAGAATAAGGAGTGTGGCCTAACTTCCACAATCATCCTTTCAGGAGGGCATTGCGAGGGGATGTGGGGACTGGTGCAGTATGTGCTCAAGCTCCTTATTAACCTCCTAGTGAATAGTGCTGATGAAACAGGAAGCCAGGAGAATGGATTCAAACTCACAGAGGGTGTCAGGGTCAAAGGATTGCACATGGAACAGGCCTTAGAGTTCATGGATCATGGACAAAACAAAATAGTGAAATAGAATCAAGAAAAGAACAATTGGGTGGGTCTGATGAGGATTAAGCCTTTTTGCAGATCTGAGTTATTCCAGTTTCCAATGGTCAGTGTAGACAATTAAAGGACAGTTTGTTCCTTCCAACCAATGATGCCACTCCTCTAGTGCCAACTTTATGGCCAGTGTGTTTATGCACTGAAAGCAGTGAGACAGATATTCAGTTGGTTCACCTGGTGCAAAGCCTGCACGGCTCCAACTCCAGTATCAGAGTCATCCACATCTATCTTAAATATAAGTTCTGGATTGGGATGGGTAGGACAGGGGTAAAAAAGCAGATTTTAAAAATCAAAAACTTTCTCAGTCTGAATGTCCAGAGAAGGAGGTGGATGTTCTTCTTTAGTGCTGTGAAAGGTGTGGCAATGCTGCATAACTCGCGGTGTAAGTTTGTAAGTTTGTAAAACCCAGAAGCTACAGCACTTCCTTAATGGTCTGAGCCAGTCTTGCCTGGTGTGCACTTTGGCATCATATATTGTTACATCTGAATAACTGATGGTATAGCCCATCAGCTATAGCCCATCAGCTATACCTTAGTGTAGAATTTCTTGGATTTAATGAAATGCTTGTGCTGAAGCAGGTGTAAAAGTACCAGGAGGACATGGCTAACATGGATGCTGAGCATGGGGGACTAAATCAGGGTGTTGTATAAGTATAAAATAAATATAGAATATGATGAATCATCCCAGCATATCTCTCGGTACATTGTTAACAAAGCACTATAGTACGTAGGGTGGACTGGCTATACCAACTGAGGTATTCATATTGTTGCTTGTTTGTGATAAAGATGGTCTTCTACTAATTGCAGATGCACCAGATTGTATAGTACTTGGACTGTTTCAACTGTTTGAGCGTCATGGGAACTAGCACTTCTGAGTTATGAGGCTGAGAGTCCCATAATCAATGGAGATCCTTGGAGACGTATGCATCTATAGACTGGTGATGGTAAAAAAATTGGTGATTTCATATGCACTACTCCCTCCTCTAAATCAAAAGCACAGTGATGCAGGGGATGTTTGGTGGTGCATAGTGTGGTGAAAACCTCTGCCAGGTCTGCATAGTTATCTGCAGTGTTATTATGCAGTGTTATTATGCTTCCAGTTGAGGGTAACATCAGGATCGTCAACATCTGCCTGGCAACGCTTGGAGAAGGGTATTATTACAGGCTGCACCATTTCGGTGCCACTCTTCTCCTTGGCTATGAACATGATTGTGAAGTCTGCTGAGGTGGAGTGCAGAGGTCCTCTGTCAAAATCTGGAACGCGGCAGCCCCCAATAAGAGCATTCATAGACGACCTCACAGGTACCACAACCTCTGTGCCCGGTTGTAGATGGCTACTCCAGGGGCTTGAGCGGCTCATCTCTTAGTCAAACCCGCCAAGTCCAGGTCTCTGGTCTTGAAGAAGGGCAAGGTGGTCGATCGGTTTCGCTTTGCCATAGGAGAGACAGCAATTCCATCAGTGACTGACAAACCTGTGAAGAGCCTGGGCAAGGTCTTTAATAGCTCCTTGAGGGACTCCGAGGCACTCCAGCAAACCAAGGCTGAGCTGACTGCATGGCTCACAGCTATAGACAAGTCGGGGCTGCCAGGGAAATTTAAAACCTGGATTTACCAACATGGGGTCCTGCCAAGACTCATTTGGCCCCTGCTTGTCTACAAGGTGTCCATGTCAATGGTGGAGATGTTGGAAAGAACCATCAGCCAGTTTCTTCGCAGGTGGCTGGGGCTTCCCTTGATCCCTCAGCAGCATCACGTTGTATGGCCATTCCACAATGCTGCAGCTTCCAATCAGCGACCTGTCAGAGGAGTTTATGGTCACACGTTCCAGGGAGCTGATGATGTACAGGGACTCCTCTGACAAGAAAGTCGCCACCGCAGGAATCCAAGTGAAAACTGTGAGGAAGTGGAAGGCCCATGAAGCCATTGACAGAACAGAGGCACGACTGAAGCACCACATCCTGGTGGGCAACACAGCAGCGGGTCGGGCTGGGCTTGGTAGCTTTTCCAAACCTGGTTACGACAAAGCCGGAAGAATGGAGAGACGTCAAATGGTACAGGATGAGATCCGAGCAGAGGTGGAGGAAGATCGGCGGATCAAGATGGTGGCTATGTACCAACAAGGTGCCTGGACAAGGTGGAAACATGCCAAACAGCGGAAAATTACTTGGACAGAGCTCTGGAGACTGGAATCCCAGCACCTCAAGTTTCTCATCCAATCTGTGTATGACGTGCTTCCAAGCCCAACCAACTTGCAACGCTGGGGCATGCCAGCTATGCAAGAGGAGAGCCATGCTAGAGCATATCCTCAGTTGCTGCCCGAAGGCCTTGGGGGAAGGGCGGTATCGCTGGCATCATGACCAGGTCCTTAGGGCTCTGGCAGACATGCTCAGCACAGCAATCTCCAACTGCAGATACCATTAGGAACCATTAGGAACATCATAGAGGCTGTGGAGAAAGCCTCAAGATGGCTATGGCTCCGGAGGGGGGACCCTTGGAGTAGCAGGCCACTTGGACACAAGTTGGGGTCTGATCACCCCCGGCTGGGTCGCCCGAGCGAGGGTGTTTGATGATCAAAGACCCGAAACACCCAAGGACCTCGGGTTCATCACTGATGATGTGTCCAAGTAGCACCTAGTGGTGTATTCAAGAACAGAATCAAGAACTGCAAGAAAAACTGGGACAACATTATGGAGTTCAAATAGAATGTCTGCAGTGTGAGACAGTTCATGAAGGAGCACATGGATCAAAAGTTGAACTCACCACAGATATTACAGGGTAATTTTGCCTTAGCCAAGGATGTTCCAAGATGATGGTAAACAGGTGGGTTAAGGATAGGGTTAAGGTTAGGGTTAGAACATAGAGATTATTAGCTTCTTAAGGCAGAGTGCAGAGGTTCATCCCGAAATGCAGGTGGTGCTGGAAAGCTTGAGTACTGGGATGCCCTATTTTCTGATACAACATCAATGAAGTTACCCTCTGTGCCAGAATCGATCTATGACATGACACAATGAGGAGTATACAGGAGTCCTGGAACACAGAATAGACAATCAAATGGCTTAAGGAGAGCTCCACATACTGCATCAGTGGTATCTGTTCCAGACAGATGAGCTAGATGTTGATGTGGACAAACTGGGCAGGAATGGATGAGGTGACAGCTTTCTCCACAGTAGAAGCCCTCACCAGCAAAGTGTTTTCAGTCAAACAATGAATCCTGTTCAACTCTTGGTGGTGGATGAACTCAGATCCAGCAGCATCTCACCTGTGCTGCACCTACAGCAAGGGTGCTGCAAGATGCTCCAGAAGGCTTGAATGAATCTGTCATAGCATGACCATGGGACTAACACAGCATGGCCCTATACCACCATGCTCCTGATGAGTAAGAATATGATCAGGGCAATACAGCTTTCATCAGAACTTTCTAGAGCACTGGTGAAATACAGAACAACACTAAAAAAGGAAACCCCTTGCAGTTGCTGCTGATGGTCTGCACCGCTGCTGAGGCAATTTCATCTGTTTCTATAGCAGGAAAGTTTGCTAGTTTACTGTCAGGCTCAGAGAAAAGGAAATAAACACTCAATTTATCAGGCAATCACAGAAGTCAGGGACCAGGTGTAGGTCGCTGGCAGACAGGTAGGCTGGAAAGTCCAGAGGGGTGAGTGAGGAATCGGGGTCATATTCAAACTCAGCATCAATACTTGGCATGGGAGAAAGCCACAGACACAAATTAGCAAACAAGTTTGAGAGACCTTAATCAGAGGCCTTAAATAGGGATCCAAATTAATGCTGTATGAGAAAAACATGTGGGGAGTTAGTAGGAAGTAGAAACAGACAAGGAATGAGCATGGGAAATGGTGAGTGGGGAGTTGGGTGAGGAGGCATGTGGCATGGCAGATAAATAGTGCCACAAGATATTCTGCATAGGAAATTAGTTTCAATTATTATTCCATTTTCTCCTGCCTATGCTACCACTAATGAGTGGACTGTTTTTACAGGGGTATGCTCATTACTACCCAGAGGCTTCAACATGTTTGAAATTTAGTGACATAAAATGTGATGTGTTTGCTTGTGGTTTATAAAGTTAATCCTAGTGTGCTAGTTCATGCCTGAACTCAATTTAAGTGTGCATTCTAGGTGCAGCCTTGTTACTGCTGAAGGATCCAACACACCCACACAAATTAATGAAATTTAATTGCAAAAATACACACAATTAATGAAAGGTCACATTTTAAATACAGTATAGCAAAGTCATACAGTTAGTCTCTTTAGTGGCCAGGTGAAGTCATGTTTTGACTAAGGAAAAATAAATATTGCAAACAGATAGTTGCAAGATGAATTAAATCTAGTCTCACTATAGTGAGTCATTAGTTTTGGATGTAATGCGTTTAGCTCATTTTTGCAGCATGGCGCATGCATTAATAGCCATGATAGTGTTTGGGAGCAGAGGGGATAAAAGGTTCTGCTCTCTGCTCTCTATGGGCTTCAGGCTGAGAGGAGATAATTAAGACAATGGTGTTCCCCCATCAAGTTTCTACACTAATGGCACTACACAAAACACCATATGGCTTCAACGCCTTAGTCCAACATGGATCATTATGTAGTTGCCCTGCAATAACATGGCAAGGCATGCAAAATCACAGACATGGCAGATTATCTACATTAAACTCTCTTCCTTATACACAGCTTCACATGTACAAAGTTTTAAAATGTCCTAAAGAGTACGTGTATTAAAATGCTCACTAAATATAGCTTATACATACTAAAATAACTTATATGTATTACCACACATCTTCTAGTTCCCGTGCATCAAGTACAGAATACACACTGACTACTAGATGAACAAACTGTTTGGTGACAGCACAAAACAGAACAGCTTCAGGCTGGCCCTGTTAGGATATGACTTACTGCAGACACAGCCACAAGTGACCCCTTTCAGTCTAATTTACTGTTCGTATGCTGTAGCCTGTGGCTTGTTCGGTATTAATAACAGAGTAATTAAAGCCAGTGGGTATTTGATTTCCTTGTGACCAATTATATCAGTCAAAGTTTGAGATCATTAAGGCCTAATTAAACAGTAAGTGATTGATTTGACTGTTAATGTCTGATTAAACAAGGGTGAAGTGCTTTAAAGCACAAGTCTGATTAGAGAGTGATTACAAGGCCTGTAGACACAGCCTTAATCATTCATGTCTAAGACCAAGTTGCAATGTGTTATTTATCCACATTTTCCCCCAATTAAGTCATTGCCAGACTCACAGGGCAGCTATGCAGAATATTTGGTTGGCAGTATGAAACTGACACTGAGTGTAAAACTGAACCCCACACCAAGTGCAGTTCATTTTAAATGTTATTAAGTGATGGTATTCTTCTTTTTAAAACTGTTGCACAGGACACACTCTACTCAAATGGTTCCTGTTACACCAAAACACAAATACTTGAAAGCCCTAGTGTTATTTTCTCACTGCACTAGAGTTAAGTCTCTCATTGCACTGGGGATATTTGTTCTCATATGTGGTGTAAGGGTGGCACAGTGGCTCTGTGGGTAGCACTGTTGCTTCACAGCAAGAAGGTCCTGGATTTGGCACTGGGTCCTTTCTGTGTGGATGTCCTTTCCATGCCTATATGGGTTTACTCTGGGGTGCTTTAGATCATAATTGGTGTTTCTAAAGTGAATTTAGTGTGTGTGTGTGTGTGTGTGTGTGTGTGTGTGTGTGTGTGTGTGTGTGTATGAGTGTATGTGCTGTTTGATAGATTGGTACCATGTCAAGTCAAGTCAGATTTATTTATATTGTGCTTTTTACAATTGAGCATTGTCTCAAAGCAACTTTACAACTTTACATTATCTCCTAATATCTACATCCAATCCCAAATTGAGCAAGCCTAGGGCGACAGTGTCAAGCACAGAGTTATGAGGAAAAAACTTTGGGAGGACTAAGACTCAAAAAGGGACCCAACCTCCTTGGGCGGTATAGATGATAAATCTAAGAATGAAACCAATTTATCTAAACTAATAAGTCTTGGAGTGATAGTTCAGATAAAATGTAAAATATGCAGATCATTATTATGTAGTCCTATACACAGAGTCACTCTGTAATGTTGAGTCTAAACAGGAAAGTCCTTCGTCCCCAGCCAGTCGGAGGAGGGAGAGAGTTACTGCCCTCTGGTGTGGCCCAGGTATGGTGGGGCTGGAGCTGATGATGGAATCAGCTTGAGTGAAGCTGAAGCGGATAAACATCATGTGTGGGGCAGGAACTTGTACAGGACCACAGCTCGGAGAGAAAACAGAAAATGTAATTAGTTATTGATTAAGAGCACATTGTCTATTAACAATCACTGATGCCACGTGTAGCATGAGACCCCAGCAGCATTAGCTATAGCAGCAAAGCTAGAAAGAGGAGAACGGGAAGGTAACACAGCCAAGAGGGATCACATGAGACATCCAACCCCACAGGAGGCAGAAGACAGCAACTCAATATTTCTAATCACTCTTTGACTATGAACCCCCAGCTCTGGCCTTAGTCTAAGGCAAGGATGCACAAGTCAAGATCAAGAGGACCAAAGCCCAGTTCAGCCAGACTGGCCACTTAACACTCCAGGCTAACGGACAAGGCAGGCAGGACAGACATGACTCTAGACTCTGGCCCCAGTGACCCAAGCCATGCATTCCAGTCTAAATCTAGTCAAAATCCTGTGTAAATACGTATGTCTTTATCCTAGACTTAAAAATTTGGAGAGTGTCTGAGACTCTAACTAAAGTGGGACGTTTATTCCATAGTTGGGGGGCCATGTATGAGAAAGCCTTTCCCCCTGCTGTGACTTTTATAATTCTAGGAACTAAAAGCAGTCCTGCACCCTGCGAACAAAGTAGATGTGCTGAATTGTGAGACTCTAAGAGTTCACTCAGATAATGTAGAGCCAGGCCATGCAGAGCTTTATATGTTTTTCTAATTAATGCGGAAATCAACTGGTAACCAATGTAGTGATGATAGAATAGGACTTGATATGAACTTTCTAGTCCGAGTTAGCACTCGGGCAGCTGCATTCTGAACTAATTGAAGTTCATTTATAGATTTACTAGAGCATCCAGTAAGTAAAGTGTTACAGTAATCCAACCTTGTGGTTATAAATGCATGAACCAGTTTCTCTGCATCATTAAAAGAGGATATTTCTAAGTTTAAGGATATTATACAATTGAAAGAAAGCAAATCTTGTTACGGTTCGCCATTACAAAACGATGGCAAATCGTCAAAATTAAATAAGAAGAAGATGGGACCCAAAAGCAGTTAGCTCCAGATGGTTTTATTGAACTGAAATAAAACTAATAGGAATAAAGAGTAATACAAAACCAAAAGAAAGCGACAAAAGGAATAAAGAAGTAACTTCAGTGGCTGGGGATCGAACCCTGGGCTGCAGAGTGAGAGCTCAATGCAACAACCCAAGCAGCCACTGAAGGAGATGCAAAACAAAGCAATGAAGTGAGCTTCTATGCCTGTGGAGAGTATAGACTGGATCCACAGCCACACACGCACACACAGAAACCCACAAGTACAAAACCAAAAGAAAGCAACAAAAGGAATAAAGAAGCAACTTCAGTGGCTGGGGATCGAACCCTGGGATGCAGAGTGAGAGCTCAATGCAACAACCCAAGCAGCCACTGAAGGAGATGCCAAACAAAACAATGAAGTGAGCTTCTATGCCTGTGGAGAGTATAGACTGGCCCCACAGCCACACAGAAACCCACATACACGCCAAGGGAAAGCGAGGGGAGGGGGCTGATGTCACCCAGAGCGAGCAAGCCCAAAACAGAAGAGCGCGCTGCCTGGCGCGTGCACAATGCGCAGCGCGCTTCTTAGGGCGCGGGGGTAGGGCAACGCGCAGCGACCGATGACGCCAACCAAAACCAAAACGAAAGCGATCGCTTGCCGGCGATCGCTTAAACAAAGGCAGAAGCCGGTAACGCTCTCCACTCGTTATGGTGACCAGCGGGGAACAGGATAATCTACTCTATCAAACTAAACCCTGACAGAATTACCTCCAATCTCCCGATTGTACGACAGCTGAGCTTCTACGAAAGCCCAGTCACCAACTTATCCTAAACGCTGGCCACGAGAACGGGTAGAGGAGCGTATACTGGTAGAAAACCTGCATGACGGTTAAAACAGGTAATACAAATGACTGACATAAAAAAAATAAGAAAAGACGCAAGCACAACACTCATTAACGAGCGGAGATGGGTGAGGTCTCCCAAAAAATACGCTTGTAGCGGCCAGAGAGCTCTATTCAGAATAACGCCGTAGCGGAGGTCAGGCGGCATAAGCAGCGTGTTTGACGCGATGATCCGACAGCTACTGCCTGAGGCAAAGCTCTTAAATACCCGAAGGCAGCAGCTGTGGCTCATTTGCTCTGACTGAGCTGCCTGGTGATTGACAGCTCATCAAAGCAGCTGCCAGGAGTCATACCGGGAATGTAGAGCGTTGCTACCACCTATAGGCCATTCCCGATATGACATCCTAACAGTACCCCCCCCCCCCGAAGGGCGTTGTCCCGACGCCCCAAGTGTCCATCTAGGTGCCTTGGGCCTGCCGGACCCGCTCGGGAGACCCCGGTAGGCAGGGCAAACCCCCGGCAAAGGACTAAACGGAACGGGGTGGCAGGTGCTGGCAAGTCTGGCATCTGCAGCGGGTCGAGTGACCCACACGCTGGTCTCGGGGACCACACTGAGGGCTGCTGGCTGAGGAACAGGACTCAGCAGTTCAAATGCAGAACCCGGCAACCCAGAAGTAGAGTCCGAGACCAGCGGTCCAGGGACAGGACCCAGGGCCGGCAACTCATGGGCAGAGGTTGGCGATTCGGAGCCGGATCCGACCCACTGAGGCCAACAAAAAAGGCCGGGGCCAGGGATCTGGCCAACCGTACAGACGCCAGGGGCCTCAGAGACATAGCCAACAATGGCGACCATGGCGGCGCAGGGATCGGTTGTGGTGACCGTGGCGCAGGGATCGGGGCCCGAGATCGCGGTGCGGGGGTTGGTCCTTGTGACCGTGGTGCAAGGATCGGGACGAATGATCGCGGCGCAGGGATCGGTCTTGACCGAGGCGCGGGGACCGGGAGCAATGACCGGTGTGCAAAATGCCCAGGCGTGGAGCTTTCCTGCTCAGACACGGGGGTAGAGGGTGCAACGGGCTCCTGTACGGGGCCAGGCGGTGCTGAGTGTCCTACCATGGAGCCTTGTCGCTCAAACACGGGACCAACTTGCGCGGCAAACCCATGTACAGTGTCAGGGGGCGCCAAATGCCCAAGCACAGGGTCTGACTGCCCAGGTGCGGAGCGTGAGTGCGCGGCGAGCCCAAGTTCAGAGCGAAAAAACGCTGAGTGCTCTTCTTTGGGGCTTAGCGACTCAGCGTGCTCCTGAACAGGGCTAGACGGCGCCGCAAGCCTCTTCGTGGAGCCATTGTGCTCGAACACGGGGCTTGCGTGCGTGGCGGGCCCAGGTACAGGGCCAGGGGGCGTCATACGCTCAGGCACAGGGTCTGACTGCCCTGGTGCGGAACTAGAAAGCGTGGCGAGGTCCCGAACGGAGCTGTGCTGCTCAGGTTCGAGGCTTGTTAGGACCTCAGTGACCCTGAAGGACCTCCCACGCGATCTTTGGAGGCGAAACTCTGCCTCAATGGCCAGGTCGTAAAGCTCTGCTATAGAGGAGGGTGGCCCAAGCTGATCCAGCTCGCTCAACACCTCCTCAGTAAGCGCCTGACAGAAAAGGGCTATGAGGACCTGGTCATCGAAGCCGGAAGTGACAGCAGCGGTGTTGAAGTCCCCTACCAACTCCAGGACTGACCTGGTCCCTTGTTTAAGGTCGAGGGTACCAGGGGTCCTAGGAGAGTTGCGCTCCTGCAGGGAGTCAAGGGGCGCAGGAATCGGTCTACGCGACCGAAGCACAGGGGTCGGTAGCAACGACCGGCGTGCAAAACACCCAGGCGTGGAGCTTTCCTGCTCTGACGCGGGGGTAGGTGGCGCAATGGGCTCCCGTACGGGGCCAGGCGGCGCGAACTGCCTCACCGTGGAGTCACTGTGCTCGTACACGGGGCTTGCGTGCACGGCGAGGCCCGGTGCAGGGCCAGGGGACGCCATAGGCTCAGGCACAGGGTCTGACTGCCCTGGTGCGGAGCATGAGTGCGCGACGAGCCCAGGTTCAAAACTGGCGGGTGCTGTGCGCTCGCTCTGCCAGTTCAAGCATTCTGTGTGCTCGTGAACGGGGCTAGGTGGCGCTATAGGCTCTGGCACGGTGTCCGATTGCCCAGGTGCGGAGCGTGAGTGCGCGACGAGCCCAGGTTGAAAACTGGGGGGCGCTGTGCACTCGCTCTGCCAGTTTCGAACGTTCTGTGCGCTCGTGAACGGGGCTAGGTGGCGCTATAGGCTCTAGCACGGGGTCTGATTGCCCAGGTGTGGAGTGTGAGTGCGCGACGGGCCCAGGTTCAAAACTGGGGGGCGCTGTGCGCTCGCTCTGCCAGTTCGAGCATTCTGTGTGCTCGTGAACGGGGCTAGGTGGCGCTATAAGCTCTGGCATGTGGTCTGATTGCCCAGGTGCGGAGCGTGAGTGCACGACGAGCCCAGGTTCAAAACTGGGGGGCGCTGTGCACTCGCTCTGCCAGTTCGAGCGTTCTGTGCGCTTGTGAACGGGGCTAGGTGGCGCTGTGAGCCCTGGCAAGGGACCGGGTGGATGGGATCTGACAGGGAGGAGGCCTCTCCTCTTCCTCTCACGCTGCTTGAGGCGGGCCTCCGCCAAAATGGCCAGCTCGAGCAGGTGATCGAAGGAAGAGGCCTGAGGGAGGAAGCACAGCTCCATATCCACATCATCAACCAGCCCATTCCTGAAGGGGGTGATGAGGGCTGGTCCCTGCAAGCCACTCTGTGCGGCTAGGGCTATAAATTCAGCCACATACTCCTGCACACTCGCGGAACCTTGATCAATATTAAAAATGGTCATTGGTTTGGGGGCAGGAGTAAGTGGCTGGGGGTCCAGATGGATGACGCCGCTGAACAAATCCATCCGGGCTCCCACGGACGGCGACGGCGGCGAGGGCTGGGCAATTTGGGAAGGGCAGGCTGCGAAAATTCCTCGGCCTGAGGATAAGAAAGATCCTCCATGTGAGGGTACGACAGGTCCTCATCATGCAGATAAGAACAATCCTCACCGAGGTCATAACAAAAATCCTAATACTGAGGATACAAAAAATCCTCAGCGTCTTGGCCACGAACACTGAGGGACCCCCCAAATGCCAACCACAACCCGGGTAGCGAAACCCGCCATCTACGGCGTCTGGGGGCCTCCCTATCAGAGGCCCAGGAGCTAACGCTGGGTCCCTTGGCTGGTCGGATCATTCTGTTACGGTTCGCCATAACAAAACGATGCCGAATCGTCAAAATTAAATAAGAAGAAGATAGGACCCAAAAGCAGTTAGCTCCAGATGGTTTTATGGAACTGAAATAAAACTAATAGGAATAAAGAGTAATACAAAACCAAAAGAAAGCGACAAAAGGAATAAAGAAGTAACTTCAGTGGCTGGGGATCGAACCCTGGGCTGCAGAGTGAGAGCTCAATGCAACAACCCAAGCAGCCACTGAAGGAGATGCAAAACAAAACAATGAAGTGAGCTTCTATGCCTGTGGAGAGTATAGACTGGCCCCACAGCCACACAGAAACCCACATACACGCCAAGGGAAAGCGAGGGGAGGGGGCTGACGTCACCCAGAGCGAGCAAGCCCAAAACAGAAGAGCGCGCTGCCCACGCACAATGCTCAGCGCGCTTCTTAGCGGGCGCGCGCGGGGGTAGGGCAACGCGCAGCGACCGATGACGCCAACCAAAACCAAAACAAAAGCGATCGCTTGCCGGCGATCGCTTAAACAAAGGCAGAAGCCGGTAACGCTCTCCACTCATTATGGTGACCAGCGGGGAACAGGATAATCTACTCTATCAAACTAAACCCTGACAGAATTACCTCCAATCTCCCGATTGTACAACGGCTGAGCTTCTACGAAAGCCCAGTCACCAACTTATCCTAAACGCTGGCCACGAGAACGGGTAGAGGAGCGTATACCGGTAGAAAACCTGCATGACGGTTAAAACAGGTAATACAAACGACTGACATAAAAAAAATAAGAAAAGCAGCAAGCACAACGCTCATTAACGAGCGGAGACGGGCGAGGTCTCCCAAAAAACACGCTTGTAGCGGCCAGAGAGCTCTATTCAGAATAACGCCGTAGCGGAGGTCAGGCGGCATAAGCAGCGTGTTTGACGCGATGATCCGACAGCTACTGCCTGAGGCAAAGCTCTTAAATACCCGAAGGCAGCAGCTGCGGCTCATTTGCTCTGACTGAGCTGCCTGGTGATTGACAGCTCATCAAAGCAGCTGCCAGGAGTCATACCGGGAATGTAGAGTGTTGCTACCACCTATAGGCCATTCCCGATATGACATCCTAACAAATCTCTTATGTTGCTAATGTGCACATCAAAGGAGAGATCTGAATCAAATATGACACCTAAGAATTTTATAGATGGACTGGGCAATACTGAACAGCCACCTAGATTTAGGATAGATGTAGCCAACTTGTCACTCACAGCCTTGGGTTCCACTAATAAATCTGAGTTAAGTAAGATAAAATTAAATGACATCCAATCTTTTATTTCCTTTACACAGTCCTAAATTTTGCTGATTGTAAGGCCATGATTTGGATTTTCTGATATGTATAGTGATGCTTGAAAGTTTGTCAACCCTTTAGAATTTTCTATACTTCTGCATAAATATGATGTAAAACGTCATCAGATTTTCACACAAGTCCGAAAAGTAGATAACGAGAACCCAGGTAAACAAATGAGACAAAAATATTATACTTTATTTATTTATTGAGGAAAATGATCCAATATTACATATTAGTGAGTGGCAAAAGTATGTGAACCTTTGCTTTCAGTATCTGGTGTGTCCACCCTGTGCAGCAATAAATGTAACTAAACATTTCCTGTAACTGTTGATCAGTCCTGTACACTGGCTTAGAGGAATTTTAGCCCATTCCTCCATACAGCTTCAACTCTGGGATGTTTTTGAGTTTCCTCACATTAACTGCTCACTTCAGGTCCTTCCACAATATTTTGACTGGATTAAGGTCAGGACTTTGACTTGGCCATTCCAAAACCAAAAGCAAAAAGTTCTATTTTGGTCTCATCCATCCACAAAACATTCTTCCAGTAGCCTTCTGGCTTGTCCATGTGATCTTTAGCAAACTGCAGATGAGCAGCAAAGTTCTTTTTGGAGAGCAGTGGCTTTCTCCATGCAACCCTGCCATGCACACCATTGTTGTTCAGTGTTCTTCTGATGGTGGACTCATGAACATTAACATTAGCCAATTTGAGAGAGGCTTTCAGTTGCTTAGATGTTACATTGGAGTTCTTTGTGACCTCGTCAACTATTACTCGCTTTGCTCTTGGAGTGATCTTTGTTGGTCGACCACTCCTGGGGAGGGTAACAACTGTCTTGAATTTCCTCCAATTGTACACAATTTCTCTAATTGGTGGAGTCCAAACACTTTAGAGATGGTTTTGTAACCATTTCCAGCCTGATGAGCATCAGCCTGAGGTCCTCAGAAATCTCCGTTGTTCGTTCCATGATACACTTCCACAAACATGTCTTGTGAAGAGCAGATAGATTCATGTTATTTAAATAAACAAGGTGCCCACTTATACCTGATTGTCATCCCATTGCTTGAAAACACCTAACTCTAATTTAACCTTCAAATTAACTTCTAATCCAAGAGGTTTACATATTTTCGCCACTCTCTTTTATGTAATATTGGATCATTTTCTTCCAATAAATGAGCAAGTATAATATTTTTGCCAGCGCCGAGGACGTCAGTGCCTGAGCCTGCACCGAGGAAGTCAGTGCCCAGATGAAGACCGTTTGTTCCCAGGAGGCCGTTTGTTCCAACGAGGCCAGCAAGGAGGCCGTTTGTTCTCGCAAAGCCAGCCAGGAGGCTGTTTGTTCCCACAAGACCAGCCAGGAGGCTGTTTGTTCCCACGAGGCCGGCAAGGAGGCCGTTTGTTCCTGTGAGGCCCGGACAGAGGATGTTTGTTAACATGAGGACTGTACAGAGGCCGTTCGTTGCTGTGAGACTTCTCCTGTGGTTGTCCAGCCCACATCAGCGCCCACGTCGGTACCTGGGAGGCGCCCGGAAACAAAACCCCCAGACATGGTCACACAACCGGTTGGGGAGGGCATTAAAAGGAACCCTAGCTCTGTCTCGGACTCCATGGGGGGATATGTCACAGGTCGCCTCGAACTTTGGCTTGCTATGCCCTTTCTTGCCGCCGGGGCAATCCAGACCACAGCATTGGCATTGCTCCACCGGACTGCGGAGCACTTGAAGGAGAAGCTAGGGCCCTGAATGAGAGTGTCTATAGCTGCTAGAACAGTATGTAAGCAGGTCCCTAGCTCTCGGACATTGTGGATTGTTTTTTGTTGTTGTTGCGACGCTTCAGCAGCACAATTTTGTTTGGCCGCTGTTTCCGCCTTTTGTGTCTCATGCCGGTTCATGCTCGCTAAGTTTATTCATCTTTGCCCGCGTGTTGCGGAGGGTATTCATCTTTGCCCACATGTCGCAGTGGACTACTCATCTTGGCTCACGCTGGACCCTTTGTATTGCGGTAAGCCCACCGTCTTGGTCCGGTTTTAGTGGTGGTTTAATAAATCCTTTGTTATTCAGCATACCTGCACTCGTCTCTTTCCTGAGGCACACCATACTTCACTTTTGAGAGCTTAGAGCGTAGAGTATTTACATGAACAAACTGGTACCAGTCGGTCAAGTAGAATTTAAACCAAGAAAGTACCAATCCCTTAATTCCTGAAGTATTTTCTAGTCTGTTTAGTAAAACATTGTGATCTATAGTGTCAAATGCTGCATTTAAATCTAACAGAACAAGATTTTGGAGAGAACCAGTAGATTTGAAATTGGTCTATAATTAGATATCACACAAGGGTCAAGAGTGGATTTTTCAATCAATGGTTTGATAATGACACACTTAAAGGATTTGGGCACATAACCAAAAGTAAAGGATGAATAAAAAAAAAAATAACAATGGCTCTATAATAATAGGTATCACTTCTTTGAGTAAACATGTACAATAGGAATTGGATCTAATAAACACGTTGATGGCTTAGACGAGTTGATAAGTGCAGATAGTCTTGATTGACAGCTAATTAAACAGACGTCTACATTAGTGCTGCATCTGGAAGTTTGCTGAATGGTTTGGTGATGTGATGAGCATTGAATTTTATGCATAATGTTTTCTATCTTATCATTAAAGAAAGGCATGAAAACATTATTATTAAAATTACACAGAATGTGAGAATCACTTTCTGTAGGGTTTTTTGTTAATTTAGAGACTGTATTAAAAAGAAATCTAGGATTATTCTTATTTTTCTCTATGATTGAGGAAAGATATGCAGCTTTAGCTTTAATGAAGGCATGCTTATACTCTGCCATGTTATCCCTCCAAGCAATCTTAAATACCTCCAATTTACTATGTCGCCACTTGGGCTCTAGGCTCCGCGTTGTTTGCTTGGTGCTAACCTTTTTTCCCTAATGCATTTGACCCTAGCAGGAGCAATCATATCAAGGGTTGAGTGAAACACACTTTCTAATTGGTCATTTACACACTCAAGATGATTGGGCTCCATATGTGTATTAAATTTTAAGTCTGGTAGGTTTTTAATAAATGCAGATGGAGTAGCAGATGTGGTAGTGTTGGTGTGATAATGAGGCAGAAGGATTTTATTTATTAGAGATATCTCAAATACTAAAAGATAGTGATCTGAAATCAAATCACTTTGTGGGAAAACATCAGGGTTAACTATATTAACACCAAATGTTAATATTAGATCTAAAATATGATTACAGCAGTGGGTTGGTCCCATCACATTCTGATACTCAAGGATTCTAAAAAGGAGCATTTTAAAGTGGATCCTGCTCATTGTCAAAGTGAATATTAAAATCACCTGCAATTAAAGCCTTATCTGTTAAAAGTACTAAGCAGGAAAGAAAGTTAGCAAATTCCTGGAGAAATTCTGAATAAGGACATGGAGAGCAGTAAATAGAGATAAGCTGGAAAGAGTGTGGTTTTGACTTTCATAACTATGGATCAGTCACATTAAGAATCAGTATTTCATACGAATTAGCCTTGTAATGGGATTTAGTGGTAACACCTAGCTCTTTGTTAAAAATGATGCCTACTCCTCCCCCACAACCTTTAGGATGAGGATGATGAGCATGACTGTATCCAGGAGGTGAGGCTTTATTTAAGGCTAAATATTCATTCGGTCTAATCTTATGCCCTGTCCACACGACCATGGGTATTTTTAAAAACGCAGCTTTTGTCCACACGAAAACAGTGTTTTTAAGTCACTGAAAAAGGACTTTTTGCAAAACTCCTTCCAGGGTAAAGGTTTTTTGCTGAAGGTTTTCAGCATTGTCGTGTGGATTAGGAAAACAGAGTTTCTTGCTTGTAACCTCATTTGTGCGGCGTTATCTCCTTTGTTTACATGAGGCGATTTTGTACAATAGCGGGCGTAGACAAAATAGTACTAGCTGTAACACTGCTGACCGAACTTGTTACAAATCTACAAATACATTTACAATTATTACTTTTTCATTACATTGAAGAACAGAGGCATCAGAATGCACTACAGAGGTCACTACTATATCTATTACACCCATGAAGCAGTTCCCGCCCCCAGCGTTGTCGGTTTTGGACGTGACCCGGTCAGACCTCTCGTTGGTGGGACAACTTTCAAAACGAAGTGGTTGTTGAAGAAGAATGGCGAGAAAATGTTCGTCGCTGTTGTCGCTGAGTGAGCTGCTTCGCCCGCACTGCTGGTTTGACATTGCTCTTGACAGCAACTGTGCGTGTTTTTGCGTTTTCATGTGGACGAAGTTTTTTATTTAAACAGTGCTTGTGTGGACGGGATGTTTTTTATAAACGAATTTGAAAAACCCCGTTTTATAAAATACCCATGTACGTGTGGACATAGCATTAGTTTCAGTAAGACAGAGAGCGTGTTAGCGTTGATCATTTCATTTCAGTGATTATTTCATTTACAATCACTGCTTTGTTTGTGACCGTGTCTAGGGTTATTCATGCTTTGTGCCCTGTGATGCTGGTTAGGGACCAACTTTCCTGTGACCATGACCAAGGATTAAATGTATAAGAAAATGAATGAATGATAATTGGTGTTAACTGAACAGTTATAGGTGAATAATTGGACTTCACAGTGAATCAGTCAATCTAAGAAAACAGCAGTACATCATTTAATACCGAGAATATGTATTAATTTTATTTAACAGCTATGAAAACACTTTCTAAGAAATCCAGAGAACTCAAACTGTGCTTACCCCTCAAGAATATTGTGTAAAATATATCCAATTACCAGTTATGACAAACATAGAAAGACTGAAAGCTGTTAAAAGTGGAAATTCTTGTAAACATCTACTGCTTGAGGTGTACTTTGAAGTACTCTTTGTCATGAAGTAAAGTGTGTCATGGAAAGAGGGGATTTGTAAGTTAGCAAATTATGAGGGCCTCTGACTGACAGGGGCCCTAAAATGTATTAGAACATTTAAAAAATCAGTTTTATTTAATTATTAAACCATTACCATTTCATCAGTCATAGAATATTTTATTTAAAAAGTTATATATTTTATGAAATGTATGCTTTTAATTTTCTTGTTTGGCAATACCTCATTCAACAGTAAGAATAGGTGTTAGGGCCTACACTTTGGCCATTAGCGGCCAGTGTTGGTCCTTCTCAGCAGTGTCTGCTCTCCCCACTTTTCTGGGGATTCCCCTGAGCTGACAGTAGAGGCCACTGTTGGCTCAGTTATCGTGTGGAATCCCCACATACCAGTGCATTCACGTTGGCATTACTGATTGGCAATGTGATTGCGTTGGGAAGTGATTGCACCTGTCAGTAGTGCTATTTAAGAGCACGCTTTGCCACTGACAGGCGCCGCATCCTCGCCTACTGCTTGCGTACTGTTCGCCTTTCGCTACGGGTTATAGCTTTCTTGCTGCTCGGATCTTTCCTCCTTTCTCTCCAGGGACGATGGTACGAGTTTCCCAACCAAGGGGGGGACTTGAGTAAAGCGGAAATGCTTGAGGTAATTGCCAGGGTCTTTAGATAGGAAAGGGAAAGCTTATTCATGCTTTGGAGTGGCGTTAGGCCATCCGGAAGTGTCTTTCTCGGAGCAGCTTCAGTGATCGCGACTCGGCCGCTCTTCTGCGCTTGTGCGCGTCTCCCCGGCTTTGGTGCCACACTCCAGTGAGCGATCAGCCAGGAGTGTTTGTGGTACATGCCTGCTGGGAACCTGCATCAGCCTCATGCTCCCATGGAATCGGGAGGACCGTGAGTTTCCCCTGTGGATCTCTCGCGCTCTTTGCAGGTTTTCCGCTCGAACTCATACTCCCATGGAATCTGGAGGACCGTGAGTTTCCTCTGTGGATCTCTCACGCTCTTTGCAGACTTTCCACTCAGACTCATGCTCCCACGCTATCAGCGTGCATCTTATATTTCCTTTGGCTTCCGTCATAGTTTTTAGACGGTTTAATCCTTATTTTGAGTACGCTATAGGCGTCTCCTTCATCTGCCATTCTGCTTACCTGCTCTTCCTCCCGGGTCCTAGTGTCTGGCGCTGTGGCAAGCCATGATTACGCTTCATCATACAAATTTATAATCACTAATCAAACAGGATCCCAGACTTTTGTTAGAACATTGGGATCTCACTCCGATTTGCTTCAGTCGGTAGAATAGTGGAGCTTAGTAACAGCCTGCCTTATAAACCCCACCCATTTTATTTGCTGAATGTAAATAAACTTAATATTTAATCAATTAAAACTTACCAATCGATATATTTGTGTTTATTGTCTGAATTGTAAACAGTTATGGGTAATTCTGTTCCTAGACTTTAATGCCACGAGGTAACGATAGAATGGAACTATTTTACCTCGCGGAAGGGTGATAAACGTTTTTTAAAATAGTTTTTTTCTGTCCTTTTTATCTTAAAATCTAACAATAAATGATAAACGATAACGGAACTGTGGTATAAAAGCAATAAGGCACTCAAGGGGGTGCATTATTGTGAATATATCACAGGAAAGAGGCGTTACGGCCCTCCGCTTCGCGTCGGGTCTAACAACACCTCTTTCCTGTGATATACTCACAATAATGCACACCCTCTCGTGCCTTATTGCTTTATTACCGCTTATCATTTATCATTATTTATTTTGGTTCACTAATTCCATCTGGAGCTAACTGCACTTGGGTCCTAACTCTCAATAAAATAATATACTATTTAAAAGAAACATTTGTTGATTATTTTCTTCTTTAATGGTTCGCCAGCCCTCAGCGTCATGCCGTACCGTAACAATAGGTATTCATTTTATTTAACAGCCACACGTATCAAACAGTAAGTAATACTTCAATTTCATCAGCATAACCTGTAATGATCAGTCCTCTGTAGTCAGTTTTTGTACATTTCATTTTGTTTATAATTACATACAACTTGGTCATGCATTTACTAAAGACAAGTATCAAATATTACAAATTCATGATTGACAAACGTATGTGAACCTCCAGGATTAGCATTTCATTTGAAGGTGAAATTAGATTCAGGTGTTTTCAAACAGTGGGATGACAATGAGGTGCAAGTGGGCACCCTGTGGATCCTGAAAGTCAGAATCTACACTACATGTTTGTGGAAGTGTATCATGGAATGAACAAAAGAGATTTCTAAAGACCTTATGAATAATTATTCAGCTTATCAGACTGCAAAAGGTGACTCAAACAAGTGCAAACTGTATTTGTGAGCAGTGCACTGCGAATTGGCAGTGAATCATCATTTTAAAGAAAAGAGGGTGTAGGATGTGAGCAGTGGGAATTAACGTGCTAGCTTAATCTATAGTATAGTCTTAATGTATATATTTACAACAGTTATGTGTTTGTCTTGATTATTTTGGCAGAGTTGTTAGACTTATAAGGTTCTGTAATCTGCTAGCTACTTTAGACAGTGGTCACATGCACAAGCTGTTTTCACTGGTCCAAAAGCTATCTAACTAGTGCGTCCCAATAATCTAATATGGTTCGATGACTGTTAGAATGTTAAATTGTTTTCACTGTAGTTCATTTAATTTAAAAAATGGATGTAACTGAAATTTTTATTACAATATTACAAGTGTAATTATATTATACAGTATGAGATATTAGTATATGCATTATATAAACCCTACAGAGCCAAGCAGTTGAGGAATAGGCAAAATATGCTGGCAGTACTAATGTAGATGATGAGGATGGAGCAAATAAGAGAAAGGTGCACAAAAAGAGACAGACAAAGTGAGGATTCTGAAAACCAAACTATAGATAGCTTCAATTGCCATTACGCACTTGTTAATGCCAGCCCAGAGTGATGGCCCTTGCTGTGCTTGGGTGAACATTATCCTGCTGAAAAATACCAGTTGGAAGTCTTGAGAGGCAACACATGTGGCTGCAGGATGTCCTGCACATATCGCTGAGTTGTTAGTCTCCTTCGTATCACTACTATGGGTGACCAATTGTCGTATGCGATGGCTCCCAAGACCTTCACATCAACATTTGGGGCAGCAAAAGTAGAGCTCACCATGCGCTCACCATGAGGCCTCCAAACTCGAACATGACCGCCATCTAATCTCAAACAGAACTCTTGTCTTTATAGGAGATACGGTTCCAGTCCCTAGCAGTCCAGGTTTTGGGCACCTACACCTGTATGTACACCTGTCCGTTAAAGCAAATTCCTAATCAGCCAATCACAAGGCATCAGCTCAATGCATTCAGGCATGTAGACATGGTCAAGAAGACCGGCTGAAGTTCAAACCAATCATTGGAATGGGAAAGAAATGTGATTTAAGTGACTTTGAATGTGGCATGGTTATTGGTGCTAGACAGGCTGGTCTGAGTATTTCAGAAACTGATGATCTACAGGGATTTTCACATACAGTGATCATTACAACTGAGGTATGCAGAAGAGCATCTCTGAATGCACAACATGTCGAACCTTGGAACAGATGGCCTACAGAATTGTAAACTACACCAGATGACACCCCTGTCAGCTAAAAACAATTTTGAAGAACCTGTTCATTCAGGTTCTTCAAAATTGGGCAATAGATGGTTGAAAAAATATTGCCTGGTCTGATGAATCTTGATTTCTGCTGCTAAATCGGATGGTGGGGTCACACTTTGGTGTAAACAACATGAAAGCATGGATCAATCCTGCCTTATATCAATAGTTCAGGCTGCTGATTCTGATGTAATGGTGTGTGGTGTAATGAGCCGCGCTGCCGATGCTAGAGGGCATCGTTGGCTTGTTAGACATGCCAGGACCATTCATTTTCATTTATTCATTTAATATATTTAGTTTAGGTTTGTCCCTTCCATCAGGAGCAAGCTGCACTTGGGTCCTAAAAACTCCTGAATTATTTTACGTTACCTAGGTGAACCATAACAGAACGGTGTGACCAGTTTGGATCCAGCAGTAGCTCCTGACCTCGGGATGGAAGTCCTCCACCACTGGAGGTGCTGGAGACCAGCCAGGACCCCGCTGGGGTCACCCACGGGCCCGACGATATGAGCCGCCCTGTATTCTTAGTGTGTCCTAGACCAACTGCAACGACCGGGCGACTGGAAGAAACCTTGGAACTGGAGATTTCAATCATGGATGTGCAGCAACTTTATGATGCTATCACGTCAATATGGACCAGAATGTTTCCAGCACCTTGGTGAATCTGTGTCACTGTCATACTTGAGAAGAAAGTGGAAGATGAATGCAGGAAGCTGTGTTAAGCAAGCTATAACAAATTAAGTCCAAAGTGAGAACAGGCCCAATACCTAAAGTCCAAGAACAGAGTGAATCCGGAATACAACAGTAAAAATCGGAAACCACAATAACAAATCCTTCCGTTCATATAGTCCCATCACTAGGTGTAACAGAGACAAGGAACTGAGCAGGATCAGAGCGAAACAGAGTCTGTAGCAGAGGAAACGGTAAATGTGGGGAACAATAGATGCCAAGTGTGAAGATGAGGCACATGGGACTGGGACAAGCAGGAAATGGAGAAGGTGATTGAACTGAGCTGGAGACAGGAGTGCAAGTACAGGAAGTAAGACTAACAGGAGCAAAACATGCTGGAGCAAAAACACTTTGGAACTAACAATCAGAAATGCAGGGTGCTAGCATGTTGTACCTAATAAAGTGGCTGATGAGTGTATTTAAAAAGGATTCACATACTTTCAAGCAATTCTGTGTAAAAGTATGTATTAACTTCAGATTTAAAAAAGGACACAGATAACACATGTCGTTTTTCAGATGTAAACTCTTCCGAAGTCTGTAACTGCAAAAGCACAATCACCCTTTTATTTTAACTGTGATCAAGGAACAGCTAGATGAGATTGTGAAGACAATTGGAGCAGAGTATGGAATGAGCATATGTGCAATGTAAGAGCTGGCCAATCCATTTTGGGATTATAAGCAAACAATCAAGCTTTGTACTTAATCATAAATATAACTGGAAACCAATGTGTTGCTTTGAAATATGATGAAATGTTGATTGACATAATTAAACACAAGTTGTAGATGTGTGATAAATGTCTGACAGATCCCTAAATATTAGGCACTGCAGTAACACAAATGAACAGAAATACTAGTATGGATAATGGTGTCTATGTCATGTGAGTGGAGAATTGATTTAACTAAAAGTGTCACAGGTGCCTCCGGCTCGACGCTAGTGGTCAGCGTTGAGCTACTTTTGCCGGCGGCATCTGTCACAGCTTCTGTAATCCGTAGCCTCGTCAGTAAGGCGGCTGATTACAGCTAATGATCCGCACCTGCTTCCTCTGGCTATTTAAGAGCCTTGCCAGTGGAAGTAAGTGTCGGATCATCTCGACCCCGACATGCTTTGTAAGCCCCGATCCTCGCTAAAGGCGTTATTTATAAGGACTCGCTGGCCGAGCGTGCAACGAGACCTCACACGTCTCACTCTCCGATCTTTTTAGAGCCCCCGCGCTTCCTTTCATTTTCTGTTTTGGTTGCTTCACTTTTTATTTATTTTATAGGGTGCTCAGGAAGGAGCTTAGCTTCCATAACGCAGTGATGCATGAGGTAACCGCTAGGGATTTTTAGATAGTGTAAGCGAAGTGTTTTTCGCTGTTTTATTTCTTTCTTGCAGCTCCTCACTGTCTGCTTCCCTTCCCTCGCTTCCTCTGCGTTACACGGCCGAGCTTCATTCATTTTATGTCATTTCAGTTCAATAAAACCATCTGGAGCTAACTGCACTTGGGTCCCATCCTTCTTATTTAGTCTTTGGGGTTCGTAATTTTTCTAAATGGCGCAACCCCGTGACAAAAAGAAACTAATTTTAACAACTGTGCTAATTTGCTAGTTGAATTTTAGTTCTTAGTCAAGAATACCCCACGATCCTTTGCATGGGATTTAACACATGATATAATGGAATTCATTTAGAAGAAAGTGCTCCATAAATGTTGATGAAATTAATAAAATGACCTACTGTCTTGCTGTCATTCAGTTGTAAGCAACCATGGCCATCCTTTGTTTTTTTTCCACAATATTGGATTTTTAATTCCTGCATATGGGACATTATCTCAAAAAAGAGTAAGAAATGCTTTCTTTGGTGGTTGAATTGCATATGAATGCCAGTTTACAAGCAATTACTGCACTGGACACTGTATTAAAAGAGATACAACAAGTGACCTTGTAGAACAGGCTAGCCCTTGACATGCTCTTTGCTTCTCAGGGCAATGTGTGCAAGGCTATTAGGAATGAACGTGGCACATGCAGCTTTACCAATTATTCAGATCCAACTCACAAGATCAAAGAAACTACAGAGAGGGGAATTGTTGAATTATATAAAAAAAACATCTTCAGGATTTCTTGGCTCTTGAGCAGGGTTTTTTAGACTAAAATGTACATTTACATTCCCTTTACAGCATTTAGCAGATGGACTTATCTAGAGTGACCTTAGTACATTGTATTGTTAGGAACACATTAAATTACAGCCCGCTAATTATGGAGTAAGTGCCTGTTAAGTAAGGCATAAGAAAAAAAACAAATACAAAGTAAGTATAGGGTATAATATGAGATTTACACAGTGGATAAAAACTGACTCCCGCACATCCACACCAGCACATGACATGTGAGTCAGCAGTCATAATCGGCCAGATAATGGGGAACACTCCACTCTCTCCTCAGATGTCCGTCCAAACTCTCGCTAGCTGCGGCAGCTTTGTTTGAAGCAACAATCTCTCGGGGTCGGTGCCTTGTAGACAATGTTGGACAGATGACACAGGGATCCTCCCAGTCTTGCTGCAGTTTGGGACACCAGCCTTTGCGCCAATGTTGGTTGAATAACGCCGGCTCATCATTTTTACACTCTGGCCGCAGATAACCAGGCTTCCTGCATTTCCAACAGATGACACAATTCCTCATCCAGTTTGTCACGGTCTGGACTACTGCCTCATCACAGCTGACACCCTCGTCGTATGACTGAAGAAAACTTTCCGTGAAGATTCAATAGACTAATAGGGAATCAGGATGCACTCTTCTCGCCCAGCAAAGTCACCGGTGCCGCTAGCTGTACATGCCGCTGCAGAGCTTCCGGAGTCAGTGCACACAGAAATACCTCCAATGTCAACTTGCTGTGCACCTCAGCAGGGAATTGTGGATAAGCCTGACATACCATTGTCGACACCTCCAAGGAAACTCTTTTGCCGGTTCGAGGTCATCGTTCCTGAAGCTGTTGATGAACCACAGCTGCAACTGGGACTTTAGAGAACCACCGTCGAAGTGTGTCGCAGAGTGCCGTCAAAATGTTGACTTGACTGAATATAGAAAAAAGCTCATAAGACCAGCCAAAGCTGTGTGCGTGTCTTAAGTGTCCACTTCTTCAAGGTGGGAATGACTCTTGCAATCTTGAAAGCGGAAGTAATATGACAACGTCAAGGAGTTGTTCTTGTTGAAAGCAATGAAAGGAAGAAGGTCTCGAAGGAATCATTTGGAAGAATTGCTGGATTTGAGAAATTAAATATCTTCTATAGAAAAATGAAAAAGGCAAGTTATAGTGGTTGTGTATTTACAGTGGAATAGTGACAAAAAGAATGATGCAGTTCTTGTTTATCTTCTCATCACAGAAGGTGGCAATGCCTTCAGCAATGTCTTCAGTACACTGTAAAAAAAAATCCGTTGTTTTTACGGAATAAAAAAATACAATAATAAATGTAAACAACCTGGAAATTTTTACAGTTTTAAACTGTTGCAAATTACACAAACAAAAAAAATTAAACCAGTAAATTCAACAGCCCTTTCCAGCTAAATTAGCATTATCACGCCGCTATTAACTAATTCTTTCGGTAAGATTTACATGAAGTTATCGCTAATTGTACAGTGATCACCATTCAATTTAACTGAAAAATACCGAACAAACAACATTATTTAACTGTAAAGGCCTCATTATAAGACTCCCATTTAACTCAATTATTCTGCAAATTTAGCACAAACGGTTTATTTTGTAGTGCCTTTTGCAGTAATAATTACAAGTTTCAATGAAAGCAACATCTAAATACTGTTGAATTTTCTGTAAAATGTATAATTTAGAATAATGAAATCCTGTCAACTCCTGTCTAATATTAATCTCTGTGATACTGTCTTGATGTATACCTTGTTGGCTGTTATGATTAATGCTCAAAATAGAAAAATAAAAGCTGTTTCTATACATTACAGGCACAATTATATCTGGATTTCACTTAAACGTCTTATGGATGTTTGACTTTTACCAGAAATGTAATAATAAATGTAACCTAGTGTACACAGACTAACTAGGATTAATCAGATAAGAAAATGAAAGCATGGGGAAAAAAAGCTAGATATACATGAAAGATGAAAAATAAAATAATAACTTGCCTTTCCAAGAGTTTATTAAGCTCAAATCAGTCAGCAGAAACAACTGTCATTTCATAACATACATATTTGTACTTTAGGAACATTTGAAAAGAGCGCACGTGGGAATGTACAAAATGTACCAATATCTTCAAATAAGGTCTTCAAATTGAGATAGTTATGCAAATGTGGGTATACCTCAGCAATAAAACTTTAACAATTAATTAACACACCAACTAACAATTTTGTCTTACACTTCTACTTGGTTCTTCAGCATGAAGAATAGAGCAGATAAGGTGAAACAAACCTTGTGGGCACATCATAACAGGCTACATCTTACTGAGTTCAGTCCATATTCAGATATCACGCCACTCATGATCTGAAAGTTCCTGAATCAAGGTAACGACTCTAGGGTTCACGTGAAGATGGGATGTGTTGGTCTTCTCCACTTTAGTGCCCTTCTCTGGGTTAATGGAGAAAAAACACCTTGGGAAATGGAAGAAACACAGACAAATGTATTAATAATTTATCAACAAAAAAAAATTCACATCAGTCATCATTTCCTTATTCATTTAAAGCCACTTATGTAATTTTTTTTTAGAATTATTCCCAAAGGAATGAATGGGATGCAGTTTTGGCACCGTTCTCATATCACAATTATACAAATGCAGTATACTAGTACCACCCCACCAACCTCAAGAGCTACCACAGCTACTGCCTAGAAACCACTGAGCAACACCTTTACAACCACCTGCAGAACCATAGCAACACCACAGAAACCACCTGTGATACCATAGCAACCATTTGGGATATTACAGCAACATATCTGGGATACCACAGCAATCACCTAGCAACACTGATATCTTATCACTCACCAAGCAACACCATAGCAACCAGCTGGGACACCAGAGAAACCACATGGGAAGACATAGCAATGACTTAGCAACACCCTAGTCCCCAACTACCAAAACTGTTGCACCTTATTGACCATGTAGCAATAGCCTAGCAACTGATATCCACTTTATCTGAGCAATCATTCTGCTTTTCCATCGGATACTAAAAACATGAACTTTATCTGATTAAAAAATAAAATTAAATACAAATGCATTGGCCCACTTGTTGCCCAAATGTATGCATGCCCACTTGTTTCTGTTCAATAAAGTGAAAATGCTGGACAAAGCCAATCTCTAGAGCAAAGACTCACCACTGCAGAAACTCCAGGGGTGAAGCCAACTCTGATGGGTAATGGATGTTGAAGCAGTAATAGCTCCAAAACATCATGCACAAGACAGAAATGAAGGAGGGGATGTTGTCATGCACAATGATTTGATCCACGCTCAACATGAACCGGCTTGAAGAATAGCAGGATCGTCCTAAAAAGGAAAAATAAATAAATAAACATTATTTTAAACAAAAATGAAAAGAAAACTTGTGTTCCTAAAATGTTGTATCGCTAAACCATTTGTGCATATATGATTTCAATTTTGCAGTTAAATTTCTTACTATCTATATACTATCTATATAGGTATAGGGGCAAGAAAAGTAAGGCCTTTTAAGGCTACTATGACCATCCTTAAGAGCTTACGAAACACTGTGCAAAATGAACTTCTGTCTGAACAGACAGAAAAGTGAGAGAAAGAAATTGAACAAAATAGAAAAGAGAGAAAGAATGAAAAAAAAAAAAATTAACTTACCACACACAACAATGGTGGGAGTCAAGTAAACTTGGTCCATCTGCACTTCCCCTGCCAGGCACGTGTCATCCACATAACAGAACATTGCGTCTTCTTTCTCATCAATGTAGGACAGCAGAAGTAGCAGCATCTCTTTCACGTCTTCAGATCAACCACTCAGTTCTCCCCACATCACTTTAAACTTTGTCAAAGCCTGTAGAAACATTCTGTTCTTGTTCACACAAACAGCATTCATATAGTTCAACAGCCGTTTCCCCTTCAGATCCACATTCCTTGTGAAAGTTTCTTTAAGTCCAATTCCAGTGAGTTCCTTGAAGTGGACTGCCATGCGATACTCATCAAACCAAAATGGCCACTCTTCCAAGAGGAATTTTATACTTTTCACTTGGTTGACTTGTTACGCTGTGTGTAGAAAGTCAACTTCATCAGACGTTTCACCTGCTCAGGATTAGCTTCAGTTTGCAAGGACATCATGTTCAGTTTTTCCTTCTTCCCCTGCTGGCTCTCTGGTGTCTCTCCAAGGATCAGGACTTGTAATTCCCAGTTAATGCACCCACAAGTGTCCTGGATTGCTGCTCTCTTCTGGAGGGACTTCGTCTGTGTCAGACTCGGTGCAGTGCTTTTGTTTTCTTATTTTTGGGGTTGTAGATCGCTTCACATTCTCTATCCTATTTTGCAATTGCTTGACTAGAGAGTGATACCCTGGTCCAATCACATATCCCTCTATGATATCTTGCAGAGATTTTGGATATTTTGCCACCATCGTTTTGGCAACTTCAGCAGCGTTCCTTTTACTTACACAAGAACTTTTTCGCATCATCTCACAAGCCACAATTCGGACCAACTCCCTTCCCATTCGTGGACTTGGTCTTTTTCCCCTCTCTAATGACTGCATTAGTTCCTCTGGGAACTTTTCCCACGGTACCATAAAGTTAGCCATCCAGCCTATATCAGAGCTCTGGCTGCTGTCGGAAGACATTGAGGATGAACTTCTGGGTGAGAGAGACTGAAAGGATGCAGGAGGTCCTGGGGAGGCACTAACAGATGAGCTGCTGGTTTCAGGAGTCTGGCCTGCAAAAAAACACCCAAACATACACAAGAGTTATCAGGAACACAATGTGAATGTTTATATATTTCTGTCGGATCTTTTATGCAGGCTACGTTGGGCACTGGTTGCATCCTGTACCGCAATACTTGACTTACATCTCAGCTTCCAAGAAGCAAAGACTTTTCGGGCTTGAATTGACCTCAATGCTGAAAGCAAATCAGCTTCCTCTATAAACTTAAAATCTTCAAATGTCTCCACCCCAAGGGATTGTAAGGTCTCTTCAAGAGTATCTTTCGACACCTCTGGAAGGTCAGGCAAAGCCTCAGTGATCGCAGTGCATAGAAATGTTTGCTACAAGTCGGTCATTTCTGGAATCAATGTGAGCAGTAAATGACGATTTCACAGTAAACGTATTACAACAACCACTTACTGGACACTTACTGGATAGAAGTTCTTTCACTGTGTGAAATCGGTGCTTACACAGCGAAATGGCACATTTAAAATCTGCAACAATGGCTCTAGTAGGAACAGAGGACGCATGTACATTGTGAACCCGATAGAAATGAGCCTTAAAAGCTGTGCAAGTACGAAATGTCCGCTTGCAATCAGCATCGGCACATTTGAAAATACAATGGGGTTCGTTTCTATGAACTTTACAATGCAGCACATAACCCCTTAACGTCTCTAGTGTTTTGCCGCAAAACTGGCAGGTAATCGTTTTTAGCAAACTAACAAAACCAGCAATTTCTTTAGCCTGTTTTATCCTACTCGGGTGAGGCTGTAAAACCCGCCTCTCTACAACAGCATGAAAAAAACAAATCGAGTTACGGTTAAACCTGAAACCCACCAGACTAATCCCGGGCCAAAATATACCCTCGGTCACAAACAGAAGCTAGTGCTTATCTGACAAAAAAACGATCATGTTTTCAAGTTTGAAGAGTAACAGAACAACTCCATGCGTGGGCAGATGGGGCGGGAACTCAGCTTCAAGCCGCTAACTTCGGCAAGATGGCTGCTCCCACGATAATTAAGTAGTCCAATGAGACACTGTGCAGTGAGCTCATCTACTTTGAAAGTCAAACACTTTTTGCGTTAATGTAAAATTTGCATTGAAAATAATTACTGTTATTTTTAACATGGCCTTAAGGCACTATAAATTACCAAATGGCGTTATGTAATAAAAACCGGAAACTCTTAAATGTATCAATTACAATTGATTAACAATTAATATGATTCAAGTATAAACAACCCTCTATGGAACTGCTATGAAACACATGAGCAGCAAAGATAAAAAATTCTGCAGTTGCAGTCACCTTATGTATCAATACCATCGAAATAAAAATGAAAAATATACACTTAAAGATTCATAATAATGTTTTTTTTCTCTGAATTCCAATAGGGTGTGCAAACAGGCAAAATAACTTTTGTCAATGTCTTATATGGACCTAACTGTAATTATGTCAAATCTGTCATTCATATTATTGTCTTGTCCACAAAATTACAACCCTTAATCAAAAACACTTGGGAAGGTATGAAAAATGCTAATAAAAAATATATGCAGTGTTCCTTACTTTCCTTTGACGTTTATTTAATTGCAGACAGTATAAAAACCAAGATATTTCAAGATTTTTCTGGTCACTACATTTCATTTGTTAATAAACATCCATTCTTGCATTTCAGGCCTATAAATACAGTGGTTCTTGAAAGTTTGTGAACCCTTTAGAATTTTCTATATTTCTGCATAAATATGAGCTAAACATCATCAGATTTTCACACAAGCTCTAAAAGTAAATAAAGAGCACCCAGTTAAACAAATGAGACAAAAATATTATACTTGGGATTAACAGTTAATTTGAAGGTGAAATTAGAGTCAATGGGATGACAATCACGTGTGAGTGGGCACCCTGTTTTACTTAAAGATCAGGGATCTATCAAAGTCTGCTCTTCACAACACTTGTTTGTGGAAGTGTATCATTTCACGAACAAAAGCGATTCTGAAGACCTCAGAAAAAGTGTTGTTGATTCTCATCAGGCTGGAAAACGTTACAAAACCATTTCTAAAGAGTTTGGACTCACTCCAAGAGCAAGGCGTGTAATAGTTGAAGGGGGTCACAAAGGAGCTCAGGTTAACTTCTAAGAAACTGAAGGCCTCTCTCACATTGGCTAATGTTAATGTTCATGAGTCCACCATCAGAAGAACACTGAACAACAATGGTGTGCATGGC
>JAJAGP010000031.1:58604-217602 GCA_025084515.1 Ancistrus triradiatus | reverse complement strand
CCAATCATGTGTGAATGGCACACGTGGCCATTGTCATTAATGGATGTCAATCTGCATATTAAACTGATCACCGGTCCCATTGTTATGCAATGGTGCTGGTACCAGTCGTTATGCAACGTGCTGTATATAAGATTGGGGAAGTTTTCCAACTGCTGAGACTGAAGAAGTCACTTAGATGAGTGACGAAACGTTTCTCCAACAAAATCTATGTCCAGATGAACAGATTCGGCAGCAAAGGTTATGTTACGAAGTATTGAGTTGAACTTTTGTTATTGACCAAATACTTATTTTCCACCATAATTTACAATAAAATTCTTTAAAAATCCTACAATGTGATTTCCTGGATTTCATTTTGTCTCTCTCAGTTGTAGTGTACCTATGATTAAAATGACAGCCCTCATCTTTTTTTTTTTAGGTAGGAGAACTTGCATAATCAGTGGCTGACAATACTTTTTTGCTCCACTGTATGAACTAATGAAAATAATTAAATTCACTAATTTGCAGAACAGAGTAATTTTCACTTAATGCTTCAGACTTTTGGCAATGTGTAGTCTTCGCGTCATAGAAAATTAACTTGCGCACTGAATTCTGCATTATAAACCAACAAAATAAAATAAAATAAACCCCAAACAAACAAACAAAACGTATGTAGAGGCAATTCCTTGTTTTAATATTTAAGAGTCGTTATCCTTTCATATGAGCGCGAATGACAAGTAATACGTTTAGATGTTTCATGAAAGAATGTTGTGTACGGAAAAGGGTATCGCATAATCAAGCCCTTTCCCCTTGGTTCTAATGAATGTGTACGGACTACTGTTATCACCGCTGTACGATGTTGCTGTTTATACTGCAAGCTATAAACACAAGCCGTGAAGCATTAATATTTACCGATATGTCAATGGGATTGATCTAAACTAAACACAATTTCTACTTGGAATGCAAACAACATTCGGGATCGTCAACATGCCCAACACGATTCTTATACTACCATAATGATTAACTCAAATATGTTGAGTTACAAAGAAACAGCACGCAGTTCCAACCTCTCAAACTGAAGCTCACGTCTTTATGATAATGCTGCAGAGAAATATGTGTTCATTTATCGTTCATACTTACCAACTCGCTCATTAAACCTTTTCAGGGGCGCTCGTGAAAACGACATGCTTCAAAAAATACAATTAGAACAACTCTTTAAAACGGAAGGTGGCTCAAACAGCGACAACAAACACAGCCACAGCCGCTGAATTTTGAAAGTCCCTGCAGCCAATCACAACAAAGCCACTGCATCGACCAATAAAAAACTTTCAAAATTCTACCAATCTATGTTTCTGCCAATCAGAAACGAAGTTTGCAAAGTGACGTAGCTAGTTCGTTGTTTCCTCCCGCGAGACGGTTAAACTGTGACGTGATTTCAGCAGTATGTTTTTGCCATAGACATATGACGCCAACGTCATCGCCATATTGGTCCAGGCAACTTCTCAAAATTCTCCAAAGATTGTATTGGAAAAAAACATGCCTGATTTTAGTCTATTAAATAATAATATAATAAAACAATAATATAAATAGATTAGCAATAGTACATAGTATATGTAGTATAGTAGTATTCATTGTTTTATATACTGTATTATACTACTGGATTACTATTTGTGCTACGTATAGTATATCTACTATTGTTAATCTATTATTTCATGAATTATATTATTTCTTAGACTATATCTTATTGTGTTCATATACTAACAATATGCTGTACTGTCTTGTATATTGCATTTGACTGTATCATTTCACTGTTACAACAAACAGAAAGCAGACTGATTCTAAGCAGACCTCAATTCTAAGAACTTAAAAATAAACAATTTAGATTTTTTTCCCCCAGTATTTAAATTTAAACTAAATGAGCTGAATTCTGACCTGGGGCAAAAGAAAAGCTTAAACAATGGGGAAAAAGCCGTTTAGACAACATAAGAGAACCTTATAGACATTTCATGTGTATTAAATTAGAAAGGGATGTTTAACCAAGGGAAATAATCAAAATCTATGCTTGGCATGGTAATCTCGCCAACCTCATCTCTTGCCACCTCTGATGGCAGGATGGATTTCCTTTCACGCACTTTACATCAAAAAGCCAGCATCATCTCATCTTTTCCAAGCTTAAAATGTGACAAATGTGATGTCGGCAATGAAATTCTATCCTGCTAAGCGGCCAAGTGTCAGACCGTCAGCAGATGGCACTGTAATCCTACATTAAACTTGCAAGGCCAGACGATGTACAGTCCCTATCTGTTAACAGAGACTTTAGAGGAGACATTTGTAGTGTCCGGATGCACATGCACTGTAGAGAGAATAACCTTAAAAAGTTGTATTTTTCTGTGTTATTTGAACCCAACAACTCAAATAAGTTATATAGTTTTGGTAAGATTAAACCAGCAATTCTAAATATGCATTTTAAACATTCATTTCTTTTTCAGTTTCAGATATATAGGTCTCCCCATTCAAAGATATAGGCTTGTCTTGTATGGCTGGAAATAACTACCGGGTGGCGTTACCAAGATGGCGGCGGAGTGAACAGACTTTTCTTATAATGACTTTGCTGTTATTCCTCACAGACTGGAATTCGTATCACAGAAACAATCATCAGTCACTGACTATTTCTCAAAGATGCATAAATGACTAACGCCTTTCATGTACATACGTGTTTATGTGCATTGTAAATGTGATTGTATTATCACATGGGCTGTTCAGTAAAACACATTATGTCAGCATCAGGTATGAATGTCACTGTCTTATTTTTTTGTGGTCTTGTTAGGTCGCCGAACTCACCTCTCAACAAAAATAGTCATGAAGTAGACGAGGGCAAGATAAACATATACAGTCCAAACTCGTTATGTTTATGGTTTTTGCTACCAATACACTAGAAAACTTTGAAAAGCCTCAGAAAATACAAAAGTCTGACACCCTCTCACAGCTTACTAGTCAAAGGGTTTTTGTCAGATACTGAGATATAGATATATATATATATATATATATATATATATATATATATATATATATATATATATATATATATACACACTGGTGGAGCCAATGAAATGTGCTAGAAAGTCCAGGCTCCGCCTCCCCCCTGAGGCAGGAATCTGGGGCGCCATTTTAAACAAAGGACCACGTGGTTAAAAACTTCCCATATTGAATTTACGTTTATAAGTTCCGAAAATCCTAACAATATATATATATATATATATATATATATATATATATATATATATATATATATATATATATATATACACACACACAAATAAGTATTTGGTCAATAAATTTGGTTCAACTCAATACTTTGTAACATAACCTTTGTTGGCAATGACAGAGAGGTCAAACGTTTCCTTTAAGTCTTCACCAGGTTTGCACAAACTGTAGCTGGTATTTTGGTCCATTCCTCCAGATCTTCTCTAGAGCAGTGATGTTTTGGGGCAACACGGACTTTCAACTCCCTCCACATATTTTCTATGGGGTTGAGGTCTGGAGACTGGCTAGGCCACTCCAGGACCTTGAAATGCTTTTTATGGAGCCACTTTGTTGCCCGAGCGGTGTGTTTGTGATCATTGTCATGATGGAAGACCCAGCCACGTTCCATCTTCAATGCTCTCACTGATGGAAGGAGGTTTTGGCTTAAAATCTCACGATACCTGGCCCCGTTAATTCTTCCCTTAACACGGATCAGTTGTCCTGTCCCCTTTGCAGAAAAACAGCCCCAAAGCATGATGTTTCCACCCCCATGCTTCACAGTATGGTGTTCTTGGTATGGTGTTCTTGGTATGCAACTCGGAATCCTTTTCCTCCATTTGAGTTTTTACCAAAAAGCTCTATTTTGGTTTCATCTGATCACATGATATTCCCCGAATCCTCTTCTGGATCATCCATATGCTCTCTGGCAAACTTCAGACGGGCCTGGACATGTACTGGCTTAAGCAGGGGGTCACGTCTGGCACTGCAGGATCTGAGTCTCTCTTGGCATAGTGTTACTGATGGTAGCCTAGTTATGTTAGTTCCAGCTCTCTGCAGGTCATTCATCAGGTCCCTCCGCGTAGTTCTGGGATTTTTGCTCACTGTTCTCATGATCATTTTGACCCCACGGGATAAGATCTTGCATGGAGTCCCAGATGAAGGGAGATTATCAATGGTCTTGTATGTCTTACAATTGCTCCCACAGTTGATTTATTCACACCAACCTGCTTGGCTATTGTAGATTCACTCTTCCCAGCCTGGTGCAGGTCTACAATTTTTTCCCTGGTGTCCTTCAACAGCTCTTTGGTCTTGGTCATGGTTGAGTTTGGCGTCTGACTGTTTGAGGCTGTGGACAGGTGTCTTTTATACAGATAACGAGGTCAAACAGGTGCCATTAATACAGGTAACGAGTGGAGGACAGAAGAGCTTCTTAAAGAAGAAGTTACAGGTCTGTGAGAGCCAGAAATCTTGCTTGTTTGTGGGTGACCAAATACTTATTTTCCACCATGATTTGCAATTAAGTACTTTAAAAATCCTACAACGTGATTTCCTGGATTTTTTTTTTCTCATTTTTGTCTCTCATAGTTGAAGTGTACCTATGATGAAAATCACACACCTTATATATATATATATATATAAGACTTTAAAGTGCATGTGTCATGTATCAAATCTTTTGAAAATGCATAGCCTACACACCTAAATATAATCAATCAACAAATTAAAAAAACAGCATACTCTGCCACACAGGCTGTAAAATAGACAAAAGTGGCTTCTTAAGTACTGTAATGGTATATTAAGATCAAATAATGAAAATACCACAATTAGTTATTTTATTTATTACATTTATATGTTATTTCAATGCTTGAATTTGACATCATTTTGCTACCTGCCGTTCCTGTACACGCTTTGCTGCTTTCGTTTGTTGCTGGAGAGAGCTCATCTACTGCATGACATCGCGCAATTAAAACTCTTATTGCAACACTGGAAATTTGTCTGTTACTGTGAAATAGATTGAAAGTCGTTTGGTGTAAAGCAGCGTTACATGATTCAAGCAGAAACCATTCATTCTCTAATATAAAAAGATCAAATAAATGTGAGTAAACAGCTGGCCTTGAATATTACTTGTTTTGCTATCTGGGTAGAATTCCCGGCTCAAATCTATATAGCTAGAATACTTAGCAAACGTTTGGACCCCCAAAAGTGTGTTGACCTAACAAATGAAAAGAAGTTACTACCAGTTCTGCAAACTTAAATTTGACATATTTTTTGCAAATTTGGAAATTTTTTGCAATTAAATTCTGATAAATTACAAACAAAATAGTGGAAAGGGGAAGGGACCGCCATGATTTGAACCTGGTTCACAATGATGGGGAGCTAGAGTTTTAGACCACTACGCTACTATGATAATATCATATAATACTGTATTGTTGTAATAATAACATTAAACTAGAAACTGTGAAGATAACATCACACTTCTACACTTGAAACTATATCTATGGCCGGCGGGGGGCGCTTGTACCTCGTGTTTTTCAATGTTGCCTACATCTCCTAACGCAATTTGAACCTCTTGCTTTCCGTACAGAGGATTACAACCCGGAAATGTCAAAACATTTGGAATTAAACACAGCTTTCTGACTTACTGCTTGCTTTATTTATTCGGGGATAGTCAACCACCCAGCTGTTCCCGGCATAGTGTAGCTCTGTTTTGTAATCACAAAACGAAATCAATAATACTAAGACAAATCATCTAAAGAAATCTGCAGTTTGCATGATAAACCAGTCATGAAGCTGAGTTCATCAGTGTTCGCGTTATTCTGTGTCATTATTGAGGTACTGGGTATTACTCTTTTTCTTCGAGGCTTTTTTCCAGTTCCAGTCAAATCGTCTTTATCATCAAAGAGTAAACTTTCCGATCTGCCTGCAGAACCTCTAGTAGGTAAGACACAGCTGGGTTTTTCATTGAGGTCTAAAGCAACCTTATCTTACGTAGTAAGATGGCAGTTGATCCCCAACCAGTCAATCTGCACCTTTATACTGCCCCCTCTTTTGTTACCAATATAGTCACATGCATTTTATTCTATATTTTATTCTGTATCTCTATATGCAAGTAGTGGGCAGTTTATCAGCTTCACATACCTTGTCCTGGTCATGTATATCAGGTTCATCTACTACATAGGTTCATAATTACCAGCTTGGCAGTGAATCCTGTATGTCCTAGTCAGTAGTCCAGTACATTAACAACTGCACCATCACAGTCCCGTGTAATCATTGTTGCCCATCTGCTTCCACATCATTTGTCCAACCCTGTCCTTTAACACAAAGACCCTGCTGTACCCTTGAGGTGGACAATTTCATATTTTATCATATCATGATGAATTTTGTTATCGTGGCGATACGCTTTGCCGAGCATATCGAGGATATTGTCAGTGCTTAGGAAACACTGACTGATTTCATGTTTCATTCTAGAGTATCATTAGTCCTGTTTAACTGGATAAAATTCATCACATTTTGAATAGAAATCACTTTACTAAATATGGGATAATATTTGAATTTGTAGTTTTAAAGACTCTGTTGCTACCTTTTTACTTTATATTTTACCCATATCGACGGCTCCTACTGGACACCGGATACAACCTCGAATCAGAAAAAAGTTGGGACAGTACGAAAAATGAAAAAAAGAAATCCAAACAAAAAAAACAACAACATATTTTTCTCAGGCATTTCTTGACAAACTGGAGATCCTCTGACCATCTTTGTTTCTCAAATACTCAGCCTTTTGTGGAACATAATTTATTTATTTTTAGGTTTTTAACCTCATTAATAGTCCTAAATTGCCCCATCCCAACCATTTCATACTGTCTGCAATGAAATAAAAGTCAAAATGAATATAAGACACAATTTTTCTCCCCATTTTCCATACCATACCAACTGATTTGGTATTATATTATTTGGGTGACGCATCTTAGAACAGTAATGACACCATTCATGGTAGTGGCATGATATTGTGTGGAGTGATAGTATCAGTCTATGAGGCAGATTGACATTTTTACATTTAGAGCATAACCCTAGATGTTGTTATCCAGGGAGGCTTACAGACATTGTTTTGTGTTCTCCCTTGTAGTCACAGATTAGCTTAAATAACTTACAGTCCAAGAGCAGCATCCAATTAAAGTTCTGTTAGAACAGTATTACATTTCTTTGAGTGAACATCTAGGCTAAGCAGTTGATTTGAAGGTATGATTAGAGTTAAGTGTTTTAAGTCAATGTGATGACAATCAGGTGTAAGTGGGCACATTGGTGTATTTGAAGAACAGTCTGATCTTCAAAACATTTGTGGAAGTGTATCACGGTACATACTAACAACACTTTCCAAGGACCTCAGAAAAAGAGTTTTTGATACTCCTTTGGCTGGAAAAGGTTACAATGATCTCTAAAGAGTTTGGATGAGATCAAAATTGAATTATTTGGTTTAAATGAGAAAGGAGAACATTCCAGCACATGCACCCTATCCCATCTGCTATACCTGGTGGTGTTTTGCTGTATCTGGGCCAGGACAATTTGCCACCACGAAAGGAACAATGAATTTTGAATGATATTAGAAAATTGTAAAGTAAAATATCAGGACATCTGTCTGTGAAGTGAATTTCAAGAGAAAGTTGGTCATGCAGCAGACAACAATTTTTTTTCTATCAAAAGTTGGTGAAAGTAACATTAATGTTTTGGATTGGCCAAATGAAACTGCTGACCTTAATCCAATGGTTCTCAAAGTGGGGGTGCAAACCCTAGGGGTGGCAGAGCTATTGCAGGGGTTGAGGGCTGTTTGATGGTGCACAGCACGGCAGATTAACGAGACACATTTAAGATGCATAATGCATGTCACTTCTAATAATTCCACTGTGATTTGTCACTTTAGCTTGTATTGTTCAATAAGAAGTTGCAGTTTTATTGTATGATTTACAATGTTTAAAATAAGTGGAGTTTGGAAGTGAAAGATGAGTATATGTGTGTTGTATATGTGTTACTCTCAAAATGCATTTACTGCTCTCTTTTAGTTAGACTTAGTTGGCTCAACCCAGTACACCTAATTCCCTTTCTGCATAGTACTGACTGCAGCATTTTGACATTTGTTTGCAGGGGGTTCTACAAACTCGACTACAATGCCTCCTCCTTTATTCAGAAGAGTGGTTATCGTGTTGATCGATGCTTTAAGAGATGACTTTGTTTTTGGGCCTAATGGAAAGAGGTTCATGCCCTACACCAGGCAAGTACTGGAGGAAGGATCGTCCCACAGCTTCATTGCTAAAGCTAGACCTCCTACTGTCACTATGCCCAGAATCAAGGTGAGTCTAAATGCATGAAAGTCTGAAATGTTATACAGAACTTATACAGAAATAAAGTGGGGCAAAAAAGTATTTAGTCAGCGACTGATTGTGCAAGTTCTCCTACTTAGAAATATGAGAGTGGTCTGTAATTTTCATCATAGGTACACTTCAACTATGAGAAACAAAATCACAAAATCACATTGTAGGATTTTTAAAGAATTTAATTGTAAATTATGGTAAAAAATAAGTATTTGATCAATAACAAATGTTCAACTCAATACTTAACATAACCTGTGTTGGCAATTACAGAGAGGTCAAACGTTTCCTGTAAGTCTTCACCAGGTTTGCAAACTCTGTAGCTGGTATTTTGGCCCGTTTTTCCATGCAGATCTCCTCTAGAGCAGTGATGTTTTGGGGCTGTCGCTGGGCAACATGTACTTTAACTCGTTCCACAAATTTTCTATGGGGTTGCAGTCTGGAGACTGGCTAGGCCACTCCAGGACCTTGAAATGCTTTTTACGGAGCCACTCCTTTGTTGCCCGAGCAGTGTGTTTGGGATCATTGTCACGCTGGAAGACCCAGCCATGTTCCCTCTTCAATGCTCCCACGGATGGAAGGAGGTTTTGGCTTAAAATCTCACGATACATGGCCCCGTTCATTCTTCCCTTAACATGGATCAGTCGTTCTGTCCCCTTTGCCCCAAATCATGATGTTTCCACCCCCATGCTTCACAGTAGGTTTGGTGTTCTTGCGATACAACTCAGCATTCTTCTTCCTGCAAAAACACAGAAACACAAAAACACTTTTTTACCAAAAAGTTCTATTTTGGTTTCATCTGTGCACATGATATTCTCCCAATCCTCTTCTGGATCATCCATATGCTCTCTGGCAAACTCAGATGGGCCTGGACATGTACTGGCTTAAGCAGGGGACACGCCTGGCACTGCAGGATCTGAGTCCCTCTCAGTGTAGTGTGTTACTGATGGTAGCCTTTGTTACTTTGGTCCCAGCTCTCTGCAGGTCATTCATCAGGTACCTTCGTGTAGTTCTGGGATTTTTGTTCACTGTTATCATGATCATTTTGACCCCACGGGATGAAATCTTGTGAAATTTTTTAATTCTTTAAAAATCGTACAATGTGATTTCCTGGATTTTTTTTCTCATTTTGTCTCTCATGTTTGAAGTGTACCTATGATGAAAATTACAGACCTCACAGATATTTCTAAGTAGGAGAACTTCTACAATCAGGGGCTGACTAAATACTTTTTTGCCCCACTTTATCATTTTATACAGAATGCAGATATACTCTTTGACAAAATGACAGATTGCTCCAAAGCTTGACAGGCAGATATGTAAATGATTACAGCTGTTGTCTGATTAGACACTGGATCTTGCCAAAAGAGGCCATAAAAGTACTTATTTTGCTGCCCTATAAATAGGCTCTCATAGGCCAATTTTGGGTAGTGTACCTCTTGGTGAGAGTTTGCAAGAAGGAAATTTGTTGTCACTGCGCCTATTATGTGTCCTGCTGTTGACAGTCAGCCACCGTTGCCTTCATTTGCAGTGGTGTCGTGAATAAGAAACCTGAACTGGAGTCGTATCATCTTTAGTGACGAATCCAGGTTCTGTTTGGGATCCGATGACAGTTGGGTTAGAGTATTGAGGCCTCATGATAAGTGCCAATCCTGCCTTTTCTGTAGAGCGACACATTGCCCCAAATGCTCGTGGGCAGGATGAGGATCTACAGGCCCAGATGCAACATAAGTGGCCGAATTTGCCACAGGATACCATATGGAACCTGTATCCCTCCAATACCCAACCGTATCTCATCTTGTATCCAGGCTAGAGGCAGCTTAACAGGGTTCCTAACTAGAGACCTTCTTTCAGTTGTACAGTAAACTTATCCCAATAAACGTGTACTTTCGCTCTACTATTGTAATAACTTACATATATCAATACATTCATGAGTATATACAGTTTCAGTTGATTCCAATAACTGCTTCTTGATGAGTTTTTTTGTCAATGAGTGTATTTTAATAAAAAAATAAAAAGGAAAAAGTAATATCGTGAGTTAACTTCTGGGTGGCATTTGAACACTCTTACTGTGGCACTGGTGAATGCATCCAAAATAGATCCAGCCACTTACTTGTTTAAGATTTTAAATTTGTGCAGTGACATTTACTGCAGAAAGAAAATATACTCATTTAAAACTTTATTGCAAACTCCTGTACACCTTCACTTTCATGAAATTGATCTGATCAGCCTATCATGGGACAGCAGTGCAGTGCATAGAAGCATGCAGCTACGACCCAGCAACTGCCAGTAATGTTTGCATTAGCTGATATACAGTAATACAGTAAAGGGGAAAAAAGTGATCTCAGTGATTTTTGACTGTGGCATGTTTGTCAGTGCCAGACAGGCTGGTATTAATATTTCTGTTATTGTTGATCTCCTGGGATTTTTCATGGACATCAGTTTCTCAGTGGTGCAGTAAAGAAAAAGCAGCAGTTATGCAGATGGAAATGTCTTTTGGATGAGAGGGGTCAACAAAGAATTGCGAGACTTGGATTGCCAGACTCTGTACAGCTGGTGGTCAGTAGAAAGAAAAAAAAAAAACATTTAAGAATTTTTTGTAGCCCGAATGCATTTGACACAGACGGGCTACAACAGCAGATCACGACAGATTCCACTTCTGTCAGCCAAGAACAGAAAGCTGGGGCTGCAGTGGGCACAGCAGATGTTTTGCACCAGAATTCTGCACCAGCAGCATGAATCCAACGTACCTTGTGTCAACAGTTCAGCCTGGTAGAGAGGGTGAAGTGGTGTGGGCCCATTTATACCAGTCAGTCAACCAGCCACAGCCTATTTGAGTATTATAGTTCACCATGTGCATCACTTTATTATTATTCTAGCATGATAATGCACCACCTCACAACGCAAAAATCATCTCAAACTACTTTTTGTGAACATGACACTGAAATCAGATTTCTTCAGTGGCCTTCCCAATTACTGGATCTGAACCCAGTAGGAGACCTTTAGGATGTGGTATAATTACTGATTCACAGCATGCACTGTTCTATATGAATGATTACACTATTTTGCAAAATTGATTTGTTTTACTAAATGCAATGTTCTGTTTATATGTTGAATATACAAAGTCTATTATATATATGTATGATGCTTTTAGTAGATACCAAGATTAACCTTGGTTCATGTGAGCATTCTTGAAAAGCGACAGTACTGGACAAAAGTCTTAGGCATTGTAGAGTTTTTAGTGTATATCCTGCTTATTCTTTATTTAATTTTTGTGGTCACTGCACTTTGTAGTTTTACAGTTACAGACTGTAGTCAATCTGTTTCCATACATACTTTATACGTCCCCTTTACTCTGTTCTCTAATGGTCAGGACCCCCACAGGACCACCACAGATCAGGTACTATCAGGATGGATCATTCTAAGCTCTACAGTGACACTAATGTGGTGGTGATGGTGTATTAATGTGTGTTGTGCTGGTAGTGGGTCAGACGCAGCAGTGCTGCTGGGCTTTTAAACCACCTCAGTGTCAATGTTGGACAAAAAATAGTCCACCAGCCAAAAATGGTCAGCCACCAGCATCCTGTAGGCAGCATCCTGTGAGCACTAATGAAGGATTAGAGGACAGATAACATAAACTGTGCAGCAAAAAGTGAGCTGCTGTCTCTGACTGCAAGGTGAAGCAATAAGGTAGATGTACAGTATCTTATAAAGTGGACAGTGAATGAACAGTTTTTAAAAACTCCAGCAGCACTGGATCAGTGTGCCTGAACTAATCAAATCAGCTCAACACACACTAACATACCACCACCACCATCACCACATAAAGGCTGAGAATTATCCACCACCCAAGTAGTACCTAATCTGTGGTGGTCCAGTGGGGGTCCTGACCATTAGAGAACAGTGTAAAGGGGACTAACAAAGAATGTAGAAAAACAGATGGACTACAGTCTGCAGCTGTACAGTGACCACTAAAACTTACATAAAGAATAAGAATTTAAACTGAAATATATAGACTGCCTAAGACTATTACACAGTACTGTTAATTTCTTGTACTGTACATTTACTGTACAACTACTCCATATACTGAAGAAATTGCCATAGCTGATCAGGTACATTCTTAAAATGAAGATATTATGATTAAATAGGTGCTATATTGTATCTGTTGTTTCACTAAAACACCTGAACAGATGTAGCAGTCTGTCTCTGATTGTCCAGCAGATGACAGTAGAGCTCTGTAACTCAATGTACAGTGATGTCTGAAAGTTAGTGAATTTTCGCTATTTCTGAGTACGTGAGACTTAAAACAACATCATATTGTCACAGAAGTCCTAATAGTAGATAAAGAGAGCCCAAATGAACAAATGAGACAAAAATGTTATAGATCGTATATTTTGAGGAAAAAGATCCAATATCACATAACTTTGGGTGGCAAAAGTATGTGAACCTTTGTTTTAAGTATCTGGTGTTCCCCCTTGTAATAAATAGCTAAATGTTTCCAGCGATTGCTGATCCGTCCTGCAATTTTAGCCTTTTCTTCGATACAGAACAGCTTCAGGTCTGAGATGTTGGTGGGTTTCCTCACATGAACTGCTCACTTCAGGTTCTTCCACAGCATATCTGTTGGATTAAGGTCAGGACTTGGCCATTCCAGAACGAGCAGTTTTTTCTTTTTTAACCATTCTTTGGAATGACTTGTGTGGTCATGGTTGTTGTCTTGCTGCATTACTCACATTCTCTTATAATTCAGTTCACTGGCAGATATCCTGACATTTTAGAATATTTAAAAATGACATAGAATGTTATAGAATTCAGATTTTATTGTTGCATTAAGAATGACAAGCTCTCCTGACCCAGATGCAGCACAGCAGTCAAAATACATGATACTACCACCATCATGTTTCACAGATGGGATAAGGTTCTTATGTTGGAGTACAATGTTTTCCTTTCTCTAGATATATCACTTCTCATTTAAAATGTTCTGTTTTGATTTCACCTCCACTAAACATCTCTGGGACTATCCAACTTGCTCTTTGAGTGACACTGAGATGATGGTGGTGTGTTTGTTAGTTAGTTAGTTTGTTTAGTGGGTTTATTTACCGTTGCTTTCAGCATCTATGGTCATTTTAGTGACAAGGTAACATTGATACATAAGGGTACATTGAAACTAGTCATATGTACTCAGATTGGGTCAATTTAGTGTAATCAATTAACCTAATGCATGTCTTTGGACTGTGGGAGCAAAACGGAACACCCAGAGAAAACCCGTGTGGACACAGGGAGGACATTCAGACTCCACACAGGGAGTTCCACCTGGGATCGAATGTTAATGTAGGTTTTGCTGGTATGATTGGATCAGGCACAGCAGTGCTGCTGGATTTTTTTTAACACTGTGTTTCACTCAGTGTGCACTATATGAGACACATCTACCATATTGCTCCACCTTGTAGATGTAAAGTCAGAGACAGTAGCTCATCTGTTGTTGCACAATTTGTGTTAGTCATCCTCTAATCCTTCACCAGTGCTCACAGGATGCTGCCTACAGGATATTGATGTCTGATTGACTTGTACTAGAAAAACACACACTAACACACCATCACCACCACGAGAGTGTCACAACAGAGATGAGAGTGATGCATTACCCATATAGTACCTAATCTGTGCTGGACCTGACCATTAGAGAACAGAGTAAACAGGACTAACAAAGTATTTACATAAACTTCAGATGTACTGCAGTCTGTGATCGTATGGTAAATGGAACTGATAAAATGGATGATTGTAGAAACAAGGAGCGTTACCTAATAAATTGATCGGTTAGTGTATATAAAGTTCTAATGGTTCACAAACTTTTAAGCACCACAGTAGATTGTCCCCCATTCAAATCATTGTAGTGCATTCTAATTTAATTGGCATGGCATGGCCAATTAATCCATATCACTGTCTGCTTGCTCATTAGAAATTGCCTGCCCACTCCTTGCATTTCAGAAGGATAGCAAGACCTAGAAAGAGCAGAGCTTAATCCTGCTTAGGAAGTAGAAGTTTCACAGGGAAATGAATATTTTAGGACAGAGCTGGTGAGGGATTTGACTGACTTACTCCACAGTGATGTGCACAGAGGTATCACCGTGACAGCGCTGCACCTACTTTAAGGGTCTTGTTCACTCTCTGCATATTGTTATGCATCTTTAGCATTTTGTCACTGTAACCTTTCTGAAGAAGTCAGTGAAGAGCTGACATAATTCAGCTGAGTTTCCAGTTCATTAAGTACACCGACCTTGTACCTATACTTATATACAGTAGTAATGTCGGTTTACTATTGTGCATATTTTGAAAACCTTAGCCTACCTGATATAATCTGACACATCTTAATGACTGTGGTTATCACATATAGCTCTCTAGTGACACAAATATTCATCATTCAAATTAGGGGTGGATGATGTGTCAACAATAACATCACGATCTTTTTTAGGCTGGCTCAAGTTCCATGATATTTATCACAATGCTTTTGCATGTTTGTTGTTAATTTGCAGACTGAACACATTTCCTAAACATATTTCATTCATTCATTTTATCTGCTTAATCCTTGTCAGGGTAGTGGGAATACCAGTGCCTAGCCGGCAGCACAGGGAACAAGACAGGAACAACCCTAGATAGGGTGCCAATCTAAAGGAGAACACACACACACTCACAGAATCATACATGCAATCACACACTAAGGGCACTTAAGAAACACCAATTAACCTAATGCACATGTTTTTGGAATATTGGAGGAAACCAGAATACCTGGAGTAAATCCAGATGGACATGGGGAGGGCATGTAAACTCCACACAGGTGGAGTCCAGGGGATCGAACTGCAAGTTGTGAGGCGTCAGTGTTAACCACTACACCACCGTGCCACCCCTACACACCCTTTTTTTAATGAATAATATAAAACAACAAAAGTAACAGACTTTTTAGGTTAGCAGAACCCTTTTAAATAAATTTTATTGCGCCGCACTTTAACAAATTGCTGCCAGTTTCAGAATGTAAATATCATCATTTTCTAGGTTTACAAAAATGTAAAATTAATGTTTTTCTTATTTTGGCTGCTGTTGTTAGAGGTCACAGCAGTGGCTCATCTTGAACTCCATATTATGCTTGGAACTAGCACCTGGAGTATCCTGTGCTTTCTCAGTTGTTTTTTTTGACAGGTTTCTTGTGTTTCGATCAAATGTTTTATCATTGCATATTCCGATGATGACATTGTATATTTTGAAGAAAAAAAAAAAGCAAAACTGTAGCATATGCCATATCTGTTGTGTAAAACCAAACCAATTTAAAATAACTAATGATGAACAGTTTTATTTATCATCACTTCTTCTTCATCAAACAAGTATGTCAAATCTGAGCGAGTATTGGTTTATTTGTGTGTCTGTCAAGGTTGACGTGAGCTAGACCAGTGTTGACAAGTGCTAGACCAGTATTAACATATCAGTGCTATCAGCACAGGCAATGAAATGTGTTTAATATGGCACTTCACAATCGAAAATCGTCATATTACCCATACCTAATTCAAATACAGCTGAACCTCATAACCCAATTGTAGGAGAATGGTTTGGATAGCAAAAATTGTATGGCAGTATCCTATTTTCAGTATTTCTTTTGGAAAAATCCCTTCTTCATTTATTTATAACCAAAACCCCACCAACTTTCAGTTTGGTACTTTGATGTAACATTCTTCCTGCAAATTTAACACGTTTTGTTCCTCTCAAAAACTTGTGTCTTTTTAGACTTTTATTTTTGAAGTTTTGTCCAAAGTGACTCATGTTAATATAAAGTGGTACCTCGGTACTCGTTGTTAATTAGGGGAAAATTTGGTTTGCGGTGTGCCGAAAATGATGAGTACTGAGAGAATTTTTCCCATAAGAAATAATGTAAATTCAACAAATCCATTTCAGACCCCCAGAAAATCTGCATTGCATAATGCATTATATACATAAATTGAGTTGTATTGTACAGTTGCTCCCTGATTTACGATGAGGATTGCAACAAGTCTGTCATAAACTGAAAGTATCATAAATCGAGGAGTTTAATATACAGTGGTGCTTGAAAGTTTGTGAACCCTTTAGAACTTTCTATATTTCTGCGTAAATATGACCTAAAACATCATCAGATTTTCACACAAGTCCTAAAAGTAGATAAAGAGAAGCCAGTTAAACAAATGAGACAAATGTTATACTCGGTCATTTATTTATTGTGGAAAATGATCCAATATTACATATTAGTGAGCGGCAAAAGTATGTGAACCTCTAGGAATAGCATTTACTTGGAAGGTGAAATTAGAGTCAGGTTTTTTCAATCAATGGGATGACAATTAGGTGTGAGTGGGCACCCTGTTTTATTTAAAGAAAAGGGATCTATCAAAGTCTGCTCTTCTCAACACATGTTTATGGAAGTGTATTATGGCACGAACACAGGAGATTTCTGAGGAGTTGTTGATGCTCATCAGGCTGGAAAAGGTTACAAAACCATCTCTAAAGAGTTTGGATTCCACCAATCGACAGTCAGACAGATTGTGTACAAATGGAAGAAATTCAAGACCATGTTACCCTCCCCAGGAGTGGTCGACCAACAAAGATCACTCAAACAGCAAGGCGTGTCATAGTTGGCAAGGTCACAAAGGACCCCAGGGTAAGTTCTAAGCAACTGAAGGCCTCTCTCACATTGGCTAATGTTAATGTTCATGGGTCCACCATCTCAACAACAATGGTGTGCATGGCAGGGTTGCAAGGAGAAAGCCACTGCTTTCCATTAGAACTCGCCTCTCGCCAGAAATAGCTATGAGACTGAGGTAGGCGAGGTAACGAGCTTACATTGTATACTGTATATATCATAGCGAAGCCTACCTTAAACACTTACATTAATTCATGTACTTTATTGAATAATGTATTGAAAGTCAGAAATAAAAACAAAAAGCTGGGCCAATTGGAATGACTTTACTGACTGTATATATCAAAATAAAGAAAATCATGAGAAACACAGAAGAGATCTGCATTGAGTGAGAGCTATTGTGAGACTGAATACAGAACATGTCGAATCATACAAGCTTTAAAAAGTGCGTTGAGAACCGAGTGATTGCAGTTTTTTTGAGCTGCTTAAAACCTTCTTAGTGGTGCAGTTGTGCAGTGGTGCAGGTCAGCGCTGTTGCCTTACAGCTCGATTGATCTCTGATTCAATTTCTGGTGATGCCGCTGCTTGTGTGGAGTTAGCATGTACAGCCCATGTCTGCGTGGGTTTATTTTGGATGCTCTGATTTCCTCCCACATTCCAAATATAATATACATTATAACTGTCATATCTAAAGTATTCCAGTTTGATTGACTTAGTGTGTAACCAAATGTCTCAACAAGGATAGATAGATCTGACATTTTCTAACCCCTCGACTCTAACTGGATTACGTGGGTGAAGAACATGAATGAATGAATGAATGAAACCATTTTACAATTGACATCCAAGCAATATGATATTATTACTTTTGCCTCAACCGTACCCTGGCACAGAATACTGCTGTCTTAGATGCTTTTTTTCTAAAATGAGAGAACATTAAATATATATTACATTTTATTTGTATTGGAAGACTTTTATAGAATATTTCGAAAACATGTCATGCTTGAGCTCAAATAAAAGTTTAAAATATTTTGATCTATCTGAGTGTACCCCTTCCTGAGTGCACCTCCTCTTCCTGATTGCATATATATCAAGTTTGTATTGGGTTCAAAACTTGTAAATAGAGAGAAATCAAATTCCATAATTAGGTGCATGGGAATTCACCTCTCTACTCTGTTCATGCTCCTCTTGTATCTGGCAATGTATGTAATGTAAATAAAAAGTGCAAAATGTCATGTGCTGTCTCACAATATGTTTCATCTAGCACTTTACCTCATTAGTAAACACTGAATAAAACAAAAGCTTAGGTTACTTACCGAAAGGAGAGAAGAGAAGGGTGTAGGTGAGGGCAAATACTCATTTGAAAGTCATATTTCTGATATGCTACAATGATACGAATTCAGGAAAGAATAGTTTCTCGGTAGATTCTCAAAATGTCCCAAGTCCAAAATTCCCCAAAGATTGCACCAGGATCATGACTAGCAGGAGTTTGGCTGACAGGATAATAAACCTTTTATATAACCAAAACTATTATACATCTCACAAAATATTTTAGATTTAGTCATTTAGCACTTCTATCCAGAGTGAATTGTGTGGTCAGCTGAAAATGTGTTAATTTGTTAATTAAATGCAAGTACTCGAATAATTGGTATGTTTTCATTTTCTGTTTGACTACAGACTAATGCTACTTAGAGATTATGATCAAGTCTTCAGTTTAATACCAAGTGTTCATATAATAATAACAATAAAATATTAAGAGGATGGGGTGGATCTGTGGTAAAGTGTCTGGACTACTAATCAGGAAGGTGTGAGCAACACCATACTAATTGGGACCGTAAGCAAGACTATTAACCTTTAGGTTTATCTAAGTAAGGGTTTCTGATAGTTAATCTAAATATAATCAAAAGCATAAATGAAAGGTGGGTATAACTAAACAACTGTCATCCCAGTATGTCCATATGCTGCATAGAGATTCTAAAATGATCTACTTTACCCTTAATTACACCGTGAGATGTCATGATTGTTAAGAACTTTTATCTGATTGTTATTTGTTCTGGTTTGTCTCATCTCATCACCTGAGAGTTAAGAGATATCTTGCTTTTTTATGGGCCATTCCTCACTTCTGTACTCACTGATTGTTAACATTCTTTCCACAATTAATGTCACACCTGGTGAAGATAAGTAAAAAGTTACAAGGAATTCACCATTGGGTGAATTATCTTAATCTCACACTGATTAAAATGAAGAAAAATCCAACATTTAATTGAAGTAAATTTAGTATGAGGAAAAGAAAAAACCATCATCTGTTAGGGTCTTACCCTCTAACCAAAGCTAGGGGGCGGCATCAGTTCAGTTTATATCTCCTGGATCCTGACAGTGACCGCGATCGCATATGCACGTCGGTAGGTTGCATGATTGAGGAAATGGGCAACACCTGCCACCTCAGGTATTAAGTGCGTCTTTGAACTTGGCAGGTGTCGCACCATACGTCCAATTGTGCTGACTTATCGCTATGCCGTTCTGTCTAGGTGGTATTTCTTGTGGTTCTGGCCCAGCAGGCCTAGTGGTAGACCAGTCTCGCCTAGAATATCAGCCAGATAGGGTTCAAAACCCCAGGTAAGTTATGGCTAGACGCTAGAGTAGGTCTTAGAATTCCTCTGCAGCATTCCTCCCTTATTTTCATGTTTCTTGGGGAGATCACTTCCGTTTTCCTTTTCCTCCTTGCCCTCTGGTGCTGGGCGCCATTCTGCGCCTGCGTGTCCTGGTGAGTAGCGCTGCTCTGTGCATACGCTTGGCAGCGTGCCTTCCCCTTGGGGCTTGCTTGAGCTGGGTGACATCAGCCCCCCTCCCTTCGCTTTCCCTCTAGTGTGTGGGCTAGCATTTCCCTAACTCTCACATAGAAGCTTGTTTTTGTTGTTTTTTTTGGAGAACTATTTTGTTTCTTTTATTTATTTTATGTACATTTTGGTTCACCTTTTCCATCTGGAGCTTACTCCTGATCTAGCAGAGTGGGCGTCATTGTTCCCCCAGTCCGGGTCGGGGTTGTTTGTCCCATCTATCCACCCAGGACCAGACTCAGACCTCTGTACCTGAACTTGCCGCACCCTTTAGCACCGTAACTGAGCAGTTAGCACCAGCTCCGTACCTGAGCACCCTGCGACCCTTGGCTCCGTATCTGAGCAGTTGTCACTGCCCAGCTCCGTACCTGAGCATGCTGCGCCCCTTGGTTACATACCTGAGCAGTTAGCGCTGCCCAGCTCCATACCTGATCACGCCGCACCCTTTAGCTGCATACCTGAGCAGTTAGTGTCACCCAGCTCCATACCTGAGCATGCCACATCCCTTAGTTCCGTACCTGAGCAGTTAGTGCCGCCCAGCTTTGTACCTGAGCTCGCAGCGCCCTTTAGCTCCGTACCTGAGCAGCTAGCTCAGGCCAGCTCCATACCTGAGCACACCGCGCCCCTTGGATCCGTACCTGAGCAAATAGCGCCCTTTGGCACCTACCTGAGCATGTTAGCTCCGTGCTTGACCCTTTTGTACACCGGTCATTAGTGCCAACCCAGCATTTGCACCTGTTGGCCCTGCCAAGTGACTCGCGCCGACTTGTTTCATTGGCCTTGCCGGGTCTAGTCCAATTCCCAAGCCTCAAGTGCCTGAGACGCCAGCGCTGAGCTCCGCCCCTGAGACGCCAGCGCCGAGCTCCGCCCCTGAGACGCCAGCGCCGAGCTCCGCCCCTGAGACGCCAGCGCTGAGCTTTGCCCCTGAGATGCCAGCGCCGAGCTCCGCCCCTGAGATGCCAGCGCCGAGCCCTGGCCCTGAGCCGCCTGTGCCAAGCTCCGCCCCTGAGCTGCCTGTGGCTAGTCCTGAGCTCAAGCTGATTAAACTGTTCTGATGAGTCCTGTTAGGGACTCATCATTCCTTATCCTCCCATTTAGATCTCATTTGAAGGTGCGTCCTGTTTAACGGGGCCTCCCTCTTCATCAAACGCTGCGTGGTTGCGGAAATGTTCAACACCTGCCACCTCAGGTATTTAAGAGCGTCTGTGAGCTTGGCAGGTGTTGCACTATATGTCCGCTTCTGCTGCCTTATTGCTGTGGCGTTCTTTCTAGGTGGTATTTCTCGTGGTTTTGGCCCGGTAGGCCAAGCGGTAGACCGGTCTCACCTAGGAGATCGGCCAGGTAGTGTTCAGAACCCGAGGTAAGTTAGGGACTAGATGCTAGAGTAGGGTCTTAGAATTCCCCCGCAGAATTCCTCCCTTATTTTCGCATTTCTAGTGATTGCCTTTCCTCCTCGCCCTCTGGTGCTGGGCACCATTCTGCGCCTGTGCGTCCTGGCGTGTAGCGCCGCTCGTGCTGTGCACATGCTTGGCAGCTTGCCTTCCCCTTAGGACTCGATCGAGCTGAGTGACGTCAGCCCCCCTCCCTTCGCTCTCCCTCTATGCGAGCTCGTTTTTGTTGTTTTTAAATTTTTTTGGTGAACTAGTCTTTTATTTAATTACATTTTAGTTCACATTTTCCATCTGGAGCTAACTGCACTTGGGTCCTAAAAAACATCATCATTATTTCTAACAAAATTGTGTGTCACATTGGCACCCCCTAGGAATTCTTAGAAACAAAAGAATATAAAGGGAAGAGTTTATTCCCATTATATTTCATTCTTTTAAAGTTGAATAGAGTGTCTGGTGTCTGGTGAAACGGACAGATGTTGTACAATGCATAGCTCGTGTGTGTGTGTGTGTGTGTGTGTGTGTGTGTGTGTATGACACCAGGAAGAACACTGTAGACCTGCACCAGCCTGGGAAGAGTGAATCTACAATAGGCAAGCAGGTTGGTGTGAATAAATCAACTGTGAGAGCAATTGTAAAAAAATGGAAGACATACAAGACCATTGATAATCTCCCTCGATCTGGGGCCCCACGCAAGATCTCATCACGTGGGGTCAAAATGATCATGAGAAAGGTGAGCAAAAATCCCAGAACTACACGGAGGAACCTGATGAATGACCTGCAGAGAGCTGGGACCAAAGTAACAAAGGCTACCATCAGTACCACACTACGCCGTGAGGGATTCAGATCCTGCAGTGCTAGACATGTCCCCCTGCTTAAGCCAGGACATGTCCAGACCCGTCTGAAGTTTGCCAGAGAGCATATGGATGATCCAGAAGAGGATTGGAAGAATATCATGTGGTCAGATGAAACCAAAATAGAACTTTTTGATAAAAACTCAACTCATCGTGCTTGATGGAAGAAGAATGCTGAGTTACATTCCAAGAACACCATACCTACTGTGAAGCATGGTGGTGGAAACATCATGCTTTGGGGCTGTTTTTCTGCAAAGGTGACAGGACGACTGATCCGTGTTAAGGGAAGAATGAACGGGGCCATGTACCGTGAGATTTTAAGCCAAAACCTCCTTCCATCAGTGAGAGCATTGAAGATAGATTCGTCGCTCAGGCAACGAAAGAGTGGCTCCGTAAAAAGCATTTCAAGATCCTGGAGTGGCCTAGCCAGTCTCCAGACCTCAACCCTATAGAAACTTTGTAGAGGCAGTTGAAAGTCCGTGTTTCCCAGAGACAGCCCCAAAACATCACTGCTCTAGAGGAGATCTGCATGGAAGAATGGGCCAAAATCCTAGCTACAGTGTGTGTAAACCTGGTGAAGACTTACAGGAAATGTTTGACCTCTGTCATTGCCAACAAAGGTAATGTTACAAAGTATTGAGTTGAACTTTTGTTATTGACCAAATACTTATTTTCCACCATAATTTACAATTAAATTAGTACAAAATACTAAATTAATGCCAAGATTCAAAGAAATTCAGGAACAACTGAGAAATAAAGTAATTGAGATCTATCAGTTTGGAAATGGTTATAAAGCCATTTCTAAGGCTTTGGGACTCCAGCGAACCATGTGGCTGAATTACAACAATTCTGCAGAGCTGAGTGGCCAAAATTCCTCCACAACGCTGTAAAAGACTCATTGCAAGTTTTCGCAAACGCTTGGTTGTAGTTGTTGCTGCTGCTGCTAAGGGTGGCCCAACCAGTTATTAGGTTTAGGGGGCAATCACTTTTTCACACAGGGCCATGTAGGTTTGGATGTTTTTTGTCCCTTAATAATAAACATCTTAATTTAAAAATTGCATTTTGTGTTTTCTTGTGCTGTCTTTGTCTATTATTTAAAGTGATTTGATGTTCTGAAACACTTGTGACAAACGTGCAAAAAAAATAGGAAATCAGGAAGGGGCAAACACTTTTTCACACCACTGTGTACACACACACACACACAGACACCAACCAATTCGTTAGGGACACCTTGCTAGTACTAGTAGAGTTGGACCATCTTCTGCTTTCAGAACTGTCTTAATTCTTTGTGGCATTGATTCAATGAGATGCTGGAAACATTCTTTACATGATAACATCACACAGTTGCTGCAGATTTGTTGGCTGCTAATCCATGATGCGAATCACCTATTCCACCACATCCTAATGGTGATTGGATTGAGATCCAATCGTGACCGATAGCGTTGAGTTTGAAATCCGCTTCGAAAATTAATGAATGAATGCACATACCTTAATGCTGAAGCACATACCGTATTACTCCGCAATGCTGCGCACTACGGTGGCCGTAAGCTTCGTAACTTACCAAGGCCGTGCTAAAACATTTTGACAGATTTATGAGCGCCGTGTACCATCTACAATCAGTTCTAGGTCAGAAAGCACAACCAGAATTAATTCATACATTAGGCGCACCGCATTTTAAGGCGCACTGTTGATTTTTGAGAAAGTTAAAGGATTTTAAGTGCGTCTTATGGTCCGAAAAATACGGTATGTTATTTATGATGTTATTTATGTACAGTATGTACGTGTGTTCCGATTCACACTGAAAATCGATTTACGACGCCACCTAGGAACGGATCTGCGTGTGTTCAAAATGGATCACTAACTCTTTATTTGTGTCCCAAGTCCATCATCAGTAATGCGGTATTTAGGGAGACTATCTAGTTTACATTTACACTTATGTCATTTAGCACACTTAGCCAGAGCGACTTACAATTGGTACAGTCTTACGATCCAGGCAATTGTGGGTTATGGGCCTTGCTCAAGGACCCAACAGTGGCAGCTTAGCAGAGGTGGGATTTGAACACAGGGCCTTCTGGTCCATATTCCAGTACCTTAACCATTAATAATAGCACTGTGCTGTTCATGTGTGGTTGACCTGCTGTTCACATTCAAAGTCACGTAAATCTCACTTTTTTTCCCTATTTTTATTCTCGATTTGAACTTCAGCAGTGTGTCTTGGCCATGTCTGTATGCCTAATGCAAGTTATATTGTCACAGGTTTGTGTTATTGAACACATGTTCAGATGTTTCTTTATCCTTACACAAAGCTATTATAATTGTAAGGCTACATTTGATGACATTGCTATGATTTTCTTGTCTTAATGTGGATGCACTTACTAGTTATAGTCAATTTTATACTATTTGGAAAATTGTTTTGTTACCAGTAGATTTAAATCTAAACCTGAAAGCATGGCATGTCTGGTTGTGAGACTTCTTTTATGGGGCTTCTTTTTTCCTGCTGTTATTTTCTGGGTCACTACTTGTTCCTTTTCACTACTGAAAAAAGACAGAGGGGATAAACCTGCACAAAGGGATTCTTTCAGACCCATTTCTGTAGAATTTCTTAGATTGTATAGAAAGTCCTGAGATGTGCAGGCGTCTTCACACGCTAATAGGTCTCCATCCTGTTTCATCTCGTTTCTTTGTGACGACTAATTCATTTTGGCCCGTGATGACTTCCATTAGGCTGTTTATTAAGGCTTAAGCCTCCCCTTTCCTCCAAATTATGCTCAAAATTAGGTGGGATAATGGGCAGTTAATCAGTCAGACTCAGTAATATAATCAAACTGTTGGTCTGTGTAATTCTCTTATATGATTTTCCTCCATGTGTGAAGTTCTTGGTATGCATATTCTCCTGCTGTTCGTTAGAAGTGTCTAGGATTGAGTACCATCCGTTTTCTCTCACCCCTCTGTAACACGATCAGGTTACTAATGAATTTCATATTGAGTGAGTACCCAGAAAATGGGCAAAGTCTTAGGGTTTGTGGGTGGCGGAATGAAGAGCAGGCGAGTGCAGGGTTCCAGTTCAACAAAAGCACAGTTTATTAATAAAGTTCCCCAAAACACAGAAAATAAGACACCTGAGGTCAGCAACAATAACAGCACAAGGCGGAAATAAGGTAAATAAGTAATATAAACTATAATAATAGTAATAATGATAATAATAGTAATAATAGTAATAATAATAATAATAATAATAATACACAACCAAAACACGCGAGGAACAAAGGAAATTCTAATGATGGTGGCGAGGGGACAAATATCGCCGGTCATGGAGAGTTAGAGTTGGACCGGAGAGGTTAATAGGAAGGCTGTGGGGAGCTAACTTGGGTAGCGGCAGCAACCAGAGAATACAGGGAGCTAATGTAGCTAGCGGTAGTAGCCGAAGGTCGTCAGCTGAGGACATAAGGGCACGGACGTAGCCGCAGGAAGGCAAACACAAAGCGGATGCAGCCGCACACGCAGTCGCACACCACAACAAAAAGGCATCCAGCAGACCAGGCCGCAAAGAGGGATAATCTTCTTTTTTGTGGGCAATGTAGTTCCAATCACCCACAGACGTAAAATCCCCATTCTGGCCACGGCACATAACACAAAGTGCATTAAATGCAAAGTGACCTGCTTGCGTGGGAAACAGATGAGTCCTGTTACCTGCCAAAAACATGCTGGGTAGTACTGGGTAGGCATAATGCCAGGAAGTGTTGAATGCAATAAACCATGGTGAGTGCAACAAACTGTAAAAAGTTGGAAAAAACTAGAATAACCTGAAAAGGGTGCAGTGAAAAAACAGATATTAAAACAGAGAGTGCCTAAGATCCATTCCATTGTTTAACAGAATTGTTTACTAATAAAATATTCCCTTCTAATATACCATACCTTACATCACCTCAGAGAGATACCTCATCTCAAATCATCCAACATATTATTAACACAAGAATGCATTCTTTATATATTTCTACATGATTAGTCAAACATATTCACATTTTAATCAAATAATTGAGCATATGATTTTTATTCTTTTAGCTAAGGACTAAGTACATGATTGGTCAATTATTACATTATATGAAGAAAAGAGTCCACATGCTGACAAACCCATCACCCAGTCAATTACTTCTGACCTGGATAGGCCAGGCTTCACTACATTTCTCCTACATTTCTGGCTTGCTATCTTATATATTATACATTGTAACGATGAAGTTCTCTATAAAATAAAAGAAAAGTGATCATAACCAGTTTGCTTCACATGGTAATCTCTTTGGTCATTATGATTGTAACACATTACAGGTGCATACACATTTGCATACGAATTGTGGAACCTAGACTAATTCTATCCCTTCTATCTGTGAAGTGGATCTTTTTATCGTGTTTTTATGACAGCCATAATTCCGAAACCAAAACAAGAGGCACTTTTCAAGGTTTCTTCATGGTCCTGGCCTTGCTAGCTAAAGTGACTCTTAATTAACCTTGGCCAGCTAGAACTTAGCCATGCTCAAGATCATAACAAGGATAATCATATCTAAAAATCAGTAAAAGTGTTATAAAAAAAAGTAAATAAGTTTAGAAGTATATATAGTTTTTTCTGGATATTATTTTATAGTTGACGCATTTAAAATGGTTATTGTGTATCGTATCTAATATTAGTGGATACTAAACCTGCTCTGGTAGTATGGGAGCATTTGCAGTACCTTAAATGATATATTGGAAGCTCAGATATTGGAGTTTAACTGTGCAAATGTAATAAAAAAAAAAAAAGAGTAGCCCAGATGTCTGAGAAAGTGTGTGGTAGTATTGTAGTCAAGACTAACGAGTCTGAGTCAAAACCAAGACTGGGACACAATGAGTTCAAGTCGAGACCAAGACTTTTAGTAGTCGAGTCTGAATCAAGACCAAGCCTGGGAGTGAGATGAGACCAGGTTTTTTTTATTGTACAAGAATAAAAAGTAGAAAATGGAAAAAAGTACAGTGGTGCTTGAAAGTTTGTGAACCTTTTCTGCATAAATATGACCTAAAACATCATCAGATTTTCACACAAGTCCTAAAAGTAGATAAAGAGAACCCAGTTAAACAAATGAGACCAAAATATTATCATATTTTTATTTATTTATTGAGGAAAATTATCCAATATTACATATTAGTTAGTGGCAAAAGTATGTGTACCTCTAGGGTTAGCAGTTCATTTGAAGCTGAAATTAGAGTCAGGTGGTTTCAATCAATGAGATGACAATCAGGTGTGAGTGGGCATCCTGTTTTATTTAAAGAACAGGGATCTATCAAAGTCTGCTCTTCACAACACATGTTTGTGGAACTGTGTCATCGCACGAGCAAAAGAGATTTCAGAGGAGCTCAGAAAAAAAGTTGTTGATGCTCATCAGGCTGGAATAGGTTACAAAACCATCTCTAAAGAGTTTGGACTCCACCAATCCACAGTCAGACAGATTGTGTACAAATGGAGGAAATTCAAGATCATTGTTACCCTCCCCAGGAGTGGTCGCCCAACAAAGATCACTCCAAGAGCAAGGCTTGTAATAGTTGGCGATGTCACAAAGGTTGCCAGGGTAAGTTCTAAGCAACTGAAGGCCTCTCTCACATTGGCTAATGTTAATGTTCATGAGTCTGCCATCAGAAGAATACTGATCAACAATGGTATGCATGGCAGGGTTGCAAGGAGAAAGCCACTGCTCTCCAAAAGAACATTGCTGCTTGTCTGCAGTTTGCTAAAGATCACATGGACAAGCCAGAAGGCTATTGGAAGAATGTTTTGTAGATGGATGAGACCAATATAACTAAAAGAAATAGAACTGTTTGGTTTAAAAGAAAAGCGTTATGTTTAGAGAAAGGAAAACACTGCATTCCAGCATAAGAACCTTATCCCATCTGTGAAACATGGTGGTGGTATCATGGTTTGGGCCTGTTTTGCTGCATCTGGACCAGGACGGCTTGCCATCATTGATGGAACAATGAATTCTGAATTATATCAGAGAGTTATAAAGGAAAATGTCAGGACATCTGTCCATGAACTGACTCTCAAGAGAAGGTGGGTCATGCATCAAGACGACCCTAAGCACTCAAGTCATTCTACCAAAGAATGGTTAAAGAAGAATAAAGTTCATGTTTTGGAATGGCCAAGTCAAAGTCCTGACCTTAATCCAATCGAAATGTTGTGGAAGGATATGAAGTGAGCAGTTAATGTGAGGAAACTCACCAACATTCCAGAGTTGAAGCTGTTCTGTACGGAGGAATGGGCTAAAATTCCTCCAAGCCGGTGTGCAGGACTGATACAGGACATGTTTAGTTGCAGTTATTGCTGCACAGGGGGGTCACACCAGATACTGAAAGCAAAGGTTCACATACTTTTTCCACTCACTAATATGTAATGTTGGATCATTTTCCTCAATAAATAAATGACCACATATATTTTGTTTAACTGGGTTCTCTTTATCTGCTTGTAGAACTTGTGTGAAAATCTGATGACGTTTTATTTCATATTTATGCAGAAATATAGAAAATTCTAAAGGGTTCACAAATTTTCAAGCACCTCTTTAAGTCATTTATAATTCACTTTACATTCCTTATATATTATTTAATATAATAAAATATAATTCGAATTATTAATGCATTTAATGCAATTTTATATTTCATCATAGGTTTTGTAAAATGTAACTAATTTTATATAGCATAGAACTATTATTAATTGTTATTGTATTATAATCTTAGCCAGATTAGGGCAGTGTAAATTGTGGAAGCAAATGATGGTGATGAATCAGAAGTCACTACATAAGATCAACTGAATAATGCTACAACACCCATACTATCCATTTTTATTAGTAAATGTGAAAACATAATAACAATTCCAAATTTTGTGGACAAAATGCACACTTGAAGTTTTAATGTCAGACAACTCAAAATAAAACACGTTCATTGATAGGATACTGAATGAGAAGAGCAGTAGCTTCTCTTTCCGCTGCTACGGTTGAGTTGCAGTTCAGTGTCTTTACCTGTACGCTTGCACTAACTGGCAAAAGGCTCTTTTCAAGGCTGTAATAAAGTGCAATTTGAGCAAGTTTGCAGTTATTGATATTTGTGTGGCCAACGCCACAAACTAAGCTAGTGATAAATTAGAGCCAGGTACAAGACAACAGCTCCTGCTATCTTTCTTTAGCAGTTCTTTTTGTATTCTGTCATTTATCATTCTTAGACAGAAAGAAATCGGAATCAGCTGGTCATATGTTAAAACATCGGCCAAGAAAACTGCAATCAGTTCATCTCTATTTTGTAATTAATGCGGACGTATTGGACTCGTACTGGTCTTGACAACAATTTCAGAGTTCACTTGAGACCGAGACGGGACTGAGACAGCTCATTTATGGTCTCAAGACCAAGACTGGACACGAGTAATGTCTAATGACAACATGCGTCATTACAGATTTAGTAAAGATCAGTAAAATCCCATGAGGAGAAAATAGAATGACCTTTTAGATTTTGTACTGCTCCCATAAAAGATCTCATAATACTTTTATGTGTTCTTGCGTACCATTGGAAGCCTAAATGTACACAGCTGATCCTTCTTAAATACACAGCTGAACAAAATGAAGGCTCCAAGGTCTCCCTCTGCAGGCACTTTTTGTGACACGTTAGGCATCTTCCATGTTTTATGAGCTAATCAATATTTTATAAACGCTTACAAGAGCAGACAGCGATGCTTTTACAGTATCCTAGCCCAAGGTAATCCAGCACATGAAGCAGGATGGAAGATTTGGACGGCTCTGCTGTAACTTGTGCTAATGTGATTTGAATTGTAGGATTTATATTGAGTGAATTACACACATCATATGACTTTTCTTTTTTTGGATTTGTTTAAATAAAATCATGTTTGTGCTTGGCTAGATTTACTATAAACGGCATTGCATACTGTCTTGGTTCTGGCAGGGTATGCGAACTTGCTGCAGAAACGTAACCAAAATATTCTTTATCATTATACTTGCAAATGCTTCAATTACCAGGGCTCAGTGGTATTCTGGCGAAAAGAAGTATAAAAGCTGACTGAAAATGAGAGAAACTTTTGAAGTCTCTTTCTACTGAACTTTACCATTTTGTTCCAGTCATTAGAAATGATACACTAGAACATACACTTTTATTAGTTATAACTGGCAGGTTTTTTTCACAATCTAGAAGGCCCAAATTGGTTGAATTTTGAGCACTGAATTATGATGGCAGAAGAAATTGTAACCGATGATTACACACCCACAAACCCTCTGTCCCTGCTTCTTTGTGAAGTTCAAACTCTTTTCAGATCTTTAGCTATCAATCGCATAGTATACCAGACTGATGAAAACTGAATCTGGGTTTAAAATGCACTATACAGGCAAAGGTTTGTGGAAACTCTTTGTAATGACTGAGGTCTGCTATTTCAGCATCATTCACTTATAACATCTTCATAATAAAAAGTACGCATTTCTGGATTCTTCATAGACAAAATCGTGGCAGTAGAATGGCTTGTACTGAATACCCCAGTGACTCTCAATATGGCACATTTATAGGTTTCCACTTTCAACAAGTCAGTTCATCCACTTTCTGCGCTGTTGTCCTTAAACAAAGTCAGCAGAGAATTGGTTTACCAGCTTTGACTGATAACGTGTCTGGTTTGCACAGAACCTTGACTTCAACTTCATCAAATACCTTAAAAATGCACTGGAATTGATTGAGAACTTTGAACAGAACCCTCAGACCTTGTAAATGCACTGGAATGGCAAAAGTGTGCCAGGGCAGAAGCTTACTCCACAGTCATGTTCCAAAACCTGGTGGAAATCCCTATTATAAGAACAAAGGCAGTTGTAGCAGCAAAGGTGGGGAAGACTCCACACTTATACCTGTGTTTTGGATATAATATTTGGGTGTCCACAAACTTTTGTCTATATAGTGTAGTTTCTCATCATACACTTACTCAGGCCAGTGCTACGCCACTGCCAGAATTACATTCAGGTCAAATTTCATCTTAAAATCACTGCAATTATTTATTTATTTACTTATTTTAGTATTACAGAAATTAAAACTATCTTTCATTCTGACAGTGTGAACATTTTTCATTGTGACATTGCCAGGATGATAATGAAATACATTTTCCTTGTAAATCTTCACCACTGTAATTGTTTGGATCTCTTAAATCTTTTTAGAGCATAGTTTTTTTTTACAGAACTATTGAATATGATCGAAAGGATGAAGTCTCCCCTTATAATCAGTGACTGCTGTTATTTAACCACACTTATTGCTAACAGTGTTATTATTAATATCATATTATAATGCATGTTCTGACTCTCCAACACCTTAATGACCCTCAGTATGACATCATATACTTCTGCATCCCCAAGCTGAAATGAAATGCCCTCCTAAAACAATGTCCATAAAGAAATGGTTCACCAACTTCTATTGAGATATTTTCTGGATTGTGCAGGTCCTTGACCATAACTCCATTAGACCCCTTAGAGAAATGGATTTCCAGTGAACCAGGTCCATAGCATTAAGCCTTCTCACAAGAGTTATGTTTTTAATGAGAATAGTCAAACTCCGTACTAATACCCATGTTTTTGTATGTAATGTTCTGGTGTCCACAAATCTTTCTATATATAGTGTAACTAAAGGGCCTGTAAAACCTGCACTGACATTTTAAATAAGTCTTTTGAGTACCCCCGAGGTGTCATTAAAATTCAAAGTGCACACAAGGTCAGTCGCTCTCTCTTTTTATTCTTTTTTTAGCACTCTTTACACTTTGGCATCTTGTAACGGTCCATGAACCTCCCCTGGTTTTACATACCACTTGGAGAAGGATTCTGACTACAAATGTAGCCAAATAAGGTACCTAAGACAGCTGCCCTGATGCACTGATAGCCAGTATAAGAACCTGAACATGCACCCTGACTAACAACAGGAAAGCTACCAGGCCAAAGACATGATAGAGCAGGCAGGGCAGTGAAGATAATAGACTCCAACCCCTGGAACCAGAGCAGCACATCACAGTCTAAAGAGATTAACTGAAAACCTGTGTAAATGAGTAGGTTTTTTATCTAGGTATGAAATACATAGATACTTAATGACGTGTGTAACTACTGGGATACTGATTGGTTACATTCTGATTTCATTCATCTGAATATAGTGGGTTTTCCATGCACAAAGTTTTTGCAAATTTTGAAATTGTGCAAAAACCTGAATGGAAAAGTCAAAAATCCACCCAAATAGTAGCCCACCCAAATATTGCAAAATGAGTTTTACATTTAGAGCACTTAGCAGATGCTTTTACAGAGAGTGACTTACAACTTATACAGTCTTACAATCCAAGCAATTGTGAGTTAAGGGCCTTCCTCAAGAACCCAACAGTGACAGCTTGGCAGATGCAGGATTTGAACCCTGGATCTTCTGGTCCATAGTCCAGTACCTTAACCGCTAGGCTGACGAATCAAGTCACAATTTTGTTCCACGTAATCAGACGAAAAACAAAATGGTATTGTTACATTTAGATATGAATTAATAGTCAACCTGACTGAATGTGAATGTGACTGATAAAATTATAATGTATTGCTGATTATGCGGATGGATGAATGAATGAAGAGGCAAGATGCTTTAAAGACAGTTGGGTCATGCGCACTGCCGGGCGAACCATTGGCCACACATTTCAGCCCTCATTAGCTGGGCCACTGCTTGTTCTGCTTGGCGTTACAAAGGATTGTAAATTGCTGTAAAGTTCATTCCGCTAAAAGACTGACTTAAATTCCTCCGTTCCTGTTTGTTTAGATGTTTCTGCGGACGATAGTGGATGAAAACACGACGCTAATTGCATTCTTTCTGCCAAAATTTTGTAAACACGCATAACATTTGGATAGAAAACCAGTTTATGAGTGTGGAAGAGCCACCTCTGATTCACTTATTAGTGCATGTGTTACGTTTAGTTATTTAGCAAGTGCACTTTTCCAGATGAATTGATCAATTTCATGATCCATCCAGGCAATTGTGTTGAGGGTCTTTCTCAAAGGTGGGATTTGAACCCTGGACTATCTGGTCCACAGTCAATTACCTTAACTGCTATGCTGTCACAGCTCATGTATGATTTTATATGAAATACTATGTCAAATGTAAACAACACAACTATGAGTAGGTGTGAAACAATTCTGGCTCTGTTATCAGATTAGGAAAACCAGGCCTAAAAGGGTTTAACATCTGAATCAGTTTTGTTGTTCACATCTCGTTTATGCACTGTGGCATCTTCATCTGTCCCATCTAGGCTGCAAGTTTCTGCCGTCTTCTGTACTGTCAAACTTCATGTGGCACTGGACTCATGACTGAAGGCAGATTGGGTAATTCAGTAGATTACTTATGTTAGTTGGGAAGACATATGCATTGATCAAACAGAAGTACAGAGCGCATTGTGATCCTTCTGTTCTTGAAATGTCATTGAGTCTGCCAATGCCTTTGACTTCAGAATGCCTCTGAGACAGGATCTCAGACTCCACATGTTGCCCTACAAATGTAAGGAGCTCATTGTTTGTCTTGGTCACGAATTTTACTTCTGAAGTAGAGCTCATAGGCTTTCTTTAAAAGTCCAGTCATGATGTGTCTTTGAGCCTTAAGCGTAGACTTGCCACAGGTGTAACAATGTATCCCAATGTATCTGTTTAATATGTCTGCTGTATTAAATAATACCGAGAAAAAGTAAATTATACTGATTAGTATACTTACTATGCTGTTGCCTGTGGAATGTGTGTCAACATTTGTCCAAACAGCATCTGTAATTGTGAGCAGATTCAGCAGACCAAAATAAATAATAATAATAATAATAATAATAAAACCCAAAAGCATTTAGGAAACAATATCCTCATTGTCAAGTGTTATTTTGTCCTTATCGCTAATGATTAATTGTCATTAAATCATTTTATACAGCGTACTTGTAATAATTTTCAAACATCATATTTTGAAATGTGATGTTTCATTGTGTTTTGAGAGCACCAATTTTAGATTTTTAAAACTGTCTTAATCTAAATGTAAATTTTGCTTTGCAAGTCTTGTACAACTTCTGTCTTTGATATCCCTAATTTGTGGTGCATGTGCACGATTTGGGGCGGGGGATTACGTTGCTAGGATCAGATTATGTCAGGGTGTCAGGGTTAGGCATGATTAGTTTTGTAAACTTGTATTCATGTTGTGTAAATTTGACATCATATTTAACATAAAGTCATGTGCACTATTAAGTATACCAGAAGATGTGTGTGGATCATTCCTGATCTGAATTTCCAGTTGCGTTTTCCTTGTTGAAGATGTAACCTTGTGGCTGTCATTAAATATCCATTGGTGTTGAAAGCGACGTTAAATAAACTAGATAAACAAAAAAACAGTAGTATTTTCGGATTTCCTGTTGCTGTTGCATTTTCAGATTTGCTGCTGTGTTTTTGAATTTGCTATTGTGTTTTCAGATTTGCTGTTATGCTTCTGAATTTGTTGTTGCTTTGTCAGATTTGCTGTTGTGTTTTTGGATTTGGTGTTGTGCTTTTGAGGTTGTTGTTGTATTTTTGGATTTGCTGCTGTTTTCAGATTTGCTGTTGTACTTCTGAATATGCTCATGTGTTTTCAGATTTGTTGATTTGAATAAATGGATCGCAGATTTGAACTTTCTTGCCAACAGTTATGCAGATTTTTTAAATAAAGTTTCTGAGAATCAACTTCGCGGGGAAACACACACACACACACGCACACACACACACACACACAAAAACACTCAAACAAACAAACACAGAGGTTAAGGTCAGGGGTATGAACTCTTATTTGTATGGATTTATGGGTTTTCAAAGGTAAGGGTCATGTCTGGCCACTGAAATTCATAAATCTCAGTCCTGTGTATTGTGGAGCTTCAGAGGCTGTAAAAAGGAGCTGTAGGAATGAAATTGGATTGGATTGAAACCCATAAATTGGATGAATTTGTGAGGCGTGTGAAAGCTCAGTACCTGTGTTCCAGATTTAAAACAGAATCAGACGCAAGATACTGGAGCAATGTGCCATCACACTTCACTGCTTTAATACAAGAGATTCAGACCATCTTTAGCCTACAGAAGATTACTTTGCATAGTGCACATTTTGAAACTCTGTAGTAGGTCAGGTATTGCTGCATTCTAATGGCAGTTTTATTTGTGTTTGGATGATGACACGGCCTTGTGTTCCACTTTTCCTTTGTGCTTTATGCAGTATTTTTAAATAAGAGATAAAATATTCATACACTTTCCATTATCAAAATATGTGGATTCTGTTTATTTTAGTGGGTTTAATGAGATCAGCTGAGCTATATGTTTGCTAGCATGCGCATAAAATTATCATAGACATTCAAACATTCAAATAGCTAGATATCTTTGTGTGCGTTGACTTTCTTTTTAATCGTGTGGTCTTATGATGCCTTCTTTCTAGCAGAGTAAGTTTGTCAAATATCTGTCCAGCTAGAATTCCCTCACGGAATGAGATTGCCAAGTGCTGAAGAAAATATAATAAAAATTATCTGAGAGATGTTATCTGTGTTGGGTTTCATGGCTGAGCAGCTGCAGACTAGCCTTTTATCACTGTGGGAAATTCTGTAGTCAGCTGAAGTGATATTAAGCACACCACCGGAGCCAGTGCAGACCAAAGCAGTGGAATCATTCTTGTTACACCATCTGGCAACCAAGTTCAGTTTAGAAATGCTTGTGGAAGAGCCCTGACCTCAACCATAGCAAAGGCATTTTTGGTGAATTTCAACTAAAGCTTGTCTCGCCAGAACTCACTTGGCTGAATTTAATCGGGTCCTTTCAGCCATGTAGCAAAATCCAGTTAAAGACTTCCTGAAAGTCTTTGGTACCAACTCCATGCTGATGTTCATGATTTTGTAACAAGACGTTCAACAAGTACTTTTCCCCATGTAGTGTATCAAAACCAAAGCAAAAATCCAGTTTCAACCCCATTTACGCTGGTCAGGATTACAGTGGAGGGTCTAACATGTAACACAGAATTAATTGGGTGCAAGCATCGCAGGTTTCCCTAAACAAACCATCTGACCTTTACTTAGCAGGGTTCAATCTTAACTTTTTTTCCAACTTGCCCTGTTGACCAAGCAACTGGAAAGTTCACTGTCCTGAACCAAATTCCTACTGTCCTGAACAGATTTTTGAATTTAGCTTGTCATTCACATAGTGCTGGGTGGAATACCAGTCCAACAGGTACACTGGTGTTAATTTCCCGCACAATATGCATTTTTTTAATATACGTCCATACAGCATAGCTAAAACACAGCTCTAACAAATTGGCATATAACATTTTTCGCCGCTACGAGTGCTCCTGGGCTCTGAGTAGAACTACATCACTAAACAGCATGCTGGGTAAAGCTTGCGCGCCAGTTAGCATGATATATACCACAACCTAGAAACAGTGTGTTAACAGCTGGGAAAGGCTCCGTCAGCTTAACGAACAGAACACAGAAATGGATTATAAAGCGAGATCGGCTATGCAAAAGAAGAACCACATTATGAACGCAGTAACTCTAGAGACTGATTTAGAGCAATTATTAACCCACTGCATTCAGGGCATGTCTTACCGGAGCAAAAATACATAGCCAAAAAGAGGCATCTCTGTCTTTTAAGCTGTTTTTAAGACTTTGCAGATTGCACAGTCAAATCTGTTTACATTCGGCAGCTGTTTCATGCATTCTGATTCGTGTAATTTTGTGGGGCGAAGTAAACCTTTGTAGTAATTAAAGCCTTCATTATTTGCATATATAACGGACTTGGCTGGTTTTAGCGTGATCGGCTTCAGCCGGTCTCATACAACCAATTTTTGCCAGTCAACCACACCTGAACAGCACAGTGCTTTTACTAACTTTAATTTATAATTCAGTTCAGGTCAGCTCATAATTCAAAGTTTCAGGCACGCATGGGTTTGCAAAAGTTTTTTTTTGCTGACATGATGAGGTGGAAGCGTTATAGATTTTGGCTGTGTTTTCAGTGCTATTTAGTTAATCAAGTAGATAGGATCCCTAAATATTGCACTACTGATGATGGACTAGGGACACTACTAAGGGGTTAGTTATCCATTTTGAACACAACCATGTCTCTGGAATGGAAGCTCTTCAGAACGTGCTGTTTGGATTGCATACATGGCGAATATAAGCCGTGAAGGATCAACTCCCGAAAACGATCGAAATTACGGATTTACCGTATTTTTCGGACCATAGGGCACACTTAAAATCCTTTCATTTTCTCAAAAATCGACAGTGCGCCTTAAAATGCGGTGCGCCTAATGTATGAATTAATTCTGGTTGTGCTTTCTTACCTAGAACCGATTGTAGATGGTACACGGCGCTCATAAATCTGTCAAAATGTTTTAGCACGGCCTTGGCAACTTACGAAGCTTACAGCCACCGTAGCCAGGAGCATCGCAGAGTAATACGATCTGTGCTTCAACATTAGGGTACATGCATTCATTCATTCATTTTCGAAGTGGATTTCAAACTCAGTACAACATGGAAATAGAGCAGCTGCGAGAGACTTCAACATTAATGAATCAATGATACAGAAGTGGAGGAAGCAAGAAGACGCCCTGCGCCAAGTAAAGAAGACCAAACTTAGTTTCCGACGGAACTTAAGAGATTTGTTTCATTTAATGCGCTTTATGTATGAAAATAGATCCGTTAGCAGTCGATCATTGATATTGCGCCTTATAACCCGCTGCGCTTTATAGCCCGGAAAATACGGTAATAAGACATTTAAAACAGCATCACACCACTGAATATGAAGAGTTTCACAAAGCAAATTCCATCACCGTGGCTTGACAAAAAAGAACATTACATTTTTGTCGTCCCATGTTTCTACATGTCTAACCTGGAAGAATAAAGTAAAAAGAGAAATTAAACAAACAAAGCTTAATAAGTTTGCGCTCGATTAAACTGTAAAAGCTGCAAAGAAACCTGTTCAGTAGCCTTCGTTTTTTTTGTTCGGTTTTGGCCAAAATTTTCATTTTGGTGCATCCCTAGTGGAGAGTGGCAAGAGACTGGGGAATTGGACATGCCCAAATTTTAGTGTAAAAGTAAAAACAAAAAAACTTAACCAAAAAAAAACAAAACACACACAAACAAACAAAACCAAACAAACAAAGCTAAACAAAATAATCCACAACAACAAAAAAATCTAAAAACATAGAAACATCTTTTCTGTTTTGTTCTGTATATGCTCAGTCTGTTCCATAGTACATTCATTATGTCTGACTTTTGGTGTTTTTGTATGCAAGTGTATTTTCTGTGGTTGCTGAGTTTATAATGATGAAATAACTGGAAATGTATTGCTAACTGTTGATGAGAGTGTCTTTCCCTATGCACATGCTAACAGCATTTTGGAGTTAAACTTGCAAGTGTAAGCAGCTAACCTTTAAAGTAGCTGACAGTGCTGCCACCACCTAGATGAACTTATGCACACTTTCTCTCTCACAATGCTGAGGTCATTACTTCATCAAGGTTCTGCAGGTCTTTAGTTTGGAGTATTTTATGTAGTGTTTTACACTTGTTTGAAGTGCTTAACAACCCAGATAGCCTTTTGCAAGCTTTCTCACTGACATGGTCATTACTTCATCACTGTTTAGATCTTTAGCTTTAAGTCTTCAAGTATTTCTTGAAATATACTTGTTATGATTATGCATACAGAGAACAAAAGCTCAGTCACCTACTGCAGAAGCAGAGGTGAGGACAGTCAACTCAGTATTCTCTGTTGCTTCTCTCTCAACAAAGGACAAGGACTAGCAGGAACTTCTCTGCCACAGTCGAGCAAGATAAAAGTGTCACAGTGAACATTAGATATACAACCCAAAATCAGAAAAAGTTGGGACAGTATGGAAAATGCAAATAACAAATGTTTATATATTTATATATATATATATATATATATAACTATATAGATATATATATATATATATATATATATATATATAAAGATGAAAGATGAGAGAGGTCTGTAATTTTCATCATAGGTATACTTCAACTATGAGAGACAAATGAGAGAAAACAAAAACCAGGATATCACATTGCAGGATTTTTAAAGAATTTAATTGTAAATCATGGTGGAAAATAAGTATTTGGTCATACACAAAAAATAAAGTTTTCTTTAAGAAGTCCTCCACTAGTTACCTGTATTAATGACACCTGTTTGACCTCATTATCTGTATAAAAGACACCTGTCCAAAGCCTCAAACAGTCAGACTCCAAACTCAACCATGGCCAAGACCAAAGAGCTGTCGAAGGACACCAGGAAGAAATTTGTAGACCTGCAGCAGGCTACAATAGGCAAGCAGGTTGGTGTGAATAAATCAACTGTGGGATTAATTGTAAAAAAAATGGGAAAACCTACAAGACCATTGATAATCTCCCTCGATCTGGGGCTCCATGCAAGATTTTATCCCGTGGGTTTCAATATGATCATGAGAACGGTGAGTAAAAATCCCAGAACTACACGGAGGGACCTGATGAATGACCTGCAGAGAGCTGGGTCCAAAGTAACAAAGGCTACCATCAGTAACACACTATGCCGAGAGGGACTCAAATCCGGCAGTGCCAGGCGTGTCCCCCTGCTTAAGCCAGTACATGTCTAGGCCCGTCTGAAGTTTGCCAGAAAGCATATGGATGATCCAGAAGAGGATTGGGAGAATATCATGTGGTCAGATTAAACCAAAATATTACTTTTTGGTAAAAACTCAACTTGCCGTGTTTGGAGGAAGAAGAATGCAGAGTTGCGTCATATCTACTGGGAAGCATGGGGGTGGAAACATTACGGTGAAAAAAAACAAGCCACATGTTAAACATGCCCAGAAGCAGCATTGACTTCTCTGGGCTCAGAGGCATCTAGGATGGACCATCATACAGTGGAAATGTGCTTTTTGGACAGACCAATCACTATTTCAGATCTTTTTTTTTTTTAAGAAATGGAGGCTGTGTGCTTCGGACCAAAGATGAAAAGGACCATCCAGATTGTTATCAGCAACAAGTCTAAAAGCCAGGCTCTGTCATTGTATGGGGTTATATCAGTACTCTTGGCAAAGGTCATTTACACTTTTGTGATGGCAGCATTAATGCAGAAAAGTACATTGAGAATTTAAAGCAACAAAGCTGTCTTCAAAACGCCTTTTTTTTCCAGATACATTCGTGCATTTTTCAAAAAGACAATACAAAACATGCTAAATCAGAAAAGTTTGGACTGAATTATGTAAATCCCTTCCAGTCTGAAATATCTAGGGCTCACTTTTTTTCACATCGGTCGTGACAGAACCAGCTTTTAGACAGTGGCATGTTTTAAGCAGTGTTGCCATGGCATAGGATGCAACTGGCCTAGTAAATGATTAAGAGGTTTGTTATTTATTCCCAGTTCATGTGTACTTACACCACTCAAATGAAAGTAATCAACAAAAACAACTTTAAAGTGCATGTCAGACACGTTTAGGTCACTTGTATATAGATTGCAGCCTTATGTAAAGCTGTCCCCACTTTACATTGAGACACAAATCTTGCCACTACTGCAGAAAGCAAGCACACAACCAAGACTTAATTGAGACACGTTTGTCCCATAGCAGCCTCCTTTTTGGTACAGACATTTGCTAACATACAGCCTCCTCTGCTATGTACCCTTACAGAAAGGAAATCTGACTACTATTTGTGCTCCTGGAATAAAAACACTGAAAATGTAAACAGAAAAGGCCGTGTTCTGATTATTTGCACGTTGAGGGAGCTAAGGTGTACATAGTCAGTATAAAAGGAATCCAAACAGGTAGTACCTCAGAGTGAGGACCATCCACCTGACAGCCAGACATTCCTTCTGTGGTGCTGGTCTTTGGCTCAGATGCATCCAGCAAACGCTATAGGTATCTCAATGTGATTTCCTTTGAGATTAGTGCAACTGGAAAGGAGAGGGAAAAAAAAACCACAACAACAAAATGGTTTGTAATTGTGCAGCTCCTGATCCCTAGCATGATCAGAGCTGGTCTTTGATGCATCAGAATGAGCTTGGACAATCCCATCCGTTGTTGCCTCTCCTGGGCAGGGAAAAAAATCTCTCTCTCTAAGTGTGTTGAGCTTTGTTGTCAAGAACAGGATATGTTGAACCTCATCTTTACTGGGTTTTGGACCATCCTAGGTTTCTTTAATAATGTCCAACATGCTTTTAACTTTCTTCTGTAGAGTAATTCAAGGGGGGAATACTGTCTGAAGGCCTGGGGTATCTTCAGGACTTCAAAGAATGGCATCTTCAACAGTATATTTAAACATTACTGTTTTTGTGAACAAACTGAATAATTATATTTTTGAACATTTTAGTAAAATGTTCTAAGTTCAAGAGTGGTAGACATTTGTGAAGATAAATGGTGTGGCTGCTTTGGTTTCCAAATCAAGAGATAACACAAAACAGTGAATGGCCGTGTGCTCTTTATTGGAGCATATTCCCGTTTCCTCTTTACAGATTAATTATGGATTACTACTAGAATAATCATAAATACTTTGCGGTTTGTTTAATAGAGTTGTCTTACCAGTAAGTGTCCAGGAATTACACCTATACCTACACCTAACCCTAAGCTTAATCTCAGTAACCTAAAGAAAATCTTTTGACTTGGTTTTCAAAATAAAGTTGCAGTTACTGTAATAAAAAAGCAATTTCCCTTATGGGGACCAGCCAGATGTCTCCACAATTAATGTATTAATTAAAATGTAATTTTTTTCTATTCTTGTGGGTACATTTGGTCCCCACAATGTAATGTAAACATGACCCAAACATATTATAATCAATTTCTGTGTTCTGTTCTTTAAGCCTTTCCCAGCTATTAACAGACTATTGCTAGGTTGTGGTGTATGTTATGCTGCCTAGCTAGCTAGCGAGCTTTACCCAGCATGCTGTTCGGCAGAGTAGTTTACCTGTAGCAGAAAAAGATATTGTATACAGTGGTGCTTGAAAGTTTGTGAAACCTTTAGAATTTTTTTATATTTCTGCATAAATATGCCTAAAACATCATCAGATTTTCACACAAGTCCTAAAAGTAGTCAAAGAGAACCCAGTTAAACAAATTAGACAAAAATGTTATACTTGGTCATTTATTTATTGAGGAAAATTATCCAATATTACACATTAGTGAGTGGTAAAAGTATCTCTAGGCTTAGCAGTTAATTTGAAGGTGAAATTATAGTCAGGTGTTTTCAATCAATGGGATGACAATCAGGTGTGAGGGGGCACCCTGTTTTATTTAAAGAACAGGGATCTATCAAAGTCTGTTCTTCACAACACATGTTTGTGGAAGTGTATCATGTCACGAACAAAGGAGATCTCTGAGGAGCTCAGAAAAAGAGTTGTTGATGCTCATCAGGCTGGAAAAGGTTACAAAACCATCTCTAAAGAGTTTGGACTCCACCAATCCACAGTAAGACAGATTGTGTACAAATGGAGGAAATTCAAGAGCATTGTTACCCTCCCCAGGAATGGTCGACCGATCACTCCAAGAGCAAGGCTTGTAATAGTTGGCGAGGTCACAAAAGACCCAAAGGTAAGCAACTGAAGGTCTCTCTAGCATTGGCTAATGTTAATGTTCATGAGTTCGCCATCATCAGAAGAACACTGAACAACAATGGTGTGCATGGCAGGGTTGCAAGGAGAAAGCCTCTGCTCTGCAAAAAGAACATTGCTGCTGGTCTGCAGTTTGCTAAAGATCACGGGGACAAGCCAAAAGGCTATTGGAAGAAGGTTTTGTGGACGGATGAGACCAAAATAGAACTTTGTGGTTTAAATGAAAAGCGTTATGTTTGGAGAAAGGAAAACACTGCATTCCAGCCTAAGAACCTTATCCCATCTGTGAAACATGGTGGTGGTAGTGTCATGGTTTTGTGCTGTTTTGCTGCATCTGGCCAGGACTGCTTGCCATCATCGATGGAACAATGAATTCTGAATTACATCAGAGAGTTATAAAGGAAAATGTCAGGACATCTGTCCATGAACTGAATCTCAAGAGAAGGTGGGTCATGCAGCAAGACAACGACCCTAAGCACACAAGTCGTTCTTCCAAAGATTCCAAAGGTTACAGAAGAATAAAGGTAATGTTTTGGAATGGTCAAGTCAAAGTCCTGACCTTAATCCAATCGAAATGTTGTGGAAGGAGTGAGCAGTTAATGTGAGGAAACCCACCAACATCCCAGAGCTGAAGCTGTTCTGTATGGAGGAATGGGATAAAGTTCCTCCAAGCCAGAATTCAGGACTGATCAACAGTTACTGGAAACGTTTAGTTGAAGTTATTGCTGCACAGGGGGTCACACCAGATACTGAAAGCAAAGGTTGACATACTGTTGCCACTCACTAAAATGTAATATTGGATAATTTCCCTCAATAAATAAATGAATAAGTATAACATTTTTCTCTCGTTCGTTTACCTGGGTTCTCTTTATCTACTTTTAGGACTTGTGTGAAAATCTGATGATGTTTTATGTCATAGTTATTCAGAAATATATAAAATTTTAAAGGGTTCACAAACTTTCAAGCACCACTGTGTACAGTAATTTGCTGCCTATTTGAAGCATCAGAGCTGTGTTTCTGCTATGCACCTGCATGGAGGAATATGGAAAAACGCTTACCATACGGGAAATTGACACCGCTATACTGTTTGAACACACTGCCCTGCACTACTGTGTAATCCAACTAAACAACTGAAATGGTTAATAAATCCAATGTATTGTCTGTCTGAGTATTTGAACTTGCTGTTTACAGTTTGAACAGATTGGCACAAGGAAGAATGAAGGAAATAGTTGATGTATGGCATTTTGGTACTTGGCTGTGTTTCAGTAAATTTGGTCAAACGTCTTAGTTGGCTGATATTTTGGTCTACCTGTTCTTTTTGCTGGAGTGGCACAGTGGCTCAGTGGGTAGCACTGTCACCTCACAGCAAGTAGGTCTTGGGTTTGATCTCAGGTGGAGCAACCTGGGAAGATTTCTGGCTCTCACAGACCTGTAACTTCTTCTTTAAGAAGCATTTTCTGTCCTCCACTCGTTACCTGTATTAATGGCACCTGTTTGACCTCGTTATCTGTATAAAAGACACCTGTCCACAACCTCAAACAGTCAGACTTCAAACTCAACCATGGCCAAGACCAAAGAGCTGTCGAAGGACACCAGGAAGAAAATTGTTGACCTGAAGAGGATTGGAAGAGGATTGGAAGAATATCATCTGGTCAAATGAAACCAAAATAGAACTTTCTGGTAAAAACTCAACTCGTCGTGTTTGGAGGAAGAAGAATTCTGAGTTGCATCCCAAGAACATCTACTGTGATGCATGGGGGTGGAAACACCATGCTTTGGGGGTGTTTTTTCTGCAAAGAGGACAGGACGACTGATCCGTGTTAAGGGAAGAATGAATGGGGCTATGTATCGTGAGATTTTAAGCCAAAACATCCTTCCATCAGTGAGATTATTGAAGATGGAACATGGCTTGGTCTTCCAGCATGACAATGATCCCAAACACACGGCTCGGTCCAGAAGTGAAGCATTTCAAGGTCCTGGAGTGGCCTAGCCAGTCTCCAGACCTCAACCCCATAGAAAAATTGTGGAGGGAGTTGAAAGTCCGTGTTGCCCAGCGACAGCCCCAAAACATCACTGCTCTAGAGGAGATCTGCATGGAGGAATGGGCCAAAATACCAGCTACAGTGTGTGCAAACCTGTTGAAGACTTACAGGATATGTTTGACCTCTGTCATTGCCATCAAAGGTTATGTTACAAAGTATTGAGTTGAACTTTTGGTATTGACCAAATACTTATATTCCACCATAATTTACATTTAAATTCTTTAAAAATCCTACACTGTGATTTCCTGGATTTTTTTTTCTTCCATTTTGTCTCTCATAGTTGAAGTGTACTATCTATGATGAAAATTACAGACCTCTCATCGTTCTAAGCAGGAGAACTTGCGCAATCAGTGGCTGACTAAATACTTTTTTTGCCCCACTGTATTACAGGAAGAAAAAAGTACAGACAAACCATAAATTGTGTTGCATTGCCCACCTATTCTAAGAAAGTCAACAATTTAGTGAGTTTGCATTTCTTTCTTTTCTTAGGAGACTTAAAATCACAGGCATCCCAAAGGAGAATGTTAAGAGATGAGGGATGGTGTGCCCCAGCAGTGTCATCATCCCAATAGAAATGTAACTTAAATCATTTACCATAAACAGTGATGTCCCTAGGCACCACATATTTACTTGGAAAAAATATACTAATCAAGTTCTTGCCATTGTGACTGCATATGTTCCCTGCTGTTGGACGTCTTTTGTAGAATGTCATCCATCTCATCTAGCTTGCCATTTAGGGATTTCATTTTGGAAAGAAAGTGAGCGTGGGAGAAATGTGCATGCTTCTTTTGATACTGATTGATTTTAGCAAGACCTGTTTTCCCCTTCCAGCAATGCCAGTGGTTGTCTGTGTTCAGTGTCCTGACTGTAATTGCAGTAGAGACAAACCAGAATTGGTTGTGTTTCACTGCAAATGTGACAAGAGCAGTGGCATTAGTCAGTGATCATTCTACATCTACTAAGTGAGGGGAAGACAGTGTGTCTCTGGGAATAAGACCATGCTCGTTTAAAACGGTGTCGATTAATATGCATGTATTTTCATGACAAGTGCCAAGAGACTGACAGAATCGACCCAGACAAAGGTGTGGGCAGGCCAAAGATTATGAGTAGCCTATTTTAAGCAAAAATGCAGCAGATGTCATAATGCAGACTGTTTTAAAAATGGGGCGGGAGTAATGTCATCAGAAGAACAGGATAAGAAAAGAAGACTATCAAGACAAATGCACAGAACTCTGGCGACCTTGTGCTCCTTTGCCAATTAAAACTTGCACTTCTATTTCTCAGAGACAATAATTGGCTTGGAAGGCTAGGTTAAGGAAAATTCCTGTAATGTTAGAGCTCTTGTGCTCACAGTCAGAATAAACACTGTAATTATGTCGTAGATCTCAACTGAATGATCAGGGGTTACGTGGGTGGGCGTGTGGGGTGTGAGAGATTCAAATTGAGTGGCATAAGTAGCCTTCATTGTTTCCTTCTCCGAGTTTGATTGCTTCAAAGAATGTTGGGGTCATCGGCACATTGTTCCTGACTCTTTTAGTATATGACATTAACTGGGAGACAAATATAGAGGAACATGAAGTGGGGTTCTGGTGGTTTAGAAAGAAAGCACTTACAATTGGCTGGCTGTGTCCATGGGCGATTGGTTCCAGGAGTTCCTCCGGTTATAATAATAAGTGGATTTTACATACGTACCTTATGTACGTCGGTTCTCGAGTGCCTCGGAACTCATCAAATTCGGTTTTCAATGCGTTTTGAGAAGGAAATTTTTTCTCAGTTCTCGTTGTTTGCTCGGTATTCGGCACACTTTCGTACACTTGTGTGAGTTGAGCTGTGCGACACGTTTCAGCCGAAACTTAATTCATGACTCGTGATTCAGTATACAGTGATTCAGCAATTCAGATTCACAATAGCTCTCAGTAAGTGCAGATCTCTGCTGTGTTTCTCATGTTTTTCTTTACGACAGTACTGTATTCTTATTGCAAATAAGTCTCCATGGGTTCTAAAAATATTAGCAATGACAACCGAAAGGAAATCAGGAACTGAATCCTCTTTGCTTTCAGGCTGCAGTTAGCATTTGCAGCTATGCTAGCACCCGGAGTTCACCAATAGAGTAAGTGTTTTGCTTTTACTTTTCACTTTCAATCCATTACTCAATACATTACATTAGATTGTTCAACACTTTATTATAAAAGATTTTGGCCAGCTGTAGGTTAATGTATAAGTGTTAATGTGAGTGTTAATGTGTAATAGGCTCAGCTATGATACAGTATAGACTATATTACACTCATCGATTCATGATATCTACATATGATGGATTTGTTGGAACATGACCCCATCATAATTCAGGGAGCACCTGTACAATACAGCTCCATTAATGCATACCATGCCTGATACACTGTGGATTAATTCAATTTACATTATTCCTTATGGGAAAAATGCTCTGTACTCATCATTTTCGGTTCTCTACAAGCCTTCTGAAGCCTAACGAGAACCGAGGTACTACTGTATTTGCACATGATCTATACACATCTTCCCTTGATGGTTTATGTATGCTTTAAATCATCTCTAGAATATTACCTAATACAATGTTAATGTAAATAGCTGTTTTACGCTGTTGTTTAGAACAATGACAGAAAAAGAGGCGAACAATGCTCAAACTACAAGTGCTGAAGATAGACTAAGGAACTATGAAATTGCAGTACAGCAGGTTATGAATACACATCACTTCAGTCACATGGATTTTGCATAGTGCTCAGTGTGTGGCAAATTCAAATTTTGCAACTTTGAACTTTCCCAGAAGTTGAATCTGTTCATCTGGACATAGATCTTGTTGGAGAAACGTTTCGTCACTCATCTAAGTGACGACTTCAGTCTCAGCAGTTGGAAAACTTCCCCAATCTTATATACAGCACCATTGCATAACAATGGGACCGGTGATCAGTTTAATATGCAGATTGACATAGCCATTAACAACTACAGAAACTTTGAACTTTCTTGGAAATTGTTACTTATTATTATTATTTTTTTTATTGAGCTTAATTTTTGGTTGAATCCACACATGCGGAGCCCACAGATATGGAATATATTACTATTTGACAAAATTTTTGTTTGTACTTTTAACTGCTCTCAAATTATTAGACATTGCATACACAGTCCTCCTCCTAAATATTTCATTTGTGATAGCTCTAAAAGCCTTGCATTATTTGTCTTCATAACGAGCTATACAACAGTACTGTTGAATCCTGGATACTGATTGGTCAGTGAGTGTTAATACATTTTCTATTATGACATGGCACTCCAAACATTCCAAAGTAGTGCCTTCTGCGAGTAAATATCTGTATATTAATGCGCTTGTTTTAATACATGAAGTTCATAGCATTTTAATAATGACAGCTTATTCATATTCCTTGTAAAGTAGCATGGTGTGAGTCTCACACAGTACCTATTAGTTGGGGAATATTATCTTGATATCTGCTTGATTTTATACACTGTACTGCTGCTACATGATTGGTTGACTAGACAACTGCACGAATGTGTAGGTGTACAGATGTTATGAAAGTGCTCAGTGAGTGTATTGTGATGCTGCTGGGTCAAGCTGGCCACCAATGGTGTAACCATAACAGAATGATTTCAAATAGAGTTACAGCTTCTGGAGCTCTGTTTACTGGCATGAAGAAAGATAAATAAAAAAAAAACAGAGTGTGTTTTCTCCACTACTGTTATAGCAAAATGAAAGTAGGTAACTAACTTGGATCAAGGATGTCTCATCGGATTACATGTAGAAGTTAATAGTTTTAATACACCACTGACATGGTTGTGGAGTCTTCGTGTGTCTTGTGCTGGTATGAGTAAATCAGACAAAGCAGTGCTCCTAGAGTTTTTAAAAACCTCATTGTCACTGCTGAACTGAAAATAGTCCACCTACCAAAAATGTCCAGCCACCAGCATCCTGTAGGCAGCATCCTGTGGGAACTAATGAAGGATTAGATGATGACCAACAAACTGTAGAGCAACAGATAAGTTAATGTCTCTGATTTTACATCTACAAGGTGGAGCAATATGGTAGATGTGTCTAACAGAATGCACAGTGACTCCAGCAGCACTGTTGTGTCTGATCCACTCATAGCAGCACAACACACTCATACACTACCACCACATCAGTGTCACAGCAGTGCTGAGAATGTTCCACCACCCAAAATGTACCTGACCTGTGGGTGTCCTGAGCATTAGAGTGCAGAGTAAAGGGGACAAACAAAGTATGTAGAGACAGAGATGGACTACAGTCTGTAGGTGTATAACTTCAAAGTGCATCTGTATGGTAAGTAGGGCTGGGCAGTATGACCAAAAATGTGTTGTTTGTTTGTAATTTTGAAGGATTCATGGTATGCCACGGTATTTTTGTTTTGGGGGTGTGTGTGTGGGGGGGGGGGTATTTGTTATATACAGTGCCTTGCAAAAGTATTCGGCCCCCTTGAACTTTTCAACCTTTTGCCACATTTCAGGCTTCAAACATAAAGACATGAAATTGTATTTTTTTGTTAAGAATCAACAACAAGTGGGACACAATCGTGAAGTGGAACGAAATTTATTGGATATTTAAAACTTTTTTTTAGAAATAAAAAACTGAAAAGTGGGGCATGCAAACTTATTCGCCCCCTTTACTTTCAGTGCAGCAAACTCACTCCAGAGGTTCAGTGAGGATCTCTGAATGATCCAATGTTGACCTAAATGACTGATGATGATAATTAGAATCCACCTGTGTGTAATCAAGTCTCCGTGTAAATGCACATGCTCTTTCATAGTCTCAGAGTTCTGTTTAAAGCGCAGAGAGCATCATGAAGACCAAGGAACACACCAGGCAGGTCCGAGATACTGTTGTGGAAAGGTTTAAAGCTGGATTTGGATACAAAAAGATTTCCCAAGCTTTAAACAGCTGTGCACTGTGCAAGCGATCATATTGAAATGGAAGGAGTATCAGGCCACTAGAAATCTACCAAGACCTTGCCATCCCTCTAAACTTTCAGCTCAAACAAGGAGAAGACTGATCAGAGATGCAGCCAAGAGGCCCATGAACACTCTGGATGAACTGCAGAGATCTACAGCTGAGGTGGGAGACTCAGTCGTACACTACACAAATCTGGCCTTTATGGAAGAGTGGCAAGAAGAAAGCCTTTTCTCAAAGATATCCATAAAAAGTTTGCCGCAAGCCACCTGGGAGACACACCAAACATGTGGAAGAAGGTGCTCTGGTCAGACGAACTTTTTGGCCACAATGCAAAACATTATGTTTGGCATAAAAGCAACACAGCTCATCACCCTGAACACACCATCCCCACTGTCAAACATGGTGGTGGCAGCATCGTGGTTTGGGCCTGCTTTTCTTCAGCAGGGACAGGGAAGAAGGTTAAAATTGATGGGAAGATGGATGGAGCCAAATACAGGACCATTCTGGAAGAAAACCTGTTGGAGTCTGCAAAAGTCCTGAGACTGGGACGGAGATTATCAATCAACAAGCAAATGATCAAAACATAAAGCAAAATCTACAATGGAATGGCCAAGTCAAAGTCCAGACCTGAATCCAATTGAGAATCTGTGGAAAGAGCTGAAAACTGCTGTTCACAAACGCTCTCCATCCAACCTCACTGAGCTCGAGCTGTTTTGCAAGGAAGAATGGGCAAAAATTTCATTCTCTCGATGTGCAAAACTGATAGAGACATACCCCAAGCGACTTGCAGCTGTAATCGCAGCAAAAGATGGTGCTACAAAGTATTAACGCAAGGGGCCTAATAATTTTGCATGTCCCACTTTTCAGTTTTTTATTTCAAAAAAAAGTTTCAAATATCCAATAAATTTCGTTCCACTTCACGATTGTGTCCCATTTATTGTTGATTGTTCACAAAAAATTACAATTTCATATCTTTATGTTTAAAGCCTGAAATGTGGAAAAAGGTTGAAAAGTTCAAGGGGGCGAATACTTTTACAAGGCACGGTAATATACAGGGGTGGGCCATTTATATGGATACACCTAAATAAAATGGGAATGGTTGGTGATATCAACTTCCTGTTTGTGGCACATTAGTATATGGGAGGGGGGAAACTTTTCAAGATGGGTGTTGACCATGGTGGCCATTTTGAAGTCGGCCATTTTGGATCCAACTTTATTATTTCCAATGGGAAGAGGGTCATGTAACACATCAAACATATTGAGAATTTCACAAGAAAAACAATGGTGTGCTTGGTTTAAACAGAACTTTATTCCATCACGAGTTATTTACAAGTTTATGACCACTTATAAAATGTGTTCAAAGTGCTGCTCATTGTGTTGGATTGTCAATGCAACCCTCTTCTCCCACTCTTGACACACTGATAGCAACACCGCAGAAGAAATGCTTTCCCGATCTGACCCCCTTAGACTTTTATCTTTGGGGTCATGTGAAGGCAATTGTCTATGCTGTGAAGATACAAGATGTGCAGCATCTGAAACAACGGATACTAGAAGCATTTCTTCTGCGGTGTTGCTATCAGTGTGTCAAGAGTGGAAGAATATATATATATATATATATATATATATATATATATATATATATATATATATATATACAGGGTGGGTCATTTTTATTTATATATATATAATATAATATAATATACGTGTGTGTGTTTGTGTGTGTGTCTGTGTTTGTTTATTTATTAGTGAGTCACTGAATGTACCGTTAAAAAACATAGCTGAGGCTGCTGGCTTGTGGCTGACTCTGTGCTGTTGCTGGCTTTAGCTTTAGCCTCTTCGACTTTGTTGCTTTGTCAAACTCTGCATATTCAGTGAGGTGATGCTGTTTTAAACGTTTTATTAAATCCGTTATTCCGATTGTTTTCGGAGTTGATCCTTCACGGCTTATTTTCGCCATGTATGTAATCCAAACAGCACGCTCTGAAGAGCTTCCATTCCAGAGAATTTGTTGCGTTCAAAATGGATAACAAAGCCCTTAGTTGTGTCCCTGGTCCATCAATCAGTAATTAGGGAGCCTATCTAGTTGACTAGCTAAGTAGCACTCAAAACAGAGCCGAAACATAAAATGCTTCCTTCTCATGTCAGCAAACAAACCGTTAAACATGTATTTTAAACAAGCCACCGAGTGCCTGAAACTTTGAATTATGAACTGACCTGAACTGAATTATGAATTAAAGTTAGTAAAAGCACTGTGCTGTTCATGTGGTTACATGAGACCAGCTGAAGCCAATCACCCTAAAACCGGGCGAATCCGTTTTATATATGTATATAATAAAGGCATTAATTACTATAAGGTTTACTTCGCCCCACAAAATTACACAAATCAGAATGCATGAAACAGTTGCCGAATGTAAACATTTTTTTTATTGTGCAGTTTTCTTAAAGACAGAGCTTAAAAGAGAGATGTGCCTATTTTTGACTGAAATATTTTCACTCTGGTAAGACATACCCCGAATTCTGTGAGTTAATGATTGCCCTGAATTAGTCTGCAGAGTTACTCCGTTCATAATGTGGTTCTTCTTTTGCATCCCCAATCTCACTTTATAATCCAGTTCTGTGTTCTGCTCTTTACACTGATGGAGCCTTACCCAGCTGTTAACAGACTAGTTCTAGGCTGTGATGTATGTTATGCTACCTGGCTAGTGAGCTTTACCCAGCATGCTGTTTGGTGATGTCGTTCTACTCAGAGCTCAGCAGCGCTCATAGCAGCAAAAATATTGTGTAATTTGCAGCCTATTTATTAGAGCTGTGTTTCTGCTATGCTCCGGTGGGAAAATTAATACTAGTGTACCAGTTGAACCGGTATACTGCCCAACCCTAATGGTAAGTGGAACTGATAAAATAGACAATGAGTGACAAAAAAGAGGTGCACCTAATAAAGTGATCAGTGTTGCTACTGTATAAGTATATAATGTATAAGCAGAATAAATCTGTTATTGGAAAAGAATATGTTTTTGGGGGCTGAGTGCCCCCAGCATTAAGCATTGATTATTTTCCAAAAACATATGGGAATTTCTCAGCAATCACTCCCTCCTATTAACTCTGTATTAACCTACAGTATTTTATTAGCTAACTTTAATTAGCTTTTATTGAGCTTGTCTTATTTAAGCTTACATATATATTTGGGTTTGTTTGCTTATGATCATTATTTGATGGTATTTTGATCTGTACTGTTCCTCCTGTCTAGGCTCTGACCACAGGGAGCATCCCTGGCTTCATTGATGTGGTGATGAACTTGAATTCTCGAGCACTGCTTGAGGACAACCTCCTGTGGCAGGCAAAGAACGCTGGGAAAAGAATCATATTCTACGGTGACGATACGTGGGTGCGGCTCTTTCCCAAGCATTTCATGGAGTATGATGGCACTACGTCTTTCTTCGTTTCTGACTACACTGAGGTAAGAGGAGCTTAGGTTAAAAATAGAAGCTTCACATTCAAGGTTAGGGTTCTGTCACATTTCATACAAACCTTACAAGTTGCTCAACCTGTGGTGAGCAAGAGTGCTGTGTTTTTATAGTAAAGTTACCTGTTCCATTACACTGACATCCACTGTCATGTTGGAATAAAAATCTTACTGAATTATGCAGTAGTCTTGCTTTGTTCTGGTGAGCTGTGGTAATACTGCTCATCCTAAAGAGATAGGTGTGAGAGGATTTACCTCTTCAGCTTAGAGTCTGCCTGTAGCTTGATGCATTAAAAATGCTACTTCAAACTGACAAAATATAGGACTTATCCAGTCCACGGGGGTTCAGCAACAGTCTGTCTCAGAACTGGTTAGGGATTGTTGCAGCAAGTGGCCCCCTCCCCACCTTTTCTTTATGGCCATTTTAGACTTTATGACAGGACAAATAGTTGATGAACTGACTTGTTGGGAGGTGAAAACCTATGTACATGTTAAAGTGAGTGTCACTGGGGTATTCAGTGCTACCAATTCTACTGCCACTGTTGGTCAGTGGAGATTGCATGACTGTACGCCTCATATTACGAGCCTGTATTTAGTGTATTTTTAAGGTTAATCATATACTCAGTATAAATAAGACTATTAAAGAAAGCTTTGTGTACAATATTATATGTTAACAAAGCCACCTTATTACATTTCTATATCGTGCTTCATTATATAGTTGAAGCAGAAGTCATTCTTTGCAAGTAAAGCACTATTCATTTTTGAAATACAGGACCAGGACTAATGCAAAAGTACATTAAAATATTTTTTATGTGCTTTTGTGCTGTTCACCCCAATATCCCTCACCCTCACTATCACCAAAATAATGACACTTTTGTGTGTGTTTCAGGTGGATAACAATGTGACCCGTCATTTGGATAGCACTCTCAAGAGAGATGACTGGGACATGTTGATCCTGCATTATCTTGGACTGGATCACATTGGGCACATCAGCGGACCCCATAGTTCTCTCATCGGGCCCAAACTCCTCGAGATGGATGAAGTTATCAAAAAAATACACAGATCTCTTCTCACACAGGTACTTTGCTCTCGGTTCGTCCTATTCTAGCCTTCTCTTTCTCTGTTTGTGTCTCTTTATGTCCACATTTGTCTGGATTTTGATTATCTGAAGTACAGTTCTTAAACAACTGCTTGTAAGTACAGTGGTGCTTGAAATTTTGTGAACCCTTTAGAATTTTCTATATTTCTGAATAAATGTGATCTAACACATCATCAGATTTTCACTCAAGTCCTAAAAGTAGATAAAGAGAACCCAGTTAAACAAATGAGACAAAATTATTATACTTGGTCATTTATTTATTGAGGAAAATAAACCAATACATTTTACATATTAGTGAGTGGAAACAGTATGTGAGCCTTTGCTTTCAATATCTGGTGTGACCCCCCCTGTGCAGCAATAACTGCAACTAAACATTTCTTGTAACTGTTGATCAGTCCTGCACACCAGCTTGGAGGAATTTTAGCCCATTCCTCCATACAGAACAGCTTCAACTCTGGGATGTTGATGGGTTTCCTCACATTAACTGCTCACTTCAGGTCCTTCCACAACATTTCGATTGGATTAAGGTCAGGACTTTGACTTGGCCATTCCAAAACATGAACTTTATTCTTCTTTAACCATTCTTTGGTAGAACGACTTGTGTGCTTAGGGTCATGCTTGTGCTTGTGTCTTGCTGCATGACCCACATTCTCTTGAGATTCAGTTCATGGACAGATGTCCTGACATTTTGCTTTAGAATTATTTGATATAATTCAGAATTAATTGTTCCATCAATGATGGCAAGCTGTCCTGGCCCAGATGCAGCAAAACAGTCCAAGCCCAAACCATGATGCTACCACCACCATGTTTCACAGATGGGATAATGTTCTTACGCTGGAATGCAGTGTTTTCCTTTCTCCAAACATAACGCTTTTCTTTTAAACCAAAAAGTTCTATTTTGGTCTCATCCGTCCACAAAACATCCTTCCAATAGCCTTCTGGCTTGTCCACATGATCTTTAGCAAACTGCAGATGAGAAGCAATGTTCTTTTTGGAGAGCAGTGGCTTTCTCCTTGCAACCTTACCATGCACACCATTGTTGTTCAGTGTTCTTCTGATGGTGGGCTCATGAACATTAACTTTAGCAAATTTGAGAGGGGCCTTCAGTTGCTTAGATGTTACCCTGACCAAGTAAATATTTTTGTCTCATTTGTTTAACTGGGTTCTTTTTGTCTACTTTTATGACTTGTGTGAAAATCCGATGATGTTTTTTGTCGTATTTATGCAGAAATATAGAACATTCTAAAGGGTTCACAAACTTTCAAGCACCACTGTAGGTCTAATGGGCATGAGGGATCATGTCTGTTGTCGGTCAACATCACACATGTTCACAATGGAAAGAAAGTTAATTTTGATCTCGGTTATATCACAACACATGGATTGAATCAAGTTTGAATTTCTACTTATGTTTTTGAGATTTAGCTAATAAAACCACTTGCTCATTTGATTCGGTTCTAGCTTTTATATAAATATTTTATGCTGTCGGCTAAATTGCAGAAGTGATTGTTAGTGTCAGTTTTTCAAATTCAGCCTATGTAAGATTTGCTTTGTGTATCTGGCCATGGTCATGGAGTCTGGAATATGGATTTGGGATCACTTTTAAGCTCCTCTTGTATCATCTCCATTATGTTTCATGTCTTCATGTTTTATAAAGTATCAGCCTGTTGCTATGGCACACGTCTCTAATGGCTCTTTGTGCAAATAATATCAGTCTTTGCTGTGTTTATCTGCAGATCCAGCAAAACATCACTTTGCTGATGTTTTATTTAATGAAATCATAACTTCTACTCTGTTCTACTGCATTTTTAACCACAACCAGCCTTGGATCTTTGATTAGGTTTAAAAGACAGTCAATTGAGTTTTCTATTTTATTCTTTTTTAATGTGATATTTTGCAATGTTTCGATTGTGTCCTGCTCCTTTTAAAACATGCTGCATTCGAAATCTCCAGTCCTGTTTGGTGGATGAAATCTCAGCTGAATTATTGTGAGCATTTGGCCAACATGACTCCTGCGACATTTATTTCTCTCGTTCTTGAACTCTTTGTCTCACCACCCTGGAAAGCCAACTGACCCCTACCATAACTATGAGCTCACAAACCCCTGAGATTAATATTGCTGCGATCAATAGGGGAAAGACTGTTGCAATTACACCCACCCATGTCCAACTGCATTCTGTTGGACTCCATACCACAGATCGCTATGACATTATCAGGAGTGAACCCATGTGGGGTGTGGGATGTTCAAATGTACGTATGTTGGAGTTTTCTGTAAGAGATAGTATAGCACTGTCTATAGAGTTGGGTACTTATATAACCCCACTGTGTTGACTTTAAAGGGAAACGTGTCCCAAGCTTTCAAAGATAATCTTAGCTGTGGCTTTGTGTCAATGTGTTTCTCGGCCAGCACACTTTTTACAGCTATCTTCAAGTTCTTCTTCCTGTTTTCTCAATATACTCAAAAAGATGGTGCTCCCTTCAGTACACATGAGCTCACAAACTCCTGAGATTGGTTACTAGGGATAGGGGAAAAATTGATTCTTAGATGCATCTGGACTGTGGTAGCCTAGTGGTTAAGGTACCAAAAGGTCCAGGGTTCAAATCCCACCTCTGCCAAGCTGCCACTGTTGGGTCCTTGAGCAAGACCCTTAACCCACAATTGCTTGGATTGTAAGACTGTATCAAAAGTCGCGCTGGATAAGGGCGTCTGCTAACTGCTGCAAGTGTAAATGTAAATGGATCACAATGCAGACTTGGACGATTCTGAATAATTTACAAATGTCAAAAATTGATTTTTTAAATGTTAATTGATAACTTAATGTTGATGAACGAACACAGAAGGTGGAACTCGGAAATGCAGAAGTGCAGCACTGTCCAAACAGTCTGTGGCGTGCCCATAACAAGACAAGAACAAGCAATGTCAAAGCTTCTACCAAACTCAGAAACGGTGAAGTGAATTACACAAACTCAGTCACAACTTTTATTGGCAAGGATTTGCATTCGTATTCAGTCACTGAGAGCCAGGGATTTTGTGCTATGTTGCGCACTTTGGAGCCAATATATAGCCTGTCTCAAAGATATTTCATGCTAACCATATGCTAGAAGAATTTGACATCCTCTCACATCTAAAGACAAGCCACAGAGTATTTAGTCAAAGACTATGATTTTGGAAAGGCTGGAGATCACTACTTGCAAGACTAGATTCCTTTTCAGATTCTTTCAAATCTTTTGGAAACACACATCTAAAAATAAAAAGTTGGATAAATTGGAAATTTATCTGCGACCATGAAATCGCTTGAAAAGTAATTTGACGTAAGGCCAGCCTTACTGACACAACGACAGTGTAACTCTCCTCAATGTAAAATGAAACTAAAACCAAAGATCAAAAATCACTGGGAGAAAAATGAATCCTGTATAGGTAAACAAAGGTGCATCAAGATGAATCGATAATCGATTCATTGTCTCATTCCAGCACTCTGAATCGTAATCAAATCACGCGGTGCCTACCAATTCCCACCTCTATTGGTTACTGTCACTGTGATCAGCAGGGGACAGAGAATTGCCTTTACACACATCCAGGTAGAAGACCAATTGCACTCTGTTGGACTACAGACCACAGATGACTATGACATTGTCAGGGCTGAACTCATGGTCTACAAGCATATGGTGTAAAATGTACTATTGTGCCTCTCAGGAGTACCGAAGTTAGAGCTCTCTGTATGTGTAAAATTGCATTAATGTTGTGAAACTCTACAAAACAAGTATATAAATATTGACCCCCACAAGAAGTAACGTGGTGTTATCAGGGGTCGCTCTCTAAGTGTTTTTTGGATTAAGGTCAGGACTTTGACTAGGCACTTCTAAAACATTAACTTTATTCTTCTTTAACCATTCTTTGGTAGAACGACTTAGTGACTTGTGACTTGTGCTTAGGGTCATTGTCTTGCTCCATGACCCACCTTCTCTTGAGATTCAGTTCATGGACAGATGTCTTGAAATTTTACTTTAGAATTCTCTGATATAATTCAGAATTCATTGTTCCATCAATGATGGCAAACCATTCTGGCCAAGATGCAGCAAAACAGGCGCAAAGCATGATACTACCACTACCATGGTTCACAGATGGGATAAGGTTCTTATGCTGTAATGCAGTGTTTTCCTTTCTCCAAACCTAATGGTTTTCTTTTTAACCAAAACGTTATATTTTGGTCTCATCCCTCTTCAAAATTTTCTTCCAATAGCCTTCTGGCTTGTCCACGTGAACTTTAGCAAACTGCAGACAGCAGAAATGTTCTTTTTGGAGAGCAGTGGTTTTCTCCTTGCAACCCTGCCATACACACCATTGTTGTTCAGTGTTCTTCTGATGGTAGGCTCATGAACATTAACTTTAGCAAATTTGAGAGGGGCCTTCAGTTGCTTAGATGTTACCCTGGGGTCCTTTGTGACCTTGCCAACTATTACAAGCCCTTGGAGTGATCTTTGTTGGTTGACCACTCCTGGGGGAGGGTAACAATGGTCTTAAAATACACAATATGTCTGGCTGTGGATTTGGAAAGTCCAAAGTTTTTAGCGATGGTTTTGTAACATTTCCAGCCTGATGTGCATCAACAGGGTGCCCACTCACACCTGATTGTCAAATGCTAAAGGGTTCACAATCTTTCAAGCACCACTGTATGAGTAACCTGCACAAAAAAGTCTCTAAACACTTCCGCCAAGTTAGAACAGTCTCTGTTCCAAATGTGAGTAATGAGTAAGCGAGCACACAACTGGTAAGGTACATACATATGAATGAGGGACTTTCGCTCTTAAACTCTATCTCCCACCTCTACTTGTGGGTCCTCATTGTTGATTGGTTGTTGAGGTGGCCAACTGTGTATGGCCGTAATTTGAGTTAAGAGATTTTTATTTCCTTTTATAATTGATTATAATTTGTGAGACTTTGGTCATTAAAGGGAACAGATATTGATAGGATGGTCATTAAATCGCACTTAGTTGTAGTAGTATGCAGTCTGGGAGACAGTAATAGACCCAAAACGTTAATTTTATCACAATATAAGTGAAATCACCTGCCCCACACTTATCTTTACTTTTGAATTATTGTCACAGTGGATAGTGTGTTTAGACACATTCTCTCTCTTTTAAAGAGTCCATCCAACCATCTTAAAGCTTTAGTAACCCTATTAAAAAAGGCATACTTCAGGACTTATAAGTGATTACCTTGTTAATCCTTGTGATCTGAACATCACTCTCTTATGTGTAGATTTTCTGGCCTTGTCTAGGCAAGAACTAAGAGACTTTGTGTGTGTTGATTCTTTTTATTGAACACTCAGGATCAACAACAGAGTCAGGACAGCTGGTCTAATGAAACCCTCACACGCAGTGATACTTATGAAAAAAGGAACCACAAAGTGTTTCACAGCAGGTGGCATGACCTATATGGTGTGTAAGTAATAACACCTGTTCCTAGCTGAACAGAGTGACAGAAAATTATAAAAGTCACAGTATCAGCATTTAAATAAGGACATATGGTAACACAACAGGATGTAGTTTTTAGACAACACAGAAAAAGATTAAACACATCATTCTTCATACGTTAACAAGCTAGGGCATCAGTATCTGTTCCTGCAGAGGCAGTTCATCACAGCTAACACAGCATGAAGAACCTGAATGGGCCTCTCATCCTCAAGTCACTCTACTGCAAGCATATGTACACTATGCAAAAGCTTGTGGACAACTCTTCTTATTATTGAGCTGTGCTATTTCAGCAACACTCACTTGTAACACATTCATAATATGAGCACACATTTCGGGATTCTCCATAGACAAACAGTGTCAGGAGAATGGGTTGTACTGAATACCCCAGTGACTCAATATGACACACTTATAGATTTCCACTTCCAACAGGTCAGTTCATCAACTTTCAGCCCTGCTGTTCTTAAACAGAGTCCACAGAGAATTATTTTGCCAACTTTGATTGAGAACTTGGCTGGCTTGTACAGAACTTTGACTTCAACTCGATCAGACACCTAGAAAATGAACTGGAATGCCAAAAGCGAGCCAGGGCTTACTGTCTAACATCAGAAGCCAAGATGACAGTCATTTTCCATTATCTAGTGGAAAGCATTAGAAGAACAAAAGCTGTTGTAGCAGCAAATGTGAGAGCCAATCTCCATATAAAACCCATGTTTTGGATGTAATTTTTTGGGTGTATGCAAACTTTTGTCTATATAGTGTATCTGTCTGTGTGCAAAAGCTGTAGTGTGCCATTTGTGCATCACAGTACAACCAGACTTGATGTGATTAAATTTCTCTGCTTACATGCCTTTAACCAGCACCTGAAGGGTGAGTGGTCCACTGACAGGAAAAAATACCAGTCACTGGGGTGCACATGGCACTTTTAGTGCCAGTCCCAAGCCCGGATAAATGGGGAGGGATACATAAGGAAGGCTATTTGCCGTAAAACCTGTGCCAAATCTAATGTATGGACTAGGATGATCTGCTGTAGTTGGGAGCAGCCAATGGGAGCCTAATGGGAGCAGCCAAAAGTCAAACAACTACATGCAGATCCTGCAAATTTGTTTCACATTATTAAAAGCAAACAACTTTTCTTGACTACAGAAACTAATTAAATATTGTCTTTTTCAGATTTTACTACTTAAATCTGTACTTGCCAACCTCCTCTCATATGCTGTATCATTTTGACAAGGCTCATGTGACTTCCCTCCCAAAGCTTTTTCTTTGGGACAACACAACTCTAGCAACATTTATCTCATTCTTGTGCTTGTTGTGTCAATACACTTGACTTAAATGCTCCCTTCCATACACAATTTCTAAGGTTGGTTACTCTTGCTGTGATTGATAGAGGAGGATATAAATTACTTCCACTTAGATGTCAAGGCCAGTTACACTGTGTTGGAGTAATGACCAAGGATTGTTATAGCACTGTGGGGATTAAACTCTCCCAAAGAGGGAACAATTTATTGTTTCACCACTTTGGAGAGTCATTTTCTGTCTGAGGGGTTAGCATTGTTTCTGCAGTGTCTGACAAAACCTAGGAAATCTCTGACCCCACAAGAAATAACCCAACAGTGTTGACTTGATAGGGAAGAGTGCCTCAGACCAGCTTACTGGTGAGGCCATTTGAGTAGAGTGAACTCATTGTCATGTTCAAGAAACCAGATTGAGATGATTTGAGCTTTGTGAGATGGCATATTATTTTGCTGGAATTAGCCATCAGAAGATGGTACATCGTGGTCATAAACGGATGGACATGGTCAGAAACAATACTGAGGTAGGCTGTGGTATTTAATGGCCACTTTCCTCTGACCTCTGGAATCACTGAGGCTCACTGGATAGTTTCTTTTTTTATTCATTCTCTGTATACCCTAGAGATGGCTGTGCTTGAAAATCCCAGTAAATCAGCAATTTCTGAAATACTCAGACCAGCCCTCTCTAGCACTAACAACCATGTCATGTTCAGTGTCCCTAAATCACCCTCATCATCACTTCCCCATTATGAAGCCTAGTTTGAACTTTAGTAGTTTGTCCATGTCCACATGATTGAAATGCATTGAGTTTCTGCCATGTGATGAGATATTTGGATTAATCAGCATTTGAAGAGGTGTACTTAATAAAGTGTCCAGTGAGTGTATTTTGTGATGCAAAATATAATCATGGGCATTGTGGAGATGGACAATATGAAGCACTTTATGTTTATTATGCTGTGTAATGCATATGCATTGTTTGAACAAAAGAGGTCACAATCAACTTAACACACTGTATCAACCAGATGCTACAGTATTCGCTACTCTTTAATAATAGCCCAGATTAGGTGGGTCCTTAGGAGACATACTAGCCTAGATTGTTTGACAGCAAATGAAGACTGGAACTGGTTTGGATTTTACACAACAGGCTTGGCACACAATTATTTTTCTAAAAAAAAAAAAGTTCTCCAAGAAGGAGTAGCTGAAATGTAATGAAAGGCTCGTCTGCCTTCATAGGCATATGAACTTGAGTGACATCCCATTCTTAATCCATACGGTTTAATATGATGTCAGCCCACCCTTTGCAGCTATAACAACTGCAACTCTACTGGGAAGGCTTTCCACAAGGTTTAAGAGTGTGTTTATTAGAATTTTTTACCATTCTTCCAGAAGCGCATTTGTGATATCAGACACTGATGTTGGACAAGAAGGCCTGGCTCACAGTCTCCATTCTAATTCATCCCAAAGGTGTTCATTTGGGTTGAGGTCAGGGCTCTGTGCAGGCCAGTCAAGTTCTTCCACACCAGATTCGCTCATCCATGTCTTTATGGACCTTGCTTTGTGCACTGCTGCACAGTCATGTTGGAACAGGACGGGGCCATCCCCAAATTGTTCCCACAAAATTGGGAGCATGAAATTGTCCAAAACCTCTTGTTATGCTGAAGCATTAAGAGTTCCTTTCACTGGAACTGAGGGCCAAACCCAACTCTTGAAAAACAACCCCAAACCATAATCCCCCTGCCACCAAACTTTACACTTGGCACAATGCAGTCAGACAAGTACTGGTTTCCTGGCCACCACCAAACCCAGACTCATCCCTCAGATTGCCAGATGGAGAAATGTGATTTGTCACTCCAGAGAACATACCTCCACTGCTCGTGGGTCCAGTGGCAATGTGCTTTACACCACTGTATCCGACACTTTGCATTGTGCTTGGTGATGCAAGACTTGGACGCAGCTGCTTGGCCGTGGAAACTCTCAGGAGGCCACTTGAAGTTTGGTGGTCTGTAGAAAGTTAGCGAACTCTGCACACTTTGCGGCTCAGCATCCACTGACCCCACTCTGTCATTTTATGTGGCCTACCACTTTGTGGCTGAGCTGCTGCCATTCCCAATCGCTTCCACTGACAGTTGACTGTGGAATATTTAGTAGTGAGGAAATTTCATGACTAAACTTGTTGCACAGGTGGCATAATATCACTGTACCATGCTGGAATTCACTGAGCTCTTGAGAGCAACACAAATGTTTGTAGAAGCAGTGATATTGTGGTAATAACAAGGAAGTATTGGAAAGTACTGCTAGCTTTATTTCTGGTTCAGAGGAGATCGAGTGAAAGAGAAAAGGTTATGGATTCATCATATTCTCAGCTTGAGAAAATTTGGTACTTGTTATATAAATGCCATGCTTTCATACGGCTGCAATTAACATTTCCTCCATTTTGGCTCTACAGAACTACTATACAAAGCCCTTCAGGTCCCCCTTGCCAAAGTGGTAGTGCTGTTGGTAGAGGATATGAATTCATGTGTCAAAATTCCAAGTACAATACCTTAAGCATAGGAAAGATCACTGATGCTGTGACATTTTATGTGGCCAAAGGTATGTTATGAAAATGTTATGTCCATAAATCATTTATCTTTGATATTACTTACCAAATCACAAATATACTTTGAAATTCCTCAAAATACACAATATACGTAGAGAATTAAATCCAACATTAACAACATTCTTTTTTCTGAAACTGCTACTGAGGTCAAGCTGCACTTCAGAACCATATGTAATTTTATTGTATTATTATGATGAAATTATACTCATTGACAAAAAATATATATTCAACAAGAAGGGACTTTCTATGTATGAATGCAATGATGATATTGCAACGGGCTCTAGTATCCCGTTGGGCCGCCTCTAACCTGGATATAATATGAGATATGGTTGATCCTGCACACACTGTAGGTTCCTGAAGATGGCGTCCCAGCTGATCCCATAAATGCTTGATGGCATTAAATCTGGTGACCATACAGGCCAAGGAGTTGTTCCAGTCTGGCTGAGACATTCCTGTTAAACCCTTGCTGTGTGGGGGCGAGGATTATCCTGCTGAAAAATTCCAGCTGGAAGCCCTGCCATTAGAGGAAACACGTGGCTGCAGGATGTCCTGCACATATCACTGAGTTGGTAGTGTCCCTCATATCACTACCAGGGGTGTCTGAATGTTGTATGCAATGGTCCTCCAGATCATCATACCAGCAGTTGAGGCAGTCTGTTGCTCCACAGAACCTGGATTCGTTGCTAAAAACGATGCAGGTACAGTCCATAGCAGCCCATAGGTTTCTTGTTCATGACACAACTGCAAACAACATCAGTAATCCAACATTTATTTATTATTTATTTATTACATTATTTATTTTTTTTGGACACATGATGATATTTTCATTTAAAATGTGTTTACATTTTCTTGAAATATTCTGTAAAAATGTTTGTTTAAAATGGTTCTGCTACGCTAAATGGTCTGTTATTTCTATTCTTTTGTTCATCTAGAGCTACCTTAGTAGAGAAATGTAAGCTTGGTTTATACTTGACATATATGGATATATCTGAATTTTTGTGCCTATGGGCTTTTCGCGCACACTGCACTTTTAAAGCAGCTCTTGAAGAAATAGGCATTTATATGATATACCCATGAGAGATCATACAGATACTCAAATACAGAAACTCAGTGACAAGTTTTTCGAAAATAGTACAACAACAGAAGCATTAAGTTTAAACGTCCAAAGTGTTTGCACAGGTTCGCACGCCATGTGCAGAGTCATGCATGGAACTCTCAAGCGAAAGTAGGGATTTAGTTGCTGCTTTCAGTCTTTGAAGTTGTTTTTCAATTCAGTTTTTTTTCAGTAATTAAATGTTCTTTAAAATACCACGACAATATAAATTTGTGAACCAAGTTTTTTGAATCAAATTGAATCGTGAGCTGAGTATAGTGTGAAACGAGTAATTTATACGTTTCTGAAAATCAAGAGATTTTCCAGGTACATCATATTGTTGCTTTTTCATACTGTAGGCGCAAACTGTTTAAGTTGCTCTGTATCCGAGTGTCTGCCAAATGAATAAATGTAACGTAAATGTAAACCACCTCCAGATCTCATTTTTCTGTCGCTTAGGTGTTTATGTAAAACATGTAGTTGTATTTATTTGTCGGAGGATTGTTAAACATTTCCCAAAGCTGCACGTATCAGTGTCACCGAACAGTTGGATGGAACAGTTTTCTTGTTTATCTATGCATTCTAATCTGTTCATGCATACAAAAAACACAAACTATAGCTTCTTGCACTAATCTTTGTTCGTGTCTTTATTTAAAAGACGAGGCGAAATCTCTGTGGCATATTAAGAGAAAAGAAATTAAAGAAAGAAAAGGCAGACAGGGGGTTTTCAAAGTATTTAGACAAAAAAAAAACTTTGTGTGAAGGTCTCACTACGTTAAAAATTTCATCCGTTATTTTCTTGTGGAAAAATCATACTCAGTGGCCTCTAGACATATGCTGCAGCTTGAATTGATGTTTGCATCAGTTGCTGAAAGAATATGGTCTGACGTTCATCCAAGTCAATATAACGGACAAACTCAAGACTTTACCATTCCAAAACATAGTTTAAAAAAAAAAACTGTGGTGATGTAGTTGTGTATTTTGACTATTGTGTTACAAAGCATTGTCACACTGCAGTGAGGGTAGCAGAGACTGTCACCAGGTTGTGGGCCTTTTCCAAGATGGCTAGTTTTGCACAAGGTATGGTTGAGCAAAAGTGGGCATTCAGGGCAATGTTTATTGGTGCTCTGGTGAAAAAATATATTTACATTTATGTAATTTAACAAAGCCCTTATCCAGAGCAACTTACAGTTGATACACTCTTACATTCAAAGCAATTGTGGGTTAAGGGCCTTGCTCAAAGAACCAACAGTGGCACCTGGGAGAGGTGGGTTTTGAACCCTGGAGTTCTGGTCCATAGTCCAGTACCTTAACGGCTAGCCCACCACTGTCATACAGGATTAAATTTTGAGTGGAAGATAATAAAGAGTTGTAAGGAACCCTGGTGTTCAAGCTGCAGCAGACATGTATAGCACTTCCTTCACCTGATCCACTTCTTGTAACACTAGCCCTTAGGTCCCGAAGCTCTTGGAATAGTCTCTCCTCCCTTTTCTGCTATGAGATGAGGAACTTAGAAGGGTTGTCAGTGTAGACTCCTCAGATGTACTGGCACAACCGGAAAATGAGCTTGTGCCTCTTCCTGCCCACCTAGATCTGCATACTGCTCCTATGAATCCAGTGTGTCCCACCCTCACTCATCCACATTAGTTGCTGACTCTGCGTTGGGAAGCCTTGTTGTCTGTGACCATAATCTGGTCCGTTTAGGTGCCAGCACCCTTGCATCTTACCATAATTTTGTGTGTGCAAGCTATAATACCACTGACTCACTTTGGTGGAATCACACTGCTACCACCATCTGTCACACTTTGCAGTGAGGGTAGCAGAGATCATCACCAGGTTGTGGGCCTTTTCTAAACTTACTACTTTAAATGACTAGTTTTGCACAGGGAATATAGTAGACCAAAATAGCACATTCAGTGCAAGAGTGTTTATTAGTGCTCTGGTGAAAAATATAAAGGATGCAAAATCCAGTGGGAGATAAGAGTTATATATAAAATACAAGCCAGAGATGTTTCAAACAACACAAAGCTGTTTTATTTACGAAGCACTCTCTAAGGTTTCAAATAACTCTGGGACCTAGAGTATCACCCTCTGAAAACTCCTAATTGTCGTTGGCATTTTAGATGCATAGTGGTTAAACGAAAGAAGGATAAACCATTATGAAATCGGCGGATACAAACATTAAACCCATGTTTACACCCAGATATAGCTGCCTTATGTACATATTAACTAAAAGGGTACAAGAATGATTATCATTATTAAACAGGGGACTTTGAAACACTGAAACACCAAATGAAATGAAAAAATAAATACCTAGTCTGGCAGACTCGTTCTGTCACAGTCATTAAACTTCCATGAAACCTGTTGACCATGTTTATATGCATTTTTTTATTTCCATTGCAGATTCAATTGAACTTTTTATATGCACACTAAACTCACAAAATGGTAAACATCTCCATTTACATGTGCACTGAATGTAATGGGAGCCAACGATGTTCAGCATTTTCCCCAAGTTTTCAGTCAAAGACTGTGGTAACCTTATCAGTGTGTACTTCAAATTTACTGTCACGGGTCCCTCTGACCGACGCTGGGGGGCAGCGTCGGCTTCGTTTCCATCTGGTGACTTTGACAGTTCATGCAATCGCTCACGTGCATCTGAGCGATTGCATTTAATATGCAGCAGCTTCCAGCCCAGGTATTTAAGTCCCGCTCCTGAGCTTGGCAGCACGACTGCATTCACCTTCGCTGCACTACGTATCGCCACTCGCCACTCATTCGCTTGGTGCAGTTTTTCTGGTAGGCTTTGGCCCATTAGGCTCAGCGGATAACCGGCCTCGTCAAGGAGGTCGGTCTTGTAGTGTTCCTGAAGAACACGAGGTAAGACAGGGTTTACTGGTAGTGTAGGGTTGAGAATTCCCCTCGCTTTATTTTCTGCTATTCTCGCTCCGACTACCGCTGACATCAGCGGTACTTCCGCTTTCCCTCGCTTTTAGCGATCGTTTTTTTCAATCGCCTTTTTCTCTTTTTGGGTTTGAAAGCGATAGCGTTTTGCTTTCGCTTCGCTTCCTTATTTATTTTAGTTCATTCAGAAAAACCGGAGCCTTTGCTCCGCCCCTTCTCCATTCTCCGGCTCGCTCGTGCTGGGTGACGTCAGTGCCCCCCTCCCTTCGCTCTCCTTTCAAAGCGAGCCGGCTCTCTTGTGTGTGTATGTGTGAGGTGACTTTCTTTATTTAGTTTCTTATTTATTTGTATTTCATTAATTATTGCTTCATTTCTTTGTTTTCTTTCAGTTCACTACTACCATCTGGAGCTAACTGCACTTGGCACAGAAAATGAGCAGCCAGCGCCCCCTAGCTCTGAACCTGGGCTCGTCGTGCATTTAAGCTCCGCACCTGGGCAGTTAGGCCCCGTGTTTGAGCATTGGACACCCCCTAGCCCTGTACCTGGGCCCGCCGCACACATCAGCCCCGTGTTTGAGCGTTTAAGCTCCACGACGAGGCATTTGGCGCCGCCTGGCCCCGTACAGGAGCTCATTGTGCCTTTAAACCCCGTGTCTGAGCAACAAGGCTACACGGTGAGGCATTTAGTGCCACCAAACCCCATTCAAGAGCATGCTGAGCCCTTCAGCTCAAAGAATGAGCAGCCAGCACCCCTAGCTCTGAACCTGGGTTCGCCGCGCATTTAAGCTCTGCACCTGCGCAGTTTGACCCCGTGCCTGAGCTTTTGGTGCCCCCTAGCCCTGTACCTGGGTCCGCCGCGCCCCTTAGTCCCGTTTCTGAGCAACAAGGCTCCTCGGTTGAACTTGTAGCGCTGCCTGACCTCGTACAGGAGCTCACTGCGTCCGTAAGCCCCGCGTCTGAGCGTTCGAGCTCCACACCTGGGTGGTTAGCACACCAGTCGTTGCCGCCGACCCCTGTGCCACGATCACAAATACCTTTTTCTGCGCCGCAATCACTGGTCCCGATCCCCGTGCCACGGTCAGAAAGACGGATTCCTGCGCCGCGATCCTTGGGCCCGATCCTGGGTTTAGTGGTAGTGTAGGGTTGAGAATTCCCCTCGCTTTATTTTCTGCTATTCTCGCTCCGACTACCGCTGACATCAGCGGTACTTCCGCTTTCCCTTGCTTTTAGCGATCGTTTTTTTCAATCGCCTTTTTCCCTTTTTTGTTTTGCAAGTGATAGCGTTTTGCTTTCGCTTCCCTTCCTTATTTGTGTGGTAAGCGGGATGCGCGTTTCTTTTACACGCGGCCCAGTAGTATTTATTTTAGTTCATTCAGAAAAACCGGAGCCTTTGCTCCGCCCCTTCTCCATTCTCTGGCTCGCTCGCGCTGGGTGACTTCAATGCCCCCCTCCCTTCGCTCTCCTTTCAAAGCGAGTCGGCTTTCTTGTGTGTGTATGTGTGAGGTGACTTTCTTTATTTAGTTTCTTATTTATTTGTATTTCATTAATTATTGCTTCATTTCTTTGTTTTATTTCAGTTCACTACTACCATCTGGAGCTAACTGCACTTGGGTCCCAAACCCTTTAGATTTTGTTTAATACGGTTCGTCATTTCTGTTTAAAAGTATGGCGAACCGTAACATTTACATAATAAACAGGGAGATAGAGAGCTAGAATTTGTATCAGGTGTCACTCTTAGATATTCTATTTTGTCAACACACATGCTGAAATAACTTTCCATTAATTTGCTCAATTCATTTATTAACAGATTGTTATACCAAACTATTTGGTCATCCATGCTGCTGTTTAAAGCATAAATTTTGGTCCCACCTGAAACCAAAGTTTTGCACTTAATTAAGTAAACATAAATAATTGAATTGGAAATTAAATCAGATAGAGAAGTTTATATTGGGATTTGACATTTAGTTTAAAATGATTATTTACCTCATTCATATGGATAGAAATTTAATTTGAATTGGTCTCAGTCAGGATGATCAAATTCCAACTGAAGTATATACATGAATTTCGGATTGTACTACTTATCTGATTGTTAGGTCCTGGGTTTTATCCCAAAGTGGAGAGGCCTGGGTCCTTTCTGTGGGGTGTCTGCATATCCTCCCTGTGGCTGCATGGGTTTACTCCAGGTACTCAGGTTTCCTCCCACAGTCCAAAGACGTGTTAGGTTAATTGATTACGCTAAATTGGCACTGACTTGAGTGTGTACATATATGACTAGTCTTGATGTAACCTTGTGTATAGATGAAACTTTGTGTTTGTGTGTTGCTGAAATGGCCACTGATGCTGATAGATAAATAAACAAACAAAATCTGATCAATAACTGATTTAGACTGCATGTACACATTCTTCTGGAAAATGTAGCTTTTGTTATTATTTTTAAATGTTACTCTTATACGATCACATGTATGTACCGTGGAGGGAGGAAGGCGGAGTTGCTTTTTCATGCCAGGTTCGTGCTGGATACCCTCTCCCCAAATCACATACAGCTGCTGTCATGTTGCCAAGTTAGTGATTTTGTCACGGGATTTAACGACTTATCAGACTCTTCTATCGAGTTTTTATTTTTTTAATTTTTTAATATGCATATGGTTTGGTGTATATTGTACAGAGATTAAGAGAGAAGCAACCTGACGAAAGGGGCTGATGCCATCTGATACTAGGCAGTATGTGAATACAGCACAATGGCGTCACATATATGCAAATTAGCGCATTATGTCATCTAGTGTGGTGCGAGTCTGTGTTCCCCCCAAAGAGTAACTGTTAACCCAGATTGAATGTTTTAAAGTTCGTTGGTAAGCAGCAAAACTTTATAAGTTTGAAGCAGGGGATTTTATTTCACATTTGAAAAAGGACCTAGCATAGTTGCTTTTTCTTGTAACTATAATAGATCAGGCTTTGAAACGCTATCCTGGTAGCATCCAGACATCCAGGCAAGCCTGGCATTAATCTAGGTTTTACCTTCATCCTTGTTCCATTGTCTTTTTCTTGGTTACTTTTCATTTTATTTATACAGAGATACAGCTTTCAGAATATATTCTGTACAGAGTTTTTGTGTGGGGTTGTAAATGAATATATGTATCCTGGAAGAATCTGCAGATAAATGGCCTTGTCTTTTATAAAGCCGAAACACTAGAAACTTTCTATGCAGAACTTCAATATTCCACTTTGGTTCTTTTTTCCTGTCAGCATAAATGCCAAGTCATATCTATTTGGAGTGCCTGGTATATTATATAACCACTCAAAGAATACAGGGAGGACCCTAACATAAAGGATTCCAATTGAGAAGCAACTAAACAGTGATTACATGCTTTAAATCCATGTTATACTTGGGTGTTCTAGATGCCAGTGACTTGCAGATTTGGATGCATATCATCATCCCAACATAATGATGCTTGAAAGTTTGTGAACTCTTAGAATTATCTATGTTTCTTTATAAATATTATCAGATTTTCACACAAGGCCTACAAGTAAATAAAGAGAACTCAGTTAAACAAATATTATACGACACCCAAAAAATTATATCCAAAACATGGGTATTAATATGGAGTTTGTCGCCACCTTTGTTGCTACAGTTTTGTTCTTCTGAAAAGGGCTTAACATTAGATTTTGGAATGTGACTGTGAGGTCAGCTTCTGATGCTAGACAGTAAGCCCTGGCTCACTTTTGGCATTCCAGTTCATTTTCTATGTGTCTGATGGAGTTTAGGTCAAGGTTCTGTACAAGCCAGCCAAGTTCTCAATCAAAGTTGGTAAACCAATCCTCTACTGACTTTAAGGACAGCAGGGCAGAAAGTTGATGAAGTGACTTGTTGGAACTGGAAATCTATAAATGTGTCATATTGAGAGTCGCTTGGGTATTTAGTACAACCTGTTCTACTGCCACTGTTTGCCTATGGAGAATCCCGAAATGTATGCTTTATATTATGAATATGTTACAAGAGAGTCCACAAAATATGGTTGCAACTAATGGTTATTTTGATAGTTGACTAATCTGTCAATTATTTTTTCTGATTAGTCGATTAGTCAGCGATTATTTTTGTCATGCCCTTCATCTCTGCTTCCTCTAGGCCTCCTTGTTCCAGTGCATATTTTACCAGCCCAAGTCTGCACGCCTGTGAATGTGAATATCTCCCTGTTGTCCAGTCTCTTCCTAAACATACAGTGGCTTGCAAAAGTATTTATACCCCTTGAACTTTTCTATATTTTGTCACACTACAACCACAAACATAAATATATTTCTCTTCGGAATTTAATTTGAAAGACCAACACAAAGTGGTATACAATTGTGAAGTGGAAAGAAAATTATACATGATTCAAAACATGTTTTACAAATAAAAAACTGAAAAGTGTGGTGTGCAAAAGTATTCAGCCCCCTTTTTTCTGAGTGCAACCAATTGCATTCAGAAGTTGCCTGATGACTGCTAATGACTAAAAAGAGTCCACCTGTGTGTAATCTAATCCCAGTACAAATACAGCTGCTCCGTGATGGCCTCAGAGGTTGGTTAAGAGAATATTGGGGAGTAAACAGCATCATGAAGTCCAAAGAACACACCAGACAGGTCAGGAAAAGGTTGTGGGGAAATTTAAAGCAGGCTTAGGATATAAAAAGATTTCCCAAGCTTTGAACATGTCACGGAGCACTGTTCAATCCATTATCCGGAAATGGAAAGAGTATGGCACAACTGTAAACCTACCAAGGCCGTCCACATAAACTTACAGGCCGAACAAGGAGAGCACTGATCAGAGATGCAGCCAAGAGGCCCATGGTGACTCTGGACGAAATGCAGAGATCCACAGCTCAGGTGGGGGAATCTGTCCACAGGACAACTATTAGTCGTGCACTGCACAAATGTGGTCTTTATGGAAGACTGGCAAGAAGAAAGCCATTGTTAAAAGAAAACCATAAAAAGTCCCATTTGCAGTTTGCCAGAAGCCATGTTGGGGACTCAACAAACATGTGGAACAAGGTGCTTTGGTCAGATGAGACCAAAATTGAACTGTTTGGCCAAAATGCAAAATGCTATGTGTGGCGGAGAATTAACACTGCACATCACTCTGAACACACCATCCCCACTGTCAAATATGGTGGTGGCAGCATCATGCTCTGAGGCTGCTTCTCTTCAGCAGCGACAGGGAAGTTGGTCAGAGTTGATGGGAAGATGGATGGAGCCAAATACAGGGCAATTCTTGGAAGAAAACCTGTTGGAGTCTGCAAAAGACTTGAGACTAAGGCAGAGGTTCACCTTCCAGCAGGAAAAAGCCCTAAACATAAAACCAGGGCTACAATGGAATGGTTTAAAACAAAACATATTCATGTGTTAGAATGTCACAGTCAAAGTCCAGACCTAAACCCAATCAAGAATTTGTGGCAAGATCTGAAAACTGCTGTTCACAAACTCTCTCCATCTAATCTGACTGAGCTTGAGCTGTTTTGCAAAGAAGAATGGGCAAAAATTTCAGTCACTAGATGTGTAAAGCTGGTGGAGACATACCCTAAAAGACTTGCAGCTGTAATTGCAGCAAAAGGTGGTTCCACAAAGTATTAACACAGGGGGGCTGAATACTTTTGCACACCGCACTTTTCAGTTTTTTATTTGTAAAAAATGTTTTGAATCATGTATACTTTTCTTTCCACTTCACAATTGTATACCACTTTGTGTTGGTCTTTCACATTAAATTCCAATGAAATATATTTATGTTTGTCGTTGTAGTGTGACAAAATATAGAAAAGTTCAAGGGGTATGAATACTTATGCAAGCTACTGTAAGTTCCCATAGCAAATTAAGCCAGACCTCTCTCTCTCTCTCTCTCTCTCTCTCTCTCTCTCTCTGTCTCTGTCTCTGTCTCTCTCTCTCTCTCTCTCTCTCTCTCTCTAACACGGTCCCTCTCTCGCACACTCTCTGTCTCACACTAAGGGCACCTTACAGACACCAATTAACCTAAAACTTGTCTTTGTAATGTGGAAGGAAACCAGAGTACCTGTAGTAAACAGACTCATTGAGGGCATATGGACACCAATCACAGAGACTAATAGCTGCCATTAAGTGGAGGAGGTTTATTATTTCGAATGAACGCTGTTCATTCTAAATAATAGCAAAAACATTAGGCTAATGTTAGCCCTATAAATCGCTAATTTACTATTGAACGCAATGTGTTAGCTAGTATATCTGAATTAGTGTGATTTTATCGAGCCCCATCCATGATACCTTGTTTTCCGACAGGTAAAATAAACATTACGATACTGAGAGTAGCTGGTTAAAACACAAAGAGGCAAAAACATACCCACAAGGAGTAACATTAGACATCATGAGGGGTTTTGCTTTTAAATGTTCATGCATCTGCTGCTATAAAACGAGAGCTGTGCTTTGCAGTGAACTTTGTTTTGTGTTTTATTAGTGTGATCGCCTATATAGGCGATCACACTATTGTTATCCGATTCTGAACATTCCGAAATTTTCGAGGCGTATCAAGTCCCACATTTTCCCATAAGAAATGAATGGGTCCAAAGTTAACGAATCATAACTCAGTCAGTTTTCGACCTATTGCCATGAAATTCAGCAGGCTTGGTCCTGGGTGCAGTCTGAGGTGATATGTGATGCCCATGGGGCCCCTCTGGACCCCGGCTGGGCACTGGGGCCCCTGGCGGGCCAATGACCGTAACTCAGACAGTTTTCGACCTATGGCAACGAAATTCGGCAGGCTTGGTCCCGGGTGCAATCTGAGGTGATATGTGATGCCATGGGGCCCCTCTGGACCCCGGCTGGGCACTGGGGCTCCTGGCAGGCCAATGACCATAACTCTGACAGTTTTTGACCTATGGCCACTAAATTCAGCAGGCTTGGTCCCGGGTGCAATCTGAGGTGAGATGTGATGCCCATGGGCCCCTTTGGACTTCGGCTGGGCACTGGGGCCCCTGGCGGGCCAATGACCGTAACTCAGTCAGTTTTTCACCTATGTCCACGAAATTCGGCAGGGTTGGTCTCAGGTGCAATCTGAGGTGACGTGTGATGCCCATGGGGCCCCTTACATAGGTTCAGGGTCGACCGTTGCAGAGTGCCAATCACACTCGCATTTTCTTCAGGAAATGCACCTCTCTAGTTCAATATATACTTCTTCATTAACTAAGAATGCAGTAATGGCAGACAATGGGAGATACTGCTCACAGTAGTACCTGTAGTGCATTGCAGTTACAAATTAATGATGAGTTGACACTGAAATTCCGAGCCAACAAATTTCTATAATCAAGCTTGTCGATTACATCGACTAATTGTTGCAGCCCTACCATGTAAGTGTAGTTTAAAGAGGAAAATGACAAACTATTACATATCTCCGTGTGGCAAAAGTATGTCATTTGAAGGTGAAGATAGAATTAGCTGTTCAATCAGTGGAATGACAATCCAGTGTGAGTCTGTGATTCCACCAACCCACAGATTGTGTGCGGCTGTCATTCCTTGATTGAAAACCCCTGATTCTAATTACACCTTCAAATTAACTGCTAACTCTAGAGGTTCACATACTTTTACCACACACATATGTACTAGTGGATCATTTTACTCAATAAATAAATGATTAAATATAATATTTTGTCTTGTTTGTTTAATTTGCTTCTCTTTATCTAATTTCTGAACTTTTATGAAAAACTGATGTTGTTTTTGATCATGCTTATGCAGGAATATAGAAAAGTCTAAATAGTTCACAAACTTTCAAGCACTTCTGCAATACGTCAGAATGAGGACATTGATATTAGTGAATTTGTAGCATGGTGGTTTGAGTATGTCAGAAATTGCTGCAGCAGTTCTGTGGATAAAAAATGCCTTGTTGATGAGAGAGGTTAAAGCAGAATGGTCAGTCTTGCCCAAGTATTAGGAACGCTACATTAACTTGACTACCCACAGTTTACACCTGTGCTGACCAGAAAATTCACTTCCACAGCAGAAGACATTGGGTTTCACTCCAGTATATCAAGATGACTCATTTGGGGCAACAGTGTGCACAGACCTAACCTTATAGTTTAAAAACAACATAAGTCCATGGACAAACCTGCCCTGTGTCAGCAGTATAAACTGATGGTGTGGGGAATGTTTTACTGAAATGCCAGCATCACTCAAACGTCATTTGAATGCCTTGCCTATGCATGTTTTTTTCTGACCATGAGCACCCTGCGAGAACTTGTATCTCCCCCTCTGGGTCTCTGTCTGTCTCTGTCTGCACCTAACCTTAACCTCAGTAACCTAATGGAGATCTTTTGACTCTTGTTTGTTCTTTAGAAAAAAAGTTGCAATTTCTGTTAAAAGAAAGAAACACAACAAACGTCCCCACAAGGTAACAAATGTCCGATATTTTTATCCTTGGAGGGCCATTTGTTCCCCACAGTGATATATAAACATGTAGCAAGGTTTGAGTCCTCTTATGTATGCACAGTATCCCTTCATGTTTCTGTGGTCTGGTTTGGTGTGGATGTGTCTGTGATTCCTGTTGAGCTTCTGTCCAGCGAAATGAACATGCTGAATCCCCTTCCCTGCTTCTTTTCAGCGAAAAAATCCCCATCATCTTTATATCTCAAACCTCACAATGCCAATAAATGGAGCAGCAGAGTTTTGCAGGAATGGAAAAAACATCCCTTCATTCACTAGTTTTCATTTCTCTTTTCCACAAACTCTAAGAAGAAAGCACTTTGACTACACATGTGTTGCTCATGTTTAATACAAACACAATAATTTAAAGCTTTGCTATAAATTAGGTGAATACTAATTGCAATTTTTAACCTGTTACTCGCACATGATTTACATTAATATACTTTTCCAAGGAAAACTCTAGAGAACTTTGCATATGAAATGCACTACCAAAAGTATGTGGCCATCATTGTGCATTTCTTGAATGTGATTATTCAAAAGCTTGGACCTTTAATAGATGCTCTTCCCTTGCTTCAGCCTGTTTCTTTATGAAAGTGCTTTCCACTACATTTTAAAACTGTGCTGTGTTGATTAGCTTCCATTTAGAGACAAGTGCGTTAGTGATATTTGGCACTGATGTTTGCCCACTTTAGAGTTCCCATAAGGTACTGAATAAAGCTGATGACAGGACACAAAAATCACCAAACCATTTCTTTATGGGCCTCACTTTGTGTTGTAGCACAATTTCCATGGAACTAAGGGAAACCATTACAGACAAATCCAGACCAACTTTACATGCCCAGGTAGTGTTCTCCTGGCATCCACTAAACACACATTCACCTGTCAGGTTGACAGATGGTGAAGTGCAATTAATCACTCCAGAGAATGGGTTTCCACTGCCTCAGAATCCATTAGCGATGTGTTTTACACTGTTCCAACTGCTTGGCATAACACAGGGTCCTTGGCTTGTGAGCGACTGCTCATCTATTGAAATCTAATCCATGAAGCTCCTGATGAACACTTTAGATAAATACTGCATTGCTGATGAGCTGTTGTTGCTCTTTGCTGTTGCTCCCACTTTAGTTTGGAAAAGAAACGTACAGTGCAGGGCCATGATAACAGGACAGAAATTTGCCAGGCCGACTAAAATGTACAATAATATGATATTCCATTCACTTTTGGAATTCTTATTTCTCTTTATCACTTTTTATTTTGTTTTCTTTTTGTTTTTTGAGGATCTTGTTCAAAAACACATTGACAAACAATCATTTACACTAACTTTCACTACTCTAAAAAGGTGTGGCGATTCTTCCAGATTAAATTACGTAAATAAGAATGAAAAGACTTAGAGTCAGCAGCTGCCATTAGTTTGTACTGATTATGGGCACTGGGAAATTGATTACAGGTATGTGCTGTTTGATGTCCATTTGATCAACATCCATTTGCTTTGATGTTCGAGATATGAAAAATTTGAATAGGAAATAAAAATCTGTCAATATTATTCACGTCTGAACGACGTTAGACAGGTACGAACGAACACTTGCGACACCTGCTGACAGGAAAGATAACTGCATGCTTGAAAGGCAAGTTAACATTTCTACTTTTTTCATTTATAGGAAAAGTTGCATAAAAACATACAAAAATAACAATAACTGCATTGTACAGTACATTACTGTACTAATTGTTTTATATTTCATTTTAATTAATAGTAATGTTTAAAATAGAACACTATGTGCAGACTGTCTAAGTGACTATGGTAAGGTCTGGTCAATGTCTTGTTTCACAGAATGTAATGCACAGTGCTTAATTTGAGCTGAATCCTGCCAGAACAAGATCCTGTACCTCTCATATTTGGAGCACATGTGTTGCGGCACCTGTTTGTGTGGATCCAGCACAGATGTGTTTTTGTATTTACAATAAAATGAAAATGAGCAATATTGATGATCAAATGTTAAATAACTTATACTTATTTTTGTGTAATCTCCTTCCCAAAAACTCAAACAGCTTGTTTTCTTCGATGGTAGATGATGGATCATGAACTGGTGAGTTTAATGGGTGTTTGGTTAGATATTATATATAGCGGAGATATGGAAAGAATACTATGATAAGTAATGATAAGTAAGTTAATGTTTAAAACACTTACATTAACCCACAGTTGGCCAGAATCATTAACACAAAGATTAACACAAAAATTTTACCTATAAGTTTTATTTTATTATTTCAAAGTGTCGAAAAATCTCATGTCATTTAGTCAGGAATGCATTGGAAGTGAAAAGTACAAAACATTTACTCTTTTGAGGAACTCGGGGCGCTAGCAAACCTGCTAAGCTAACTGCAGCCTGTGTTCTGGAGCATTCAGTTCCTCTTTTGCTTTTGGTTGACTCTTATAACTAACTTTTTAGGACCCATAGAGTATTATTTGCACTAAGAATATAGTACTCTGGATGTGAAAATGAGCACTGTGTACTGAATCATGACTCATGAATCATGAATCGAGTTTTGGTTGAAACAATTCCAATGCCATCTATTAATAGATTTGATTCTGGTTTCCTGCTTGACAAGTATACAGACAAATTTGGTATATTATATGTTAATGTAATATAGAAAAAAGTTTTAAGTCTAAGCTTTTTTAAATGTATATCGAGAAATTTGAATTCTAAAATAAGCGTAATCTCTATTTGTTTGGATATAAGCTATATTTGTTCATACATTTGTTTATATGTGTAGTTAGATAAGAACAGTGTACAAAAATTAGTCTGCTAACTACTTTGCCTTTTAGAAATTTTGACACATTTATTTTTCTGTTTATCTGTCCTTCTTTCTGTCTTCCTTTCTTGTTCCTTTCTTTCTGTCTTTTCTTACACTAGTGGTTGTATCTTTAAATAAACAGCCAGAGTTTTTGTGGACATTTTGAAGTAAGATTAACTTCTGCTGCAAACATTCATTTAAATAGATTAGGATTGTGCTAACTCTCTTCCTGTCTGTTGTGAGATGAACTAATATTTATTGAATATAGTAAGCTGAATTAACCATGGTCAGACCTATGCAACAGTTTATATGTTGTCATCTACTACCTCTTTTACAAATTGTGCACACTATCACATGAATTGCCTTTATGGCTGCTGCCTTCACTGTTGTTAATTTAATGCCAACTTTCATATTTTTCCTACCTGGTCCACTCTAGTCACCTTTTTTCAGGTCCATCCTTCTCCCAAACAGAAATAAGCTGTTTATGATGTTAGGTTAGCATTCTGCTGTAGTGCTCCATGCAGCCTCTCTACTGGGAGCAAGAAACATTGTTTGAGCACAGGCTTGAGAAATTTTTATGGAAGTACCAGAGCCTGTTGGGTAGTTAAAGCTTATTTGTGAGGTCTATTAACATCATGACTGTTCTAGTGTGCTTTCAACTGATCAGAATTAAATCAAGGTTAAGGAATGGGCTGCGTAACGTATGCTTTTTTGTAGCAGCAAGCCAACACAAAATCAGAACAAAAGCTTGTGAGTGGGTGTGGTATGAAGACAGAAACTACATTTCATATAGTATGCAATTTTATGCATGTCGATTTTGCACACTTTTCATCTATTTCTTATCATTACTGGCTAAGCAGTGTAAGAGAAGCGGATAGAAGCCATTCCTCAACTGATGGTCATCTGTCTCTGTTCCTGACACTCTATAATGACATCTCAGGGACACTGCAGTGAGTTTTTTAATGGAGGTAAACTGCAATCAGCATCCCCATAATGAGCAGAGCTGTAGTTTTAGAGATTACAGCTCCTCTTTTACACAGGTTGACATTAAAAATTATCCAAAGTGGGCTCTGTTTATTGTTATCCACTGTAGCACAAACTGTGTAGTCTTATAAATGAGAGCTCCTGCTGATTTGGCATGTATTTTTGGCACTGGGGCAGGCATATATGCACTTTTTTCCAATCAATATGTACAGGAAAGCACCCTGTGTGGTGCAACAGGGGTGAGCACTCAGCAATTTTAACCTAATAGCATGTCTGGCAGTACTCGCCAATCAGTTTATTTTTTTAATTGATTTATTTATTTATTTATTTTTTTTATCTGCTCATCGATCATGGTTGAATGAATCAATGCATGTGTTTGTGGCTTCGGAGGGATTACTTAAGGGGCTGATATTGACTGGTTATTAAGATTGAAATTTTAGTTTTAGCTTAAAACAGTATGATTCCACAAATATTGCAGATCTTACCTAGTCTAATTAAGTATGTATTCCAAACCTAACATTTCCATACATGTGAGCAGATAAACTGACTTAAACCTTTGGGAACATAACAAACACCTGCATCAACCATAGCATACACTGTTCAAGTCTTTCTATGGACTTCTATTTTCAGTTGACATGTGTTTAATTGAAAAACCTGCACTTAGCCAGCAAGCAGCTACTAAACTTGCTTAGGGCAATGTAGCTGGTCAAGTGAAACATTTCCATTCAGCAAAATCTGGGTGTGGTCGCTGGCAATAATTTTTTTTTTTTAAATACATATACAAGCAGCTGAGAGGTAAAATATAGGAATGAGGAATTACATGGCCAGGGGTGGAATCATTTAGTTGTCTAGACAATATAAATTACAATATAAATTACAGGTGCACCATTTGATCCCCACATTACATTCTGTGAAATTGGGCGTTGAAGAAATGGACGTTGACCGCACATTACAATGGTGTAGATACATTACACATGTTCGAAACACGATAATGGAAAATAAATTAATGTTATTGTTTTCTGTCTTCAAGAGTGTGGTTCTCTTTCCAGTCAGCAGGTGTCACAAGGGTTTACTCATACTATTTTTCTGTTATTCAGACTTTTATTAGATGTATATAAGACAGATATTTACTTCCTATTTAAATTTTTAAGACCTCCGACATTAAAGGATTGGCTGGTTGTTAAACGGCACATACAGTGGAACCTAGGAACTTGAACTTAATTGGTTCCGGAAGGCCATTTGAACTCCTGTTTGTTCAAAGTCTAAATCATATTTCCTTATAGGAAGTAAAGTAAATATGATTTATCCATTCACAACCCCCAAATGATTCTTTTTCATGGCTATATTTGTTAGGGATTGCTCCTTGGCCGCTATCGGCCAGGAGTCGTCCCGGTTTGACAGCGTGAGCAGCGATCGCGTGTGAGTCGGCTTTTGCCGGGCTTTTTTAGGTAAGTGGCACCACCTCGGGTCCAGGCTATATAAACACACCGTTTGGACCCAGTGGCTGCCACTGCTTACGTCCTCGCTCACGTGACCGGCAGATCACGTGCCTGTTTGAATGCACCCGGTGGCTGACGCTCATGCTGCTGCCTGCACACCGGCTTCAGACGGCGTATTTTATTTATTTTGTTTGTTTGTTCATTTGGACAGGGATAAAGGTAGTCTGGGGGAATCAAGTCCCTCAGACAGGAGGCTGCTAGGAGGCAGCTTGGTATGTTAGGGCCCTAGATAGGGTAGGGTTAGCATTTCCGTTGGTTATTATTTTTTACTTTTGGCCGAGCTGCACCTGCAGCTCTCAGCCTTTATCCCGCCGTCTTTTCTCACGGCGTCGCCCCCCCCTTGCCGCAATCCCCCAGACACTGTGGACAGCAGGTTTCGCTACCCGGGTCACGGCTGGCATTTGGGGGGCCCCTCAGCGTCTGTGGCCAAGACGCTGAGGATTTTTTCCATCTTGACCCTCCCAAATTGAACAGCCCTTGCGACCTGGGGCTCGGACTTATTCAGCGGCATGGTCTATCCGAACCCCAGCCACTTATTCCTGCCCCCGAACTGATGACCTGATAGTGATGACACCGATGACACTGATAGTGGCTTTCAGGGACCGGAGCTCATTGAGCCCTTTAGTTTAGGGCTGAATGAACAAGTGGATTACGAGCTCTGTTTTCTTCCTCCTGCCTCCTCCTTTGACCACCTGCTCGAGCTGGCACTAGTGGCGAAACCCACCTCGAGCAGCATGAGTGGATGAGGAAGGGTCTATTTAAGAACAGCTCGGGTCCACCTGGCACCCCATACAGTGCCCTCCAGCTGTGAACTTGGGCTTGCCGCGCACTCACGCTCCGCACCAGGGCCGTCAGACTCCGTGCCTGAGCATATGGCACCCCCTAGCCCTGTACCTGGGCCCGCCGCACATCCAAGCCCCGTGTTAGAGAACGTAAGCTCCACGGAGAGACATTTAGCGCCGCTCAGCCCCGTACAGGAGCTCTATGCGCCCACAAGCCCCGTGTATGAGCCATCTGGCTCCACGGAGAGGCATATAGCGCCGCCTAGCCCTATTAATGGGTTTGCCGTGCACTCACACTCCGCACCTGGGCAGTGAGACCCTGTGCCTGAGCGTATGGCGCCCCCTAGCCCTGTACCTGCGCCCGTTGCGCACTCAAGCCCACTGTTAAAGCAGTCAGACTCCACCGAGAGGCGTTTAGCTTTGCCTGGCCTCGTACAGAAGCCCATTGCACCTCCAAGCCTCGCGTCTGAGCAACCTAGCTCCACGCCTGGGCATTATGCGCACCGGTTGTCGCCGCTGACCTCTGTGCCTCAGTCTAGACCGATTCCCGCGCCACGATCCTTGGCCCCAATCCTTGCGTCACGATTGGTGGTCCCGATCCCCGCGCCTCGGTCTAGACCACCTCCAGCACCACCTACTGCCGCTGTGGAGCACTCCGCGGTCACCCTTGTCACTCTACCACGGCCGCGGGTGTCCTCCTTTGCTTGGTCGGCCAGACGACTCGCGCCCACCTTTTTGGCGGCCCTCGCTGGGCCATGTCTCACCCCTGAGCCGCCTGGGCCGAGTTTTGCCCCTGAGCCTTCGAGCTCCACCCCTGAGCCTCCGAGCTTCCCTCCTGAGGCTTCGGTCTCTAGCTCTGCCTCTGAGCCGCTGGACTCCACCTCTGAGCCACAATGTGTTGCTCCTCTACCTATTGTGCTCAGATTTGTCCTTGAGGCCATCAGGTCAGTCGTCAAGCCCACTATGGGCATCAGACTGACTACTGTCCGCCTTCTCCTCCCCTTCAGCCCTGTTTTCAAGGCCGCTCCGGCCTACTGGCACCTCGCTGTGTGCCACCTACTCAACCCTGAGCGGATAAGACAGTCTAGGGGAATGGTTGGTCATGCTTAGGGGAGGGGGTACTGTTAGGGATCGCTCCTTGACCGCTATCGGCCAGGAGTCGTCCCGGTTTGACAGCGTGAGCAGCGTGAGCATGTGCGTCGGCTTTTGCCGGGCTTTTTTAGGTAAGTGGCACCACCTGGGGTCCAGGCTATATAAACACTCCGTTTGGACCCAGTAGCTGCCACTGCCTACGCCCTCGGTTACGTGACTGGCGCTCACGTGACTTCATGCACCCGGCGTTTTTTGAACGCACTGCCGTGTTTGCCCCTGCCTGCATTTCGGCTTTTTGACGGCTTATCTCATTTCTTTTACTTGTTATTTATTTTGGTTAGGGATAAAGGTAGTCTGGGGAATCAAGTCCCTCAGACGGGAGGCTGCTAGGAGGCAGCTCGGTAATATTAGGGCCCTAGATAGGGTAGGGTCAGCTTTTTCGTTATTTATTATTTTTTTACTTTTGCCGAGCTGCACCTGCAGCTCTCAGCCTTTATCCCAGCCGTCTCTTTCACGCCGTCGCCCCCTCCTTGCCGCGTTCGGGCTTAATAATTCCCCGATCGCGTTTGAACAGGACGCAGAGTTTTATAACCACGTCTTGTTCATTTTCCCCTGCGATCGTGCCACGCCCCCGCGGCCGCGTTTGAACCGCTGTGGAGCCGCACGTGCTTGCAGAAGCTCCGTCCAGGTTGGTGCGCGCTGCGCATGCGCAGACCCGGCACTTATATTGCGCAACAGACGCACGTCGTAAGCGTGCTGTGAGTTAAAGTACGTCACGCTTACGCCGTGCAGTTTAGTTTATTTTGTTTTATTTATTAATCATATCTTTTTTAGTTATTTATATCTTTGATTTCATTTGCTTTTATTTATTTATCTCATTTCAGTTATAATTACCAACTGGAGCTAACTGCATTTGGGTCCCAACCCATTTATATTTTGTTTTAATACGGTTCGTCATCCTTTTTGTATGGAGAACCATAACAATATTTGTATGTAATTATGTATGCTACCTGCTAACTGCTGCACCACTGTGCTTATTAAAAGGAAAATTAATCGTATTGTGTTATTTGAAGAAGAAAAAAGGAGTCGGTTTTTGAAAAATGAATAGAAATAATATGTTTAGATGCTAAATTAAGAAGCTAAAAAAAGCTCTTTTTGTTAGAAAACTTGAAAATCTACAAAAAATTTTTGTCATAAGTTACAGTGTTGCACTGGAACCCAGAATGTATTCAAGACCCTCTGCTTCAGGCCTACATTCTTCACAAAACCTGGGTGGATCCAGCATAATCAGTTAAGCCAGAAGAGGATGACCTCTTATGAGTGGTTTGTGTTTTATGCATAGCTTTTCCTCCTCTATTGTTATTTTTGTGGAATTCTAAATTCCCCAGGCATAAGCAACACTTACCTTGACATGAAAGAATCAATCAGCATAAGCAAGAGAGATTATGACGATCTGTTTGTGCTGATGATTGTGGGGTTTATGCCACATCACTAATAGTAAACTCATTCAATCATACTGATTTTTTTTTTTTTTTTTTTTTTACAATCATGGGTTTCAGGATTAGCATAGAAAAGTGTGAAACTTTTTTTTTTTTTAAGCATTTGACGAAAAGGATTATTAATTGCCCTCAACCCAACTTGAGTACTGTAACCTTGGTGATGTGGTATTTGCATATGCAGAACATGTGATATTGGTGCTGACCTGATGTATTATGCAGCCCATGTTGGCACAAAGACAAACAGCTTGCAGTATGCAGGCCATTTAAAATAAATGATGGGTATTGGTACAACCGTCTTCGGTACATGCTGTTTCTGTAGCCCTTGATGTTTATACAGAGCAATAACTAACCACTATAACTACAGAAATGCGTGCATTGAAAATAAGCTCACAGGCTCAGTCAGGTAATAACGATCAGATGAATTACAGGAGGTAGCTCATTCGGAGGTAGTTCTCAGTATTTTGCATTTGGCAGTGAAACTAAATACATATAAAACGGAGTAAACAGGTAAAAGAGTGGCATTCATACTTTTGATCATACTGTAGGTATGAAAAGAAGGATGTGGTTAAAAGCCCATTAGTCTAGTCATAAATAGTGACAAAAACATAGTGACAGTTTGAAACTTCAAAATCATTAAATCACCTTTCTTCCCCATTCCGACGCTTGGTTTGAACATCAGCAGATCGTCTTGACCAGACCTGTGTCCCAATTCAGGGACTGCATTTGGCTGCGAAGGCTGCATTTGAACACCGATTTCGTTAAAGCGGCGTGACTGGGCTGTCACATTTTAAAGGCTCCTTCATATGTGGCCAATAAATGCTCTCTTTACCATGGCATTGAAGGATCCAACGATCCTATCACCAGGCAGCATATCCTGAGGTTAACTGTGTGCCGGTGATGCAAACAAGACCTTCGTAGACCGCATCCTTCAAAGGATATAACCCATGAACTGCAACACAGCTCATGTCTACATGCCAAATGCATTGAGTTTCTGACATGTGATTGGCTGAATAGATATTTGCTTTAACGAACAGTTGAACAGGTACCTAAATAAAGTATCTGGTGAGCAATGCAATCAGAATTTCCATTTCTAGAAGGATTTGTTAATGTATCTGTTAGTGTGAAATTAGGAGAGGAAAAGTTTGATCATATGCAATACTTTTAGCTCTGTAAAAAAAAGTAGAATCAGGACCTTGTGTTTAGGCCTTCAACTTCTTATGAGCAGTAAATGCAGGAGCACGTTTTTTTTCCAATAGCTGTCTTCATGAGTTTAACCAGCTCGGTTAGTGTGTCCCCTGCTTTAGGCATGGGTCAGAAGAGGGCTGCTGGGAGCAGAGTCTTGGAACAGCATGGCATGTTAACGAGGCACTGAGAGACTGTCTGATGTGAATTACATCTCAGCACTATCTTTCCCCCAAGCGACATCTAGAGAGACACACACACGCAGAGTGATTTGCCCTAGTGAATATTGTGTTCTTGCTGCCCAGAGCTTACATTTCACATTTCTGTCCATCTCTTTCTTAAACGATATCTCTTTCTGTCATCCCAGACTTGCTAATGTAATTCAGTATGCTGAAATGTTTCATCTTAACACTGTGAGCAATGTGTGAGTGATTACCTTGAAGACGTTTCCCTATACTAAGAAAAGAACAGTAATCTGTTTACTTCAAATTCCAGTCTAATGTGGCAGTAAACAACAAATACATGCATATTTCATACATATTTATATCAGTGAAAGTTAAATTTGGTTTTGTGTATATTATCCTTTCTGAAGTGGGCATACTTTTTCCGAAGAAGGAATTTGTGGTTGTGTTACTTTGTGTCTGTCTCATTATATATGGCTCTAACCCATCCGGAAAACACTATGGGATGCGAAGATAGTTAAAAGATGCTTGAGTGTTTCCATTAACACCCTGTGTCAATTTTTTCCTCTGTTTGATGGCAACAGGACTCAGAGAACACAAAGCCTAATTTGCTGGTTCTGTGTGGTGATCATGGCATGAGTGAGACTGGCAGCCACGGAGGGTCATCAGAGCCTGAAATCAGCACTCCACTTGTTTTCTTCAGTTCTGCCTTTCCAATGAAAGGTGAGTCGTCGTTCTGTCTGCATAAGATCTGCATTGGCATGAGTTAGGACTGCTCAGCCATGCAGAATTCTATATCGTCAGCTGCAAAATGACCTCTCTTGGTCAGGCTCTGTAATGAAAGTCAAAGCCCAATGCACACACGGAATGAAGGAGCTGTGCCTAGCTGTCAAATGGCTTGCTAGAAATGAATGCATATTAAGTACCCTTTGTTAATGTAATTCTTATTTACAGACTAGCTCGCGTGTAAAACAATTTTCAAGCCAAGGGCAGCTGTGCACCAGTGTAATACATCACAGGTTCAGATTAGCTTTAATGAATAAGGCAAGCACAGGACAGTGTAGACTAAACATAATTATGCAGACCCGCACATGGAATAAATAACAAATGAATGCCTACATAAAGTGGTGCTCGAAAGTTTGTGAACTCTTTAGAATTTTCTATATTCTGCATAAATACAGTGCCTATAGAAAATCTTCATACCCCTTTGAAATGATCACTGTATTTTCTTACAGTCTGAAATCAGAATCTTTTTCCAAGTTTATTTACATATTTTGCTTTACAATGTTCAAGTAATGACAAAAAGAGTTAAAAAAAACTGAAATAACAGGGTTGGAAAGGTGATCAGCCCCCAATTCACTCCTTTATGGAGCCACATTTTACTTTAATTACATCTATCAAATCTGTTTGGATATGTCCCTCCCAGCTTTACACACCTAGACAGGGGAATATTTTCTCATTCTTCCTTGCAACATTGTTCAAGTTCAGTCAATTTTTCTGATGTCCAGCACTGCATGGGTAATGTCTTTGGTCAACTAAAAGTAGTAATATTTTATCCATGTAGAACAAGTGCATTTATTTCCTCACAATGTAGCCCTGGGTTTGGAATTTATAAGTGTTGCAACTCATGAACACATTAAACTAATTAGAATCTTTTCTTTCAGGTAATGTCCAATCCATTGTGATCCGACCTTGACTAAGTAATATACACTAACCGATTACTTTATTAGGTAAACCTCCTCGTTTTTACACTCATTGTCCATTTTATTGGTTTCACTTACCATATAAAAGCACCATATAGAAGCACTTTGTAGTTCTACAGTTACAGATCCCATTGCCACTGCCGGACTAAAAATAGTCCATCGACCAAAAATGTACAGCCACCAGCATACTGTAGGCAGCATGCTGTGAGCACTGGTGAAGAATTAGAGGATGACAACAACAGATGAGCTTCTGTCTCTGACATCTGCAAGGTGGAGCACTATGGTAGATGTGTCTAATAGAGTACACAGTGACTCCAGCAGCACTGCTGTGTCCGATCCACTCATACCACACCACACACACTAACATAACACCACCACCACATCAGTGTCACTGCAGTGCTGAGAATGATACAACACCCACCACCACTAGCTGTACTGTGGTGGTCCTGACCATTAGAGAACAAAGAAAGTATGTAGAGAAACAGATGGACTACAGTCTGTAATTTCAAAACTACAAAGTGCATCTGTATGGTAAGTGAAAGTGATAAAATAGACAATGAGTGTAGAAACTTGGAGATGTACCTAATAAAGTGATTGGCAAGTGTAGGTTTTCAGGTCCAAATTATGTGATATTCAAGCCTAGGGCAACATTTGGAAGAATAAACTCACTAAAAGTTTTGAAGAAAAAAGACAATTGTGGGATAGCAGAATACAGGCAAATATGGTGCCAAGAAATCCACAAACCATTTAGCACAAAAGGAAAAAATCTGAATGGCAAAAATAGAAAATAAATGTTTTGGGAAAAAATGCTAAGAGCCTAAGGCTTTATCTGTAGTGCAGCTTCTGCTGTAATGCTTTAAAAGGCATGTGGCTGTTCCTTTTAGAGATCCATTTGTGTTACATCGATGTTCATATTGCTTTGTTTTCCAGCCTAAGCTCTTAGATTCAGATGAATGAATACGCTACTCACTCACAGGCATGTACATGCGATATTCGTCTTTATGGGCCCCTACAATGTGTTACAAAATGTGTTTGTGTGAATAAACACATGCACAGTTTGCTTGGAGCCCAGAGTGTGAGGTTGTGATGTCTTGGCACAGCAAGCGAGAGGCTCATTAGCATTGCTGTCTCTCCTTGATGAAAGCATAGATCAGCTGAGAATCTGTCTATCCACTGCTGCCAGGATGAACATGTTAATTGTTTCTTCTCCTGCCTTATTTATTTTGGAGATGATGCTTGCATGCTTAGGTGCACATGTTTATTATTAACTATTGAAAAATCCTAAATATCTGCAGCTTTTCGGACGGCATTCTAAAATGTAATGTTTAAGAGTGCATTCCTTGAAAAAAAAGGCGATCTGGTGTGGTTCATGCATGTAGACATTGACATATGAATTATTGCACTTGTAATTGAAATTTTGATAGGTTGACAGCTTGCTTAGATTTGTTGCACACGTTTTCCTAGCAGGCATTCCATCTTATTCTGTCTTTAGGATTTACGACTTGGTTGGGGTATGTGAAATATCCCCTGCTTCTCTTTTGCGTGTGTAAAATGTGATTTTATTCAGATGTGTTCTTATACTGCCTGTCTTTGTGCTTAAGGAGGTATGGGTGAGCAAGATGTAGTGGAACAGGTGGACCTGACCCCCACATTGGCACTGGCCCTGTCACTCCCCATTTCACAAAACAATGTGGGCCACCTTATCCCGGCTTTATTCGAGGGAACCTCACTCAGGCAGCAGCTCCGTTACCTCCAAATCAATGGCCACCAGCTTAGCAACCTCCTAAAGGACAGCAACCCAAGTTTTCATAAGGGTAAGACTACCAAAATACATCACACACTCAAGAGACATTCATGTCTGCAGAGTGACATGTTTAATATCTCTTTGTAATAAATGAACACTACTGGAGTTGTGCAAAGGTGTTGTCTTGATGATCGTGTGCATCAGTTTAACAGGTTAAGTTAGAGTAAAAGAGCAGAAGTCTGTTTTTAAGTGCAGTACTTCTATATGTGTAATAAGTTGTTTACATGTTTACATATGTGCAATAATCCTACTATAAGCAGAGAATAATCAAACTGTACTGGACTTATATCATGTGAAGTTCTCAATACGCATTTTCTTTTAGGCAACTTCATATTTGCACACTTCAAATTATTTGTTATATTCTTGTAGAACCTTTATACATTTATATATGTATTTCTGTTTTTGTGGGATGTTGGTGTGTGATCGTAACTTAGTGTATGTGACTGTGTACGTTTGTTTTCAGGAGTTGCACAGCAAATTCGGTTGTATTTAACATACAATGACAATAAAACATGTATTCATTGAGGATGCTTTGCAGATTTAGCTGCAGTTCTTAATTACCACTGAGTGTCACCAATTCCCGCACTTTCCAACATGTTCTTATGGCTGTATGCATGGGTCAAAGCTTACCCACCTTGTATTTCTTTATAAATTCCGGTTTCTGCCCAAAATGTTGCGTACGCATATTTCAGACCTATTTTATGGCGTAAGCAACATTTATAAATGAGGCCCCTTGTCTGCAGAGCCACAAATGGTGTAATAAATGAATGCTGCTGGAGTTGCATTGTCATGGGTCATCTTTAAGATTTAAGATGCATCAGGGTTGTAAGTTAGCATCCAAGAGACTCGCATCCAGGTCTGCAGAGCCACAAATGGTTCAATAGCTAGTTGAACCATTCATATGTGAATGAAAGTGGGGAGTTGTGTTATCATATGTCATCTTGAATAGCGTCAATTAGCGTCAAGTCCAGGTCTACAAATCAGCAAACCGTTTAAAGTCTAGTTAGAGTTAGTGAATGTTACTGGAGTTGTACTATCATATGTCATCTTACTGTTTGACTGCATCAGGTAAACAACTTAACAATCAACCGAAAGATGCTTGTCCAACACCTGTGCCATCATGACGTGTTTGGCTTCGAAAGTAGTCTAGACACTTTCATGACCTACATGGCCAAACATTTTCAAAAACTTAGTGTAGTGTTTTTTCTGCTAATCTCTTGGCACCTCTGTTGTCAAATTGTAGTATTTAATTATGCTGATCCTCATACTTTGTGGACTATTCTAAACATTATGTAATATTGTCTCAGTCTCTTGCTCCAGTTTCTTCTGTTTGATTTTAAATTTGGAACACAGGTACTTTTTTTGAGGAGCTTTTGCAAATGCCTCCATTCATTTTCCTTCTCACAGCTCTTTTTAACAGTGACTTGGGCTCAAGTCTCCATAGGTTTGAGATTTATAAATTTGAGTGTACAGACCGTGTGTGTGCATGTTTGCCAGTATTTGTGCGTGTGCGTCAAGTTTTTATGTCACTGTGAGAACCTCATGTTCACACAAGGAAATACAGATCTGACTTTAAAAAAAAAGTTTGCTATTTAAAAGCACTGCAACTTTCCTTTGAAAATCAAAAGCAGCCAATTAGTTTTCCCTTAGTCTGTTGATGTTAGTGTTAGTGTTAGGAGTGGCATTAATTACAGTGGGGGGAAAAAGTATTTAGTCAGCCACTGATTGTGCAAGTTCTCCTACTTAGAAAGATGAAAGTGGTCTGTAATTTTTATCATAGGTACACTTCAACTATGAGAGACAAACAGAGCAAAAAAAAAATCCAGAAAATCACATTGTAGGATTTTTAAAGAATTTAATTGTAAATCATGGTAGAAAATAAGTATTTGGTCACCCACAAACAAGCAAGATTTCTGGCTGTAGAGACATGTAAATTCTTTAAGAATCTCTCCTGTCCTCCACTGGTATTAATACCTGTATTAATGACACCTGACCTCATTATCTGTATAAAAGACACCTGTCTACAACCTCAAACAGTCAGACTCCAAACTCAACCATGGCCAAGACCAAAGAGCTGTCGAAGGACACCAGGAATAAAATTGTAGACCTGCACCAGACTGGGAGGTATAGTATAGTATAGTATAGTATAGTATAGTATAGTATAGTGTATCTACAATAGGCAAGCAGGTTGGAGTGAATAAATCAACTGTGGGAGCAACTGTAAGAAAATGGAAGACATGCAAGACCATTGATAATCTCCCTCGATCTGGGGCCTCACGCAAGATCATATGGGGTCAAAATGATCATGAGAACAGTGAGCAAAAATCCTAGAACTACACAGAGGGACCTGATGAATGACATGCAGAGAGCTGTGACCAAAGTAACAAAGGCAACAAAGGAGTGGCTCCGTAAAAAGCATTTTAAGGTCTTGGAGTGGCCTAGCCACCCTCCAGACCTCAACCCCATAGAAAATTTGTTGAAAGTCCGTGTTGCCCAGTGACAGCCCCAAAACATCACTGCTCTAGAGGAGATCTGCATGGAGGAATGGGCCAAAATACCAGTTACAGTGTGTGCAAACCTGGTGAAGACTTACAGGAAACGTTTGACCAACAAAGGTTATGTTACAAAGTATTAAGTTGAACTTTTGTTATTGACCAAATACTTATTTTCCACTATAATTTATATTTGAATTTATAATTTTTTAAGGAATTTATAATTACATTCCTTAAAAATCCTACAATGTGACATAGTTAAAGTGTACCTATGATGAAAATTTAAGTAGGAGAACTTGCACAATCAGTGACTGACTAAATACTTTGTGTGCGACTAAATACATGTTTGTGTATTTGTGTGTGTGTGTGTGTGTGTGTGTGTGTGTGTGTGTGTGTGAGAGAGAGAGAGAGAGAGAGAGAGAGAGAGAGAGAGAGAGAGAGAGAGAGAAGTTCACATAAAAAATCCAGTGTAATGCTGTTACATCTGAGACTGTTGGTTCCCCTCCGCACCAACAGAGGTCACCCTCACCTGAGTCACTACCTATTTAAGCCATGTGTGTTACATGCATCTTTGCGAAATCTTGTATTTGCCATGCAGTACATTTCCGAGCGTTCTGAATATTCTCTGGCTTTTCTGGTGCTGACCTTTGCTATATGTCCTGAGGTTTATCAAGTTGGTTTCCATTTTGGCATTGTTTGTTGGATAATTTGGATTGACTACCCAGCTTCGTCCCTGTTTGTCCTTGACTACTCTTTGGATTTAATAAACCTGCACTTGACTCCGCTACCTGGTTTGAGTCTACGTTGGACAAACACCCGTTATTAAAAGTTTAAGATGAATAAATGCATTGGATTTGTCACGTTTAGGCAACCACTTGCATCTAATTGTTAAAATTGTTTATTACAATTAGCATTCAACATAAAACATATGTAATTCAATAACAACATACTTTTCTAAAATTTGCCTCACCACTAATACACAAAATTTACATTTACAGCATTTAGCAGACGCCCTTATACAGAGCGACTTACAATTGATAGAGTCTTACAATCCGAGCAATTGAGGGTTAAGGGCCTTGCTCAAGGTCCCAACAGTGGCAGCTTGGCATAGGTTGGATTTGAACCCTGGACCATCTGGTCCATAGTCCAGTACCTTACCCGCTAGGCTACCCCATTCCCATCTGCGTGACTTTACTGATTGGTATGCTCAAACTGATTGTAAAAGGAAATGGTATATAATAGACACAGGAATGTAGGTTTCTTTGTATTAATTTCTTCAAAAAGTTACAGAATTATTTCTTGTATGAAAAAGTACAATTTTGTGAGATTATTACTTTGTTAAAATCCATATGAAACTGGCTTATTTCAAGGCATATCTTCCTACAGAAGCAAGATTGTTAAGATTGTTTGTAAAAATGGGAACCACACCAGAAGTTGGTTGGGAGTTACTGCAACTGCTGTACTGTACTACTGCTGTGCTACTGCTGGTACTATACAAGTACCAGTGGTTAAACTTGTTATACCCCGGTATGGTCCTATTAGGATGCCTTTATGGGCCCTATTTTTGCTCCTGAGATAATGTCTATCACATTTATCACAGCAGCTTAATTATATGTGTAATAACATATTTCGTATTTGTGTATGTTTTAGTATAAAAGTCTTTATAGCATATACAAACACTTTATGTCACTGATATATCACCAATCCTTGTATCTTGAAGACCCCTTGAAGACTCTCCCAGTGACGATTCTGACAGAGTACCCGAGAGTGGACATAGACCTTTATATTGCCAGTCCCATTAGGCACATTAATTCCAGCATAACTTGATGTAACTGTAGGGAGGAGGGACATGACCTACCCTGCCAGAAGCCACCTAAATATAGAAACTGCACAATGCATCTGATAAAGCACACCTGACCTGGATCAAAGAAAAGGACATCCAAAAGATCAAAAGTCCCAACAGAATTAGCTACCCAGAAGCACGAAAGCAAATACCCTAGCTTCAAGTTCGAAAGGTCATTTGCGTCAGTAGTGAAGTTGATGTGATCAGCAGCCTGCCAGAAGCTAAGAACCCCCCAAAACTAACAGTTCCTTCACCCAGAACCAACCCAGGCTCAAGCAGACACCATCCCACCCAGCTGATATCGGGCAAAAGCCTTTGCTGAAAGATTTCACCATCTATAACAGCTATGGGGTGAAATTGCACAGACCATCTGGTGAAACAGCTGTTCTGGTACAACAGCTGTTAGGAAATGCCAGTCCAGTTGTAAATATTGCTACGAGGGCTATTACAGTCCATACAATCAATCTTGGTGTTGCAAGAGTTTAACAATACCCACTGTGTGTGAATAGTCAATACCCATTGAGTGAGAGTCAGCCTACAAGTGCTATTTGCAAAGTGAGGAAGGAATTCATTTGCAACTATGACCTGTGCTTGCTAAACATCCCGCCAACCACTTTCGTGACTCTATACAAACCAGGATTGTTTCTGGATTATCGCATGGAAGGTCTGGGATTATCTCTGTGTTAGCGATCATTTCCCAATTAATATCACACTGGAGAAACCGATACTGCTGCAAAGGTTCCAGCAATGAAGCTGACTTTTTGTTGATTGGTTTCCCTTGCAGTCCTGCTGCTTGGAAAGACTGCATGTGGCACTGAGCTAAAGTGAAGAACTAGCTATACTGTTTTCTAACACTCTGAAATCCATAGCCAAGGAAAAAATTCCAAAACCACTTTAGGACCAGAAAAGAGACACAACCCTTGATACAATGAGAACTGGAAACAAGCAATAACTACCCGCAATTGAGAAGAGAGGGTCCTCTACAGGCACCCGAAAACAAAGAACTTAAACAAATTCAAGATTAGTGAAGCCCAAGCATGCTGCGTAGCCAAAAAGCAAAGCTCAAGAGGTTTTGTCAGTAAGCCAATTGCAAACACTCTGGCTACAAAATCTTGTGTGCAGGATGAAACTCAGATGCAGGACATATGAACTGCTATATTAAACAGCTGGGCAGGTTAGCTAGCAGTGAATTAACATCGCAAACCAACTTGCAGATGCTTTTGAAATGAACAGAAATTAAAGTCGTGTGGGTGTAACTAGAGAAAACTCAGCTAGCACTCAGACAACTCACAACCGTAAGTCTCCTTGTCCCTGCTGTTAAAAATCTACAACCAGGTCTGGGAATTAGGGAAGATTCCATCCTCAGGGAAGGAGGCAATCTTTATCCCCATACCCAAGGTGGGGAATGTTTGTTTATTTGGTTTAACTAACATTGCTATCAGCATCAATGGCCATTTTAACAACAGACACAAGTTATGTCGATACACAAGGTTACTTCAAAGCTAGTATATATATACACACACACACACACACACACACACATGCAGATCAGGTCCAATGTATAATAGTCAATTAACCTAATGCATGTCTTTGGGCTGTGGGAGGAAACCGGAGCACCCGGAGTAAACCCACATGGACATGGGGAGGACATGCAAACAGAATGGACACAGACCTTTCCACTTGGGGATCGAACTCAGGACCTGCTTGCTGTGAGGTGACAGTGCTACCCACTGAGCCACTGTGTCACCTCCAAGTTGACGAAGGACAACAGTATCCAGAATAATTACAATCCCATAATTCTGACAAGCTGCGTCTGCAGAACCCTGGAGAGGAAGATATATAACCGCCTTTTGTGACAACTACAAACAAACAGGGTGCTAAATGAATCTGCAACAGTATAAGCCTGACTGACATCCTAATCAGAGTAGTCTGTTAGGAATGCCTTCATCAGGAAAGGGTATGCTGTGGTCATATTCTTCGACACCACATGGAGGTTTGGAACAACGAGGGACCTGCTTATTTATAGCCAATTTCCTAACAGATAGATGCTATAAGGTTAGAGTTATAAACACCCTCTCAAGCAGACAAATCCAGGAGGGTGTTGCAAATGAGTATTCTCTCAGGCTCTCTTTAGCTATAAGATCAATAAGGTCGCAAATATAATCCTGCCTACAGTGATGGCAGATGTATCGATTACAAAGGGAAGAACATGAGCAGCACAGTGTGACAGCTACAGCTGGTCATATATAACATAATCCGATGGCCAGTCACCCATTACTTTGATATGTTTGAAAACAAAAACTTCATGTATGCAGTTATGCGCACTGCCTTGGGAGTGAATCTGGATGGGGACCCAAATGAAGTCACCAGGGGATAAAATTATTAGGCCTTAATTTGGACAGAAAACTGTCATTCATTCCTAGCATGAAGGTTCTTAAAACCAAATACCTCAAGATGCTAGACTTAGGAAGGGTCCTTGCTAGTACCAAGCTGGGTGCGGACTTCAAATCCTTTGAGTGAGTGTACAGAGCCCTTGTATATTTACCACCAAATATACTACCCAAATACTTATCACCAGAAGTTTTACCACATCAAGGGAAGGTTCCCCTGTGCTCCGCCATCTATACAGATGGTTCCAAATCAGATGACCAGGTGTCAGCAGCCTTGGTAGCCAGACAACAAACCAATGGATTGACCCTCCTGAAGCACAGTTCAGTATTGATGGTCAAGGCCCAAGCTCTGCTGTTATCTCTCAAGTATGCCACTATGCACAGTGGCATATAACTCTTGTGTACACAGATTCAATGTTGTATTTGCAGCCTTAGTGGTCCTTGAGTCTGACTAACTTTTCATATGTTGAAAAAGGTGCCTCGCCTCAAACCCTACATTAGTAGCAGTTGTCAAGCTGAATGGGACACAGAGGTTAACATCAAACTGCATGAAGCCAAAACCAGTATAGGCAGTAGACTGACAACCTATCTTGAACATCAATGGGACCATGTTTTGTATACCAGGCATCATGTCAGGCACATAAGGCTGGTGCACTCCTTCCTTATAAGGAGAAAAGATGCACTGGACTGCAAGCCTTACCAAAACTCATCTTACAGTCAAACACCTGCTAACTATTTATACTGCCTTCCATCAGATAAAGCAACAACTTCCCATAGTGCCAACAGTAGAGGACATGGTCAGCCACACCAAAGTGGAGACACTTCTCAAATTCCTATCAATAACAAGACTGGAAGTATATATTTATCCACTGCCCAGGTACAGTGGGGAAAAAAGTATTTAGTCAGCCACTGATTGTGCAAGTTCTCCTACTTAGAAAGATGAGAGAGGTCTGTAATTTTCATCATAGGTACACTTCAACTATGAGAGAAAAAATTAGCAAAAAAAATCATGGTGGAAAATAAGTATTTGGTCACCCACAAACAAGCAAGATTTCTGGCTCTCACAGACTGTAACTTCTTCTTTAAGAAGCTCTTTTGTCCTCCACTCGTTACCTGTATTAATGGCACCTGTTTGAAGTCGTTATCTGTATAAAAGACACCTGTCTACAGCCTCAAACAGTCAGACTCCAAACTCAACCATGGCCAAGACTTGCACCAGACTGGTGTAGACCTGCACCAGACTGGGAAGAGGGAATCTACAATAGGCAAAACAGGTTGGTGTGAATAAATCAACTGTGCAATTGTGCAGCTGAGCAATTGTAAGAAAATGGAAGACATACAAGACCATTGATAATCTCCCTCGATCTGGGGCTCCACGCAAGATCTCATGTCATGGGGTCAAAATGATCATGAGAACGGTGAGCAAAAATCCCAGAACTACACGGAGGGATCTGATGAATGACCTGCAGAGAGCTGGGACCAAAGTAACAAAGGCTACCATCAGTAACACACTACACCGAGAGGGACTCCTGCAGTGCCAGGCGTGTCCCCCTGCTTATGCCAGTACATGTCCAGGCCCATCTGAGTTTGCCAGAGAGCATATGGATGATCCAGAAGAGGATTGAGAGAATATCATGTGGTCAGATGAAACCGAAATCGAACTTTTTTTCAAACTCAACTGGAAGAATAAGAATGCTGAGACATGATAGAAAATTTGTGGAGGGAGTCTATGTTGCCCAGCGACAGCCCTAAAACATCACTGCTCTAGAGGAGATCTGCATGGGTGAATGGGCCAAAATACCAGCTACAGTGTGTGTTAATATCCCCAATTAAGTAACAGAGTAGAGAGAGAGGGAGAGAGAGAGGGAGAGAGAGAGGGAGAGAGAGAGGGAGAGAGAGAGAGAGAGAGAGAGAGAGAGAGAGAGAGAGAGAGAGAGAGAGAGAGAGACTACCTGTGTGTCTAACTGAAAAATATAAATAAATCAGCTCTAAAAAGCAAAATAGGACCAAAATAAAACTAGCACTCTGAGAGTTAAGATAATTAACTGCAGGCATGTTTTCATTCTTTTTATTTACAAAAGGTGCCAAACATTCTACCACATACCATATTTGTTGTTGAATGTTGGGGCAGAACAGATACAGAAGGTTTTTCTGGGTGAAGGAAGATGAATGCAAGATGAAAAGAACTGTTTGCAAACTGTGCTTGCACAGACAGTCAGTCAAGCTCACAGTGACTCATCAATATGGTTTCAGTCATGTTTGTCTCATGTGTTCAGCTATTGGGTAATAACCAGCTAGCCTTCATTTATTCAGTTTTCTTGTGTAACAAATACAAGTAATGGTGGAGTATCAGTTTCATCAGCAATCAGTAGAAATTATGTTGCCCACTGCATTTTGAAAATTCAGGTGTATAAGCACTTTGTAGTCCTTCTGTTTCTATACATACTTTGATAATCCCCTTTACTCTGTTGTCTAATGGTCAGGAGCCACCACCACAGACCAGATTCTCATATACTGTACATTAACATTTATACCTTTAGGCAGACATATAGCCAGATATATACAGTATACAGTGGTGCTTGAATGTTTGTGAACCCTTTAGATTTTTCTATATTTCTGCAAAATATGACCTAAAACATCATCAGATTTACACACAAGTCCCAGTTAAGAAAACACAGTTAAGCAGATGAAACAAAAATACTATAATTAGTCATTTATTTATTGAGATAAATTATCCAATATTACATATTAGTGAGGGGCAAAAGTATGTGAACCATTGCTTTCAGTATGTGGTGTGACCCCCGCCATACCCCCCACCCCCCCAATAACTGCAACTAAACGTTTCCTGTAACTAGGGCTGCAACAACGAATTGATAATATTCGAAAATTAAAAGTGTTGGCAACGAATTTCATTATCGATTTGTTGTGTCGCATGATTTATGTGTCTCTCCCTTATCATATCCGCTTACGTTACTTACGGCACTTCGTCAACTCTGGGGAAAAATAAATACGAGCGAGTTGAACAGAATGAGGCGGAGCAGACGCGAAATCTTCAAAATAAGTTAGCATTAAGAATTAAATAAATTCTACAAATGAAACATGACCGGCGCAGAGAAAAAGGTTCGGCTTAAGTCCTCAATAGTGTAGGAGCACTTCATGCTTCACACAACAAAAAATGTGTAACATGCAAGCTTTGCAAAAGTGATCTGACCTGGCACGGGAGCACCACGGTCATGATACAGCCCTCAAAACGGAAACATGTTGGGAGTCATTGATGAGGATGAAGGGAGCTCAACAACAGCGCAAGTCACCACAATATCCCGAGTTTGTTCCGTTTTGAAGTTAGGAAACATAATGGCGCACTCACACTATGCAAATGGGCACAGCACGGTTGATGCTGTTTTTGCTTGTTAGCTGGATAATGACAGTGATGGAGTTAACAGAGACAGATATCCTATATTGGCCAGGCTAGCCAAGTCCTATTTATGCATTCCTGGTACTTCAACACTGTCTGAGCGTCTGTTTTCTGCGGCAGGAAATATAGTCTCTAAATAAAAAAGAGAGCCAGCTTTAGCCAGGAGCATGTTGACATGCTAACATTTTTGAATTGCAATGCAAAGTTCCTAAAGAAAGGGAGTGAATGAGTTTGTATGTAGTGTTGCATCAGAGATGCACTTATTTTTCCACAAAACTGTCTTCCAATAGCCTTCTGGCTTGTTCAAGTGATCTTTAGCAAACTGCAGACGAGAAGCAATGTTCTTTTTTGGAGAGCAGTGACTTTCTCCTTGCAACCCTGCCATGCACACCATTGTTGTTCAGTGTTCTTCTGATGGTGGGCTCATGAACCCAGTTAGCCAATCAGTTGCCTAGAAATTGCCAAGGGGTCCTTTGTGGCCTCACCAACTATTACACGCTTTGCTCTTTGTTGGTTGACCACTGCTGGGGAGGCTAACAATGGTCTTGAATTTCCTCCATTTGTACACAATCTGTCTGACTGTGATTGGTGGAGTCCAAACTGTTTAGAGATGATTTTGGAACTTTTTCCAGTCTGATGAGCTAACACATCGACAAACATGATACACATCGACAAACGTGTTGTGAAGAGCAGACTTTGGTAGATCCCTGTTATTTAAATAAAACAGGGTGCCCACTCACATCTGATTGTTATCCCATTGATTGAAAACACCCGACTCTAATTTCACCTTCAAATTAACTGCTAATCCTAGAGGTTCACATACCTTTGCCACTCACTAATATGTAATGTTGGATAATTTTCTTCAATAAATAAATGACCAAGCATTATACATTTGTGTCATTTGTTTAACTGGGTTCTCTTTATCTACTTTTAGAACTTGTGTGAAATCTGATGATTTCTTAGGTCATATTTATGCAGAAATATAGAAAATTGTAAAGGGTTCACAAACTTTCAAGCACCACTGTACACAGTACTGTTTTAGCCAGGCATATACACTACTGGTTTGGGTAGGTGTGGGGAAAAATGATGCACGTAAGAATTCGTTCGAAAATAGCGGTGTTAATAGTTTATTTTTGTCAATTAACAAAATGCAAAGTGAATTAACAGAAGAGAACTCTAAATCAAATCAGTATTTGATGTGACCACTCTTTGCCTTCAAAACAGCATCAGTTTGTCTAGGTAAACTTGCACACAGTTTTTGAAAGGAACTTGGCAGGAAGGTTGTTTCAAACATCTTGGAGAACTAACCACAGATCTACTGTGGATATATACCTAATCCCAGAGAGACTTGATGATGTTGAGATCAAGGCTCTGTGGGGGCCATGTCATCACTTCCAGGACTCCTTGTTCTTCTTTACGTTCATCTTGAGCTGATGGCACTGCTGGACATCTTCTGATTTAGAAGGAAAGTAAGCATAACGTGTCTTTTATTTGCTGCACTGAGTTTATATATTTACACACCATCCAGGAGCAATACAGTCAGCCCTTTATATCCACATGTTCCAACCAACGATGGCCAGGAAAAAAAATGAATCCAGAAATTTTCAAGTAGCAAAACTTGAATTTGCTGCTTGCTGCGCACCACATGGAGTTCATCTGAATGAAGTGATGTGTTGGCATATCTTGCTGTAGACTCCCGCAGTTTCACAAATCCTCAGTCTCTGTCAAGCACCAAGCACTCTCCAGTTTGAGCATTGCTCATCTCTTGTCTTGTTCTTTCACATGCTACAATCAGTACAACGTTTTTCATTTTCAATCATGTATCCAAGATAACTTCAAAGTTCAAAGTGGATTATTTGGGAAAAAATTTCATTTGTTAGATTTCAGAATTTGTTTGTATTTGGTGTGTTCCCCTTTTTTGCAAACGGATACAATAGTTTAGAGGTAAATAACCAAAACTCCTTTGTGAAAACAGTCCAGGAAATGAAGCAGAGTAAAGACATCATGGGGTAACAAAAAGAAAGCATCCTAAACAGTGGTTCCATGAGGGCATGCTCAAATGGTGAACAGGCTCCAGACCACCAGTAAGAGAGGATTGTTTGATCAGCCGACAAGCACGAGCAGCTCCCACAGTTTTATTGTCCACCATCCAGACACAGTTACCACCTTCCCTACAATCCCCGTCTCTGCCCGGACCATTTCCAGACTATTAGCAGAATGAAATATGTTGTCACATCTTCGTTTGCAGAGGTGTATTGAACGAGAAACCTGAACTGCTACAAACTGGAAATGTATCAAATACAAAAACTGGAAACGACAAATGCAGTTTCTGTTTGGCATCCAACGAAAGTTGGGATTGTGTATTGAGTCCTCATGATGAGCACTTTAAATCCTGCCTTTGCTGTGGAGTGACACATTGCTGAACTGCTCTGATGTGATGATCTGGGGAGCCATCACATACGACAGTCGTTCACCCCTAATAGTGATACTAGGGACACTAACAAATCAGCAATATGTGCAGGACATCCTGCGGGCAAATTCATTGTCACTCATAGCAGGGCTTCCAACTGGCATTTTTCAGCAGGATAATGTTCATCCACACACAGCAAGGGTTTCCTGGGAATGTCTCCAAAACATTGCAACATTTAATTGGCCTGCCCGGTCACCAGATTGACCATTCGATCATTTATGGGACCAGCTGGGATGCCAGCTTCAGCAACCTGCAAGTGAGCAGGATCTACAGGTCTAGCTGCAACATCTGTGGGAAAAATGTGCCACAGGATACCATACACAAATTGTATGCCTCCATGGCCAACTGTATCTCATCTTGTATCGAGGCTAGAACCTCCTTTCAGTTGTACAATTTTTCCCAATAAACGTATCCTTTCGCACTAATATTGTAACCACTTACATATATCATCATTGCATTCATGCATATAAAGTTTTTTTCGATTCCAACCACTCTTTTTTGGTGAGTTATTTTTCATGTCAATGAGTGTGGAAGCATTTTCTCTAGTGGTCACAGGCTTACAGGCCCCACTGCATATTAAAGTAAGTGGCAGTGTTAAATGCACGTGCTGTATGGCAATCCAATGTACAACTTGCTGTAAACCAAGTAAAAATCGGTGTGTATAGTTTACATAATCAGAAGGAGCTTCCAGAGGGTTTCCAGGTCTATGTTTGCAAACATTGTCCAATCAGCACATGATGCCTGTAATTATGCAATTAGGAATAATTATCGTCTTAAGGGTAATTATCATTAGAGTTCGAGTAAGCGGTTTTCGATGGCTTGATGGTAAGCTAATTGTAGTGGCATAGCATACAAATAGATGATTGACACTACCATTGCAGCTCACTTAAAACCAGGCAGCATGTTATAAAGTATATTTAAACAGAAATTACATCCAAGTCTACACCTGCATTAGTCTGTTACATGTTATAATGGACTAATGCAGGTGTTAACTTGGATGTAATTTCTGTTTTTCTTCTCTAGAAAAGATGATTTTGTCACTTATTGTGCTATAGTCGACTTCACTGTTTCTGTGATGGGAAACGGTTAGTAAAACTTTGTTCATTCTTTGTTAAAAGATATAAGATTATCATGCTTGAATATCTAACCACAATTAAGGATATTAAACATTACATATCTCCACCACCCCTACTAAGTATAATATGAAGTGTCTATTTGTCTATTTACGTGACTTGGCACAATTTGAGTAAAGGAAAAGTGGGGAGGCACTTAACATGTGCTGCCTGTTTGGCTCCATATGTGAACCTGACAGGCTTTTTAATCTGCTCAGAGAGGTGTGCGTGTGTGTGTGCGTGTGTGTGTGCGTGTGTGTGTGTGTGTGTGTGTGTGTGTGTGTGTGTGTGTGTGTGTGTGTGTGTGTGTGTGTGTGTATTAGAGAGGGAGAGAGAGAGAGAGAGAGAGAGAGAGAGAGAGAGAGAGGACGCTTGCTCTCAGGGAAGCTCAGATGATCAAAGCAGGATCAGGGCAACTAATTCAAACTCTGAATGTGTCAAACAAGCTCATTGGATCCCATAGAAGATTTCCATGCTGCAATTGTGCGTGCGTGCGCGTGTGTGTGTGTGTGTGTGTGTGTGTGTGTGTGTGTGTGTGTGTGTGTGTGTGTGTGTGTCTATGTATCTGGGAGGGATGGTGGTCAAGTTTATTTGCTGTATTACCATGTTAACCAAACTATAACTTCCTTTTGAACAACCATAAGAAACAAAGCATTTGCATTAGGTGAAAGAGGTGGTTTGAGTTAGGTGTAGGTGTTGCTGCAGTGGTATTGTGTCAGTGGAAAGTCCAGGTTCCTTGTGTGACAACTTGTGTTTATGTGTTATGTGTATGCATGTTATGTGTGCCTGTGTGTATCCCACATTGGTATATCATTGAGAGGACTGAAAGTGCCCACAAGAATAGAAAGATATAACATTTTTTTAACTTGTGGGGAAATTTTGCCTTTTTTATAATTTCTTTCAAAAACTCAGAAGTAAGGCTGCAGCTATTGATTATTTTATTAATTGAGCATCCTACTGATTATTTCATAGATTTATCGGGTAGTCGGATAAGAAAAACTTTTGCTTTATTAATGAGCGATAGTAAATATAAGATCTAACAAGACATGTATTTAAAAACAAACAGTATACTTCCTTTATAATACATAAACATTGTCTTCAAATTGTGCAGATGCCCATATGATGCTGTGATTTACTAAAAAACGAGGTGAAATAATAATTATTGATATTTATTTCTAGTCCTAAATATCATACTACAAGTTCATAAGACTGGAAACGGTACATTTAGTACTATATTGAAGTGTTGTTCTGCACTTTTTGTAATCGAATTGCTTGAGTTTCTCGAGGAATCGTTTCAGCCCTAATCAGAAGTCCAAATTATTTGCTTTTGGATGCTGATGTTAAGGGTAGGGTTGGGGTTAGGTGTAGCAGTAGCATTAATAAGTTACAGTAATCATTATGTCTTTGGAAAGTATCCAAAAGATATGTTTGTAAAGCTGTGTGCGTATGTGTGTTCTTTATCTTAATCATCTTGTATGTCTTTCTGTTTAAAGGAACTTTAAATGGCAACCATTCATACATCTAAACAGTAGAAGGTTTATATGTCTAAGAACACCTTTGCTCTCAGAACAGGCTGAAGCTTTGACATTGATTAGGCAAGGTGCTGAAATCCTTCCTTAAAAATTCTGGTCCATGGTCCAAATACTGTAAATTTAAGACTATGGAAGTAGACTGAATTCAGATGGACATGAGTTGTGGTTTGCTATAATGGTGCACTATCATGTTGGAAATAGCCAGTAGGTCACATGGTCAGCAACAATACTCAGACAGGCTGTGGCTTCAAACAATGTTTGATTGGTTTTATTGTGTCCACTGTGTGCCAAGAAAACTTGTGTGTCACCATGTTGTTATGGAATTCTTCTTGTCAGTTTGAGCAAGTCTGGCGGTTCTCCTTTGACCTCTTTTATCAATGTGTTTTCACCTATACAACTTCTGCTCACTGGTGCTGTCAGAACAGAATCACATTTCAAACACTCACTGAATTTAACAAGGAAAATGTACACTCAAAAGTAGAAAGTCCTCATATGAAAGCCAGATCATTTTGTGATAATGAAAGTGGATGGAGAAAGCTTTCAAAAGTTGGAACAAGCATTTAAGTCAGTGGTTCCCAAAATGTTTCTATGGTGCAACTTCTTATTGAACAAAACAATGTGTATAATAAAGGTTAACATTTTGGAATTATTACAAGTGACATACATTACGTATCTTAAGTTATTACCGTTTAACACAGCAGTGTTCAAATATGCCTCATTCTTTTGCCTTGCTGCTTCCCTCCTGCAATACCTCTCCCACTTTGGGAATCACTGATTTAAACCATGCTATTAATACCTATTCAGGTTTCTGAGTTCAGTTGACAGCATGTAGTTCCACAGGTAATGATAATCATAATAATACGCATAGTCATTATAATAACAACATTACAATTTGAATCCTTCACATTTTAACAGTGTTGTGCCAGTTCACAGCTTTTCTGAACTAGTTCAAGTTCATCTTGATGCATGCTCAATGATCCAGGTAAGAAAATCCAAGAAGTTGAATCTGTTCATCTGGACATAGATTTTATTGGAGAAATGTTTCGTCACTCATCTAAGTGACTTCTTCAGTCTCAGCAGTTGGAAAACTTCCCCAATCTTATATACAGCACGTTGCATAACGACTGGTACCAGCACCATTGCATAACAATGGGACCGGTGATCAGTTTGATATGCAGATTTACATAGCCATTAATGACAATGGCCACGTGTGCCATTCACACATGAAGCCATTTTTGTAAAAAGGGAACGTCCATCCCTGAACCGAGGAGGGGGCTTCAGAGTACACCTCTCACCATCTTACAATGGAGCCATCGCAGCCCTTCCCCAATCATGTGTGAATGGCACACGTGGCCATTGTCATTAATGGATATGTAAATCTGCATATTAAACTGATCACCGGTCCCATTGCTATGCAATGGTGCTGGTACCAGTCGTTATGCAACGTGCTGTATATTAGATTGGGGAAGTTTTCCAACTGCTGAGACTGAAGAAGTCACTTAGATGAGTGACGAAACATTTCTCAAATAAAATCTATGTCCAGATGAACAGATTCAACTTCTTGGATAGTTCAAGTTCAGTTCATACATGCTCAAAGTGAACAGTTCACGTTCAAAGTTCACAATTTTAATTCTGAACTAGTTCAAACTTCAGTTCATTTTACTTTTTTCGTCGTGAGATATTTTTTCAAATAAATACTTTTTTTCACACTACAAGCTAGAAATCCACTATACGTTCTTTGAAACTGCTCATTGTAGACATTTGCTCATGGCACTGCAATTGTGCACGCGGCGTTGCTATGCCTACCCCGCTCTGCTGCAATTCATCACGGGTAACGTCGTGCGGAAGCCAGTATGTTATTAACTAGCCAGTATGGTTAACTATTCTCAGCCGGACAACTACCATTGCCCGCAATGCATTGCGCACACAATGTCAAAACCATTTCTGTCTGGTGATACATGATTTAAGCGGCACCAGCGAGAATACAGGAGGGAGGAACTTTCTCTCGTTTGCGTTTCCAAAAGAGAAAACAGATGTCACTCAGTTTTCAATGGAAAACAAATTCCAACGTTCATTTACATGATGTCTGCCGTTCATGACACATAATGTGAACTAATTCACGTTCAAGTTCTTTATTAAAAAATGTGTTGCGTTCAGTTCAACGTTCACGAAAAAATGAGCGTGTTCAATGAACGCGTTATTTTGAACTCCTTCACGCACAACACTGCATTTTAAGCACTGAAATGCCCTTTTTTGGTAATGTATGTACTATCATTGATTTACAACGTGTCCACTGGTGTCATATCCACTTGTTTTTATACTGTTTCAACTTTTAAAATATGCTTAAAATATACATTCATTCAGATTTTGTTGACAAAAAAAATACAGAATATTCTAATATAAATTCCGAGGCCAGATTTTCAACCCTACTGCTCACTGGATGTTATTTGTTTATTTGTTTATCACACCTTTTGTGTAACCTCTAGAGACAAGGAGATCAGCAATTTTTTTAAATATTCAACCACATTGTCTGGCACCACCAACCATAAATGATGTGAACCTTATCCAGAGCTCTTGATCCAATATCTTTTTTAATGAATTTTAATGAGTGTGTGTGTGTGTGTGTGTGTGTGTGTGTGTGTGTGTGTTTGTTTGTGCCCGTGCGTACATTTTAAACACAGAGATATGAAGTAAATTCTTTACTTCCTTGGCTCTCAAGACATAAGCATGAAGAGCATGTTCTTTAATTGAACCTGATTAAAGAACAATTGAACCTCTTTAATTCTTTAATTGACATGATGTGTTGGTCAAATATTCTCACCTGATTTTCATTTTTTTGGCCATCAAAGCATGTAGAGCTGATTTAGAATTCCAGCTGTGGATGACTGGCATGTTTCCAAATAGGAGAGCTCTCATTACTGTCTTTTTTGCACAGTTTAGACTACCATACTGGATGCTGAAATGTGATTTCGACTAAATGAAGTCTTCTCCACCACCCACTTGTTATTCTGTTTAGCTCATCTAAATGTGGGTCATTGCAATGGGATTGGGTGCATGATTAGAGCTTGTTGCTGTACAGAAACTACCTCATCACCAAGATTGATGACTGTGATTAAAAGGCAGCATTCTCTGCCGCTCTGTTTTGCTTCATTTAACTCAAATATTTGATGGATGTAATGTAAAACGATGGAAAAATTGTGTTGACTTCAATGCTATGATGAGGAGTATCAAAGGGTGGTTGTCCTGTTCTTTAGTATAATGTGTTAGGCATATATACATGATAAATTGCTACAGAAAATAAATACTTAATCAGATTTTTTTCATATTTTAAGCTTAGCCCTATTCCATACATCAGATGAATTCCATCTGCTGAATTTCTTAAAATCATCAAGCTCCAACAAAAGCCTACCAGTGTGTTTTGAATGTTGTACTTCAGTTAGTGATTCAGCTATTTCTGTTTTGGCTTTTATGTTAATCTCATAAATAAACATTTTGTGTCATTTTTAAATGTCTTCCCTTATGCTTGATTATTCTCCCATCACTTTTGCAATTAAAGTTCCAATAGGCTTCCATTACTTTCCATTACTGTCAGTTTTAGGCACTCTTCTATTATAGTACCCATAGAAAATCAACAAATTGTTGTGTTTTTGTGTAACAGCCTGGCTTTCAGCTTTATCTATACATTCACAAAAAAACAGTAGCTAGAAAAATGCAACTGTTTTGAAAATTCATAAAAAAATAACTATAAACTTGAAAAAGTGATAATCTCCCCACTTCAATATTTGCAGAGCCACATTAGCTTAAATTTTAGCCTTATTTGTGGATACTTCTCTAAAAGCTTATACTGGGGAATATTTGCCCATTCTTCTATATTCGATACAGTGGTGCTTGAAAGTTTGTGAACCCTTTAGAATTTTCTATATTTCTGCATAAATATGACCTAAAACATCATCAGATTTTCACACGTCCTAAAAGCAGATAAAGAGAACCCAGTTAAACAAATGAGACCAAAATTTTATACTTGGTAATTTATTTTCCAATATTCAATATTACATTTTAGTGAGTGGCAAAAGTATGTGAACCTTTGCTTTCAGTATCTGGTGTGACCCCCCTGTGCAGCAATAACTGCAACTAAACATGTCCTGTAACTGTTGATTAGTTTTGCACACCGGCTTGGAGGAATTTTAGCCCATTCCTCCATACAGAACAGCTTCAACTCTGGGATGTTGGTGGGTTTCCTCACATTAACTGCTCGCTTCAGGTCCTTCCACAACATTTCGATTGGATTAAGGTCAGGACTTTGACTTGGCCATTCCAAAACATAAACTTTATTCTTCTGTAATAATACTTTCGTAGAACGACTTGTGTGCTTAGGGTTGTTGTCTTGCTGAATGACTTACCATCTCTTGAGATTCAGTTCATGGACAGATGTCCTGACATTTTCCTTTAGAATTCTCTGATATAATTCAGAATTCATTGTTCCATCAATGATGGCAAGCGGTCCTGGCCCAGATGCAGCAAAACAGGCCCAAACCATGATACTACCACCACCATGCTTCACGGATGGGATAAGGTTCTTATGCTGGAATGCAGTGTTTTCCTTTTGCCAAACATAACACTTTTCTTTTAAACCACAAAGTTCTATTTTGGTCTCATCCATCCACAAAACATTCTTCCAATAGCCTTCTGGCTTGTCCACATGATATTTAGAAAACTGCAGACAAGCAGCATTGTTCTTTTGGGAGAGCAGTGGCTTTCTCCTTGCAACCCTGCCATGCACACCATTGTTGTTCAGTGTTCTTCTGATGGTGGACTCATTAACATTAACATTAGCCAATGTGAGAGAGCCTTCAGTTGCTTAGAAGTTACCCTCGTCAACTACTGCATGCCTTGCTCTTGGAGTGATATTTGTTGGTCGACCACACCTGGGGAGGGTAACAAAGGGCTTGAATTTCCTCCATTTGTACACAATCTATATGACTGTGGATTGATGGTTTAGAGATGGTTTTGTAACCTTTTCCAGCCTGATGAGCATAAACAACTCTTTTCTCTGCAGCCCTCAGAAATCTCCTTTGTTTGTGCCATGATACACTTCCACAAACATGTGTTGTGAAGAGCAGACTTTGATAGATTCCTGGGCGTGACGTTTAGAGGTTCACATACCTTTGCCACTCACTACTATGTAGTATTGGATCTCTTTCCTCAATAAGTAATGGAATAAGTAAGTATAATATAAGTATAAATAAGTATAATATTTTTATCTCATTTGTTTAACGGGGTTCTCTTTTATCTGATTTTATGACTTATGTGAAAATCTATATTTATGCAGAAATATATAAAATTTTAATTGGTTCAGTAAGGAGCCGGCCTACCATCTTCCTGGTGGACGGTAGAGGGCAGCATTGGCCCAAGTATTGTTCTTACGCTCCTACGTCTTTCTTTGGCTCACAGACGCCAGTTAAGGTGGTTTTAATTGCCAAATTCACAACACCTGCTGGCTCAGGTATTAAGAATGTCCCTGAGTCCAGCCACTGTTTTATCATTCCAATCTGGTACACACGATATTCTGCTGGTAATCCCGTCATACCGTCATCTGGCTTTGTAGAGTTGCAAGGCTCGAGGTAAGGTAGGGATTTAGCTGGTCAGGGCAGTGTCAGATTTATCTGGTCACCGGTTCCCGGGCGGCCCTTCCCCCTCGCTCCTCTCCCCTACTGCCGTCGTGGCTCCTGTTGCACCTTCTTTTCTACGATTGGGCTGATACCGCCCGTACACTACTATCGCATGCACGAGGGATGCTGTGTGATGTTCAGTCTCGTCCCTCGTTTTTCGCGTGTCCGTTCATGCTCCGTCCAGACTGGCCTTGCGCTGCGGTACGTCTTGTAGGCCCTGTGTACGAAGTACTGTGAATCGCCTCGTGCATGCGCGTCCGTCTCATGCTCCATTGTTCAGAGAACCGTGCTTCGATTTCTGCAGCCTTGGGGTTGTACAATAACCCCTGAGGTTTTCTCTGCAGCTTGTCACGCGCTCTGTCTCCGTTAGCGGTTCCGATATCGCGACTGCAGCTTTGGTAGCCCTTGCGTTACCGCCGAGTTTTTCCGGGCCTCCGGGTTCCCGCTCGTCAAGACCTTCTTCCCTTTTGTTCAGTTCTGTATTCCTCTGTTTAACGCTCAGCGGCATTAGCACTCAATCCATAGCACTTCTGTCCTCTGAGCGCTTTCTGTTTTGTTCTGGGAATGCTGTGCTGAATCAGCGTGTTCCCACACTCCGCTTGGGTGCCGTCGCCCTGCGCATGCGTAGACCCCTACACCTCCAGCGTAGCGGAGGCACGCCATAAGCGTTCTTCAGCATAGGGGCTCCGTACGCTAACGGCGTAAGTTTTTGTTTTGTTATTTCAGTTCTTTTCTTCAGTGCCCGAGTGGTGGGTTTACATAGTGTCTACCCACGCGCCCATTCAAGGTTTGATCCTCATCCACTGAAGCTGTTAATTTTGTCAGTTTATTTTCTTACTTTATTGCTTATTCAGTTTATGTTATTTATTTATATTTGGTTCACAATTTTCACGGTTCGCCACCGTTCTTATATGGCGAATTGCAACAGGTTCACAAACTTTCAAGCACCACTGTATGCGGTGAGTGGCAAAAAAACTGCTCCGTTCAAGTCCAGCCACAGATTTTCTGAGGTTTAAGACAGGGCTCTGATTTGGACACTGAAGGACGTTTATCTTGCATTCCTTAAGCCAGTGAATAGAGTCTGGCAGTATTTGTAGGGTTGTTGTTGTGCTTTAAGCTTAACAACATGTTCATCTTCAGCTGTCTAGCAGAGTATTTGGGTATATTGGGGTATAATATTTTAGCATGACCACTTGCATAGTCCCTTCTGAAGAAAAACACCCCCACATCACATTGTTGCTGTGGCCCAGTAGGTGTGTTTATTTTATATATTAGAGTTTTATATAGGCACTGTTAAGTGGGTGTGTGATTCAGGTAGAGTTTGTGTGAGTTGTGTATTTTACCAATTTGGCCAGCGAAATTGCTAGGTATGGATAGGATGGGTGAATGATACGAATCACATATAAGGAATATGTGGTGACAGAATTGCTTTATATAAGTTGTGGTTGAAAGTATATGACACTTTAACCATCTCCAAAGTTGCAACATCCATTTACGTTTTTATTCACAGTATTTAACAGACGACCATATCTGTCCAGAGCACCCTACAATTAAATTGAGCTTAAAGGTCTTGCTCAAAGACCCAACAGTTGAAACTTGGTTGGAGTCAGGATTTTAACTGACAACCTTTTAATTTTAACAGTCACAGGGGTAGACCTCAAACTTCTTGTTTGATATGGATGAATCAAGACCTGACATTGTGCTGTTCAAGGACAATCTTTGTTAACAGGCCCATTGGTAGAGATGGTACAACCAAATCAGGCAGTACTGTCTGACAAAAATTTTTTCAACCCCAGTCAAATTACAGTCAAACCTTATTTAAATAATGAATGTTGTTTTTTAATTGTTTTAAGTGTTACGTTTTGTTCATTTTCAGTCTTCATTTTTAATGTACCTTATAATTAAGATAATTAAGCCCCTACTGGAAACACCACGGGGTCATCTGGAAAGGTCCAAAGCTTTGTGTTTCCCAAAGTTTGTGTTATGCTCATATTGTTTACAAAAGTGGTTCTCAAACTTTTTCTGCAGTGCCCCCCTTTTGAAGATAAGAATATTTTGAGACACTCCACCCCCACTCTGGCACACACGTACATGAGTTTTGCTTCCAAACTCTACTGGAATTTATTTTAAACATTGCAATTTATCCAAAACATCTAATTGAAGAAAACAAAATAAAGTGACAAATCACCTTCACAGTGGAATTATTACAATTGATATGCATTATGTATCTTAAATATTACTGTAACATTACAGTACTCAAACATGTTGCATGCATTTGCCTTGTGGCTCACCACTTTGGGGAACACTGGTTTAGAAAATCAGTGACATTTGTCCAGGGACTATATATGCTAATACTCTTATAAAACCTATTTTATGTCATATTATTTTAACATACCTAAATACATATTATTTTAGTAGTTACTAAAGCTCTTTTAATTTCTACTTGTATGCCTATGAAATGACATGATAAGCTTAGGTTATATCCTTATGTAATGGTTGTACAGTATTAGATATAAGTGAGCATGTACTTGTGCTGCAGTCCTCTTAGGAATAACATGCATATGTGATGAAGGATAGAGAGGACACCGAATATCAATGTGGAAGCGCATAGCAAACTCGCTAATCATTTGCCTTTTTATGACATCATGATGATCATGATTTATGGGAACGGAGCGTCTCCAGGGCTGAAGTTATGAAGGCCGCACTGCATCAGTCCTGTTACCTTGCTGTCTCTCACTCCTATACAAGCACACACTTCTACACACACTCGTAGCGTGCCATCTGTGTGTAATGAATCATCTCAGTGTCACTTTTCTATTGTTCTGTGGAGCAACTGTGCAGAATTGCACCTCCTGCCCTAGCTTACCTTGTAGCATTCAGTTAGCTATTGTATTGTATACTGTTTTATAATTAACACATGCAAACTCTGTAGTAGGCTATTTTGGGTTCAGTGTGTCTTTAAATGACGCATCTCTTCTCTCTACTGCTGCAGTACAGCTTTTTTTTTTTTTTTTTTTTTTTTTTTTAAACCCCTTTTCACCGGCTCGGGAACTGACAGCCTGTCACGCTGATAGATTGAGCTGTATGACATAGAGTGTGTGTGTGTGTTTGCTTGCATGCTTGTTTGGTTGTCTCCAGACTTCTTAGACATGAGTTGAGGTCACTGGCCAATGAAAATGTTCTGGCATTTGCTCAAGAGTACAGCTACAGCATCTTAACTGTGTGTGTGTGTGTGTGTGTGTGTGTGTGTGTGTGTGTGTGTGTGTGTGTGTGTGTGTGTGAGAAACAGACCATAGCATCCGAGCTTCCGTTTGCATCCCTCAGCAGTTTCATTGCAGGTCCATTGTTAAGGAAATAAGTAAAACGAAATCCTTGCTCATGTGTTTATTAATCTGCCACAATGAATGAGACAGCACCATTACTCATACATTCTGATACACACATGCAGTCTCTGATGTACCCATGCACATACTCACTCTTAACTCTTTTCACTTCTGTAATTTGTGTATTATTCACATACATACTCCTTCAGGCTTTGCACTAAAAATGAGTGGGAGAGCAATGAAGTAAAGAGCTTCAGCTTCTCTCTGTTAACTTTTATTAAAATGAATAAACAACCCAAAGAGTACACCAGCAAGGAACAGAGCTGAATCCAGTAACATTAACAACATTTGAAAGAGTTACGTAGTTTAAAAGATCCTTTAAAAGACAGTTAAAAAGATCCTTGTTTATTTTTACTTTATCTAAACCTGTAATTCCTCTCAAGCAAGTCACCTGCTGAGAGATGATCAAATCCAAAATGAACAACTGTTCTTGCCACTACTAGTAAATTATGGATTTCAGAACTGATTTTTAAAATATTGTTATAATATTATTTGTCAACACCTAGACCATGCTGATCTTTACGTTTTGAAATTGTTTTGCTGGGAAGTACACTTTATGAACATTTGTTTTCAATGGTGCTAGCCTATGTGATCTATTATTTGCTATTTTGTATTACTTTCTGCTATATTTTATCAGTAGAGGTATTAGTTTGGTTGCTGTGTTCAGTTGCAATTTAGCTTTAAAAACCAACATGAAAACAAACGTGATACATATCGTGGATTATGATCCAGTCTTACTTTGTGATTTGATATTTTTTCCAGATAGCCCATACCCCTATGGTACAACTTAGAAGTGCAAGGTTAAAGACTATATCTGTTTTAGTGAAGAAGGTCCCGGGTTCGATCCCAGGGTGAAGCGACCTGAGTTCTTTCTATGTGGAGTTTGCATGTCCTCCCCTTATCCACATGGGTTTACTCCAGCTTCCTCCCATACTCCAAAATCATTCACCAGTTTGATTGATTATGCTCAGTTGACCCAACCTGAGAGTATATATGCCTAGTCTTGATGTAACCTTGTTTTTTGATGTAACCATGTGTCTGTTGCTGAAATGGCCATTGATGCTGATAGTGACGTTAAATAACCCAAATATCTGTTTTAGTGAAAATGTGTCTTACTTTTGTCTTTTTAATCTTGTAGTACTTCTTCAAACTTTAGTTTCTTATCACAGGATATATTTGGGGTGTGAGCTATTCTCAACCCAGCAATGACATTTGAAATTCACAAATCAGCACCATGTCACCACCAAAGCAGTACTACGAAAATAAGTGCTGAAAGAAGTGCCGTGTTTTCGTTCTGTGCTTCAGTGTCGGGTAATAGGCCCATCCTATCTATGTGTTCCTAGGGAACAGGCAAGACACATTGGAAGTCTTGTGAAATAAGGCATTTGTACCAACATATGCACCTCTTAAGGTGTGTGTGTGTGTGTGTGTGTGTGTGTGTGAGAGAGAGAGAGAGAGAGAGAGAGAGAGAGAGAGAGAGAGAGAAATATCTGTATCCATGATTGAATGCTTTGGGTTTAATTGGTACCTCTCGGCATTGTCCTATATCACTGAGCAACTTCCTTCTTTTTCTCCTCCTCTCGATCTTACCCAGTTAAAGTAAATATTCATTCAAAACAGTTCCTTTCAGTGTCAGTAATGATTAGCAATAATGTGGCGAGAGAAACAGTAAGCATTAACGATCCCATTAGGTCCTGCTAGAAAAGCCTCCTGTGCTGTCCTTTCATTTGTACTCTGCACAGTGATCAATGTAAGAAATTAAACTTTCACTATCAACGTTTGATAAATGTCTCCACATTTTAGAGACTTTTCATGGGATTCACATGGTTTTAGAATAATGGCTTTATTATCATTATATCATTATATCATTATTAAATTAGTAAATGTGATAGTAATTGCTCTAGTTCTCACTGCAATATATCTTTTTTCTTTAGACACACATTAATGGGAGTAGGTGTATATTGGCGATCCTCGGGAGCTGAATAAATGTAACAAACAAATGCTTTGGATAGGCCATAATTGCATCATTTATGGTATTAAATGTCATTACTGCACAGATTTTTGGTATCAGCAGTCTGCTTGCACTCATCTGCCTGTTTAGTATGATATACTGAATCATTATCATATCATATCCCTTCAGTTTGACCCGATTCTCTTATCGGCAGCATTTTTTCATTACCTGGGCGTATTGCTGGGCCATTACTGATTAATCTTCTACTGTTGCTGACTGTTCAATCACCACACGGTTTCAATTCTCCTTTAATCTCCCCTCCATGAAGGACAGACTGGATTATCTCTGGATTAGTGCTCTTTACTGTGTTTATATGCAGTCTAAGCAAGGTAATCCTTCCCCCCAGTGGAAGACTGGAGGCCACAAGCTCTGCAGCATGGCTCCATCAAAGCAGCTAAATCTTTTACTGAGTCTCATCCAATGTTGTTAGCTGTACAGCATGCCAGACTGGCAATATATCCATCTTTTCTGGATAGTTACTACCTGTAGCTCGTAGCATTGATTATGCATGTTTTTTTTTACGTTAGAGGGGTAATTCAGTGTTTCTCATCATAAATCTCTGTGTACTTTATCGTTGTGATTACTTTTATATTTTTGATGTGTCACAAAAATGGAAAATCTGCTTATGTAAAACATGCATTTTGTTGACCATCATTTTTTTTCAGCTAAAGTAACTGTAAATAAAGCTTAAAGTATGCCATTTGCTTTTTGTTTGTTTGTTTTTCATAAATATGGCTGCATTTTCTTTATGTGTTACCAATACTTTTAGTCTGATTGCTTATGGATGTCAAGAGGTCTTAAAGAAAATGTTGTTAATCAGAATTATAACCTATATAACAACTTTGGTCAGTCAAGTCTATTAATTTGGACCATCATGTCATTCTTGTTCTTATATTACTTACAGTGCTGTGCAAAAGTCTTAGGCCACCGATTTGTTGTTTTAGCAATGTTATAATCACCAATTATAACCTTTTGTTGACTTGGATTTGTCTCTCCATAATACTGTTTTCCACTGGTCGTCATTCCAGTCTTTGTGACCTCGTTCCCTTTCTGAAAAAGTGGTTTCTTGGTCTTGGCTGCTACCCTACAAAAACTTTCCTGATCAAGCTTCTTCGAACTGTAGAAGGGTCAACTTGGCATCTTTATGACGCTGCCCCAGTCTGCTATTGCTCAAGTGGAAAGGAAAGTCACATTAAATACTTGCCAATACAGCCTACAGATTCTGATTTCTGCACTGTACTCTATATATACTACAGATAGAAGATTAAGGCCGATTAATCAGGCCGATTTAATGCCATTTTGAAAATGCAGAGAAACTTTGTTTCAACTTATTTTTGTTGTGTTACCTTATCATTTCTGTAGTAACAGTGAAGTAACAGTTGATAGTTCCCAAATACTTATTCAGTAACTGAGTGCACATGGTCCTTCTACATGGTCCTGCTGGATATGTAATGATGTTATGGTCCTGGTGAGGAATCCAATGTATATGCATTAAAAAAATTGTCTTTTTTTTCTCAATAAGAACAAATATGTAAGTGTTGGCAGTATGCTGTTGTATAAGCTGCATAAAGCACACTGGGTGGCTAACACCCACATTACACCAAGCATTAACTGATTATTTTCGTACAACAGCATTTTTGGCATTTTCGAGAGGCTGCTGTGTTTTGTTTTGCATGACATCATTTTTAGTAATACTTCAGACAAAATGCAGGATTATGAATTAATGGAAATATACAAAGATATACATAAATTTTCATCTCAACTTTACATAAGCAGAGTAGGAGTCTGTGCTTGCAAGTCAAGCATGTGAATAGGTATTGCCATGATGTTGACATAACACTAGTCTAGTGAGAGATTTGTACTGACATAAAGTTGTGTTATGAAACTTTCCAGGTTTACATATACCGTGGATTTTCTGAGGGTAGGGAAGGGATTCATTCAATTTACATTATTCCTTATGAGAAAAATTAGCTCGGTACTCGTCATTTTCAGTTCATGACAAGGATTGACGATGAAAACTGTTCCCGACCCTCAGAAAATCCACACTGTATAAGGCATTATATGCATTAATGGAGCTATTGTGAATCTGAACCACTGAATCACTCTGTAGTGAATCGAGGCTCGACTCATACAAGTTTAAGCAAGTGTGCAGAGTACCGAGCAACCGGCAAGGAACGAAACAAATTTTTCTAGTCAAAATGCGTCGAGAACCGAATTCCACAAGTTCCGAAGTGGTCGAGAACTAAGGTACCACTGTATTTCAATGACATGACAGCTAATTCAGCTGCCATAGCTTGTAATGTTAAGGTAATATTAAATTAATTTAAAAGGTAAGCACTTCAGAATGCCAATCTAAGAAAGTAAGCAACTAAGAATCCCAGCAATGTCTTTTGTACCCCTTTTAGTGCATCTTACAGTGATAGTTATACATTTTTTTCACATTTTTTGCTGTATCAAATGCTATATTTTAATATATTTAATATTACACTGAAAGGAAGCCATCTGCATTAAGTATTCATATTTAGAAGAGGGCAACTATTATACACAGCAATGATGCTGATTTGGGGCCATACATTGTTTCATGAAACATTATGAAATGGATGCTGACGGGACATGTTAGTTTAGATACTTTGTAGATAGTGTTTTATTTTAAACAAGTATATTAATTAAAACACAATATGAAAACATTTAGCACAGTACTGTACTATACATCACAGTAATTAGTCATTGTGTCCTTCATAAAACTTGAAACACATTACTTTGAAGAACATTACCTTCTTGTGTTCTGCCTTCAAGACTGCAGTTCTCTTTTCTGTCATCAGGTGACACAAGGGTTTGCTCTTACTATATTTCTGTCATTCAGATGTGAATTATATTTATGAAAGAGAGATTTTTATTTCCTGTTCTAATTCTTAAAACCTCTGCGTTAATCGGATTGAGGGACATCATAGATGACTTGTGCTTTATTGAGATGCATTGGATGGAGTTTTAGTCAGATGCATTTTGGAGAATGGATGTGTTACAATGCAACTAAACAAACTTCTTGAAACTTCCTGAAGTAATCAGATTTCAGTTGGATAGAAATATGTCTTGGGGTGCATTTACCAACACGTCTTTATGTGGTTTAGCCCGATTCAGATACAATCATGATACTCAAGATGCATGAATTGATCTGGTTTGGGAATGAATGAGAGAGAGTTGGTCTTTGACATGGCCTCAGAGCTATACTGAGCTAAAAAGTAGGTTGCTATGGTGTTCTGACATAAGGAAGTCTGAGAAGTGTTATATCACAACCTATCAACTAGAATCTGTCACTTAATTGTTATTTCAATTTTTCATTAGAATTGTTGAAGTCTTATAATTATACTTTGTGGATTATACCTTTATAACTGGTATATTCATGTCAGGAAGGTGTCCATGTGATTGAAATCTGGCTTTCTCTCACAGGCCCTTTTTCTATTCTCTTCATATTAACTTTCTTTTCTGTCTTTCTTTACACAGAGTATGGCTATGAGCGGTTCCGGGTGACAGAGAAGGAACATGGGAATTGGATAAAGCTATATCTGGAGGGAAATACATCTAAGGTTTTGGGAAACATGGGAAAAAAGGTGCTCATGAACTACCTGGGGGCCCTGAGAGCTCTGAGAGTTGCCCTCAGCAAACAGCTGGGCAAATATGACATGTACTCCATGATCGTGGGAATGAGCCTCATACTGCAGGTACGTTAAACACACAGCCTTGAACAGCAGTTTTGCCTCATTCTCTAACGAGTGTCCTGAAACAGACAGGGAATTTCAGTTGGCATTTCATTGTTTCAGTTATTGAAAATTCCTGCACTTGCTGAATCCCAGTTGACTCGCTAGTTCCTACAAAAGCATGTTACATCAGACATTTCATAATGCTTCTGCGCCCAGGGTGTTGCATTCTATCGCAATATAATCCATATGGATTTCAGCTGCTAACAATGCAGCTTATAATATAAAAGTAAAGGTCTTATTTCTGTGGTTTCATTCATTCATTAATTGTTTTTCATACCCGCTTAATTCAGTTTGGGGTTGCTTGGACCTGGAGCCTAAACGTCAGCACAGGGCACAAGGCAGTAACCAACCCAACTCCCCAATTTACAATGGGGATATGTTCCGACAAATCCATTGTAAGGTGAATTTATCGTAAATCGAGGAGTTTAATACAGTGGGCAAAAAAGTATTTAGTCAGCCACTGATTGTGCAAGTTCTCCTACTTAGAAAGATGAGAGAGGTCTCTAATTTTCATCATAGGTACACTTCAACTATGAGAGACAAAATGAGAAAAAAATCCAGGAAATCACATTGTACGATTTTTAAAGAATTGAATTGTAAATCAAGGTTGGAAAATAAGTATTTGGTCACCCACAAACAAGCAAGATTTCTGGCTCTCACAGACCTGTAACTTCTTCTTTAAGAAGCTCTTCTGTCTTCCACTCGTTACCTGTATTAATGGCACCTGTTTGACCTCGTTATCTGTATAAAAGACACCTGTCCATAGCCTCAAACAGTCAGACCCCAAACTCAACCATGGCCATGACCAAAGAGCTGTGAAAGGACACCAGGAAGAAAATTGTAGACCTGCACCAGGCTGGGAAGAGTGACTCTACAATAGGCAAGTAGGTTGGTGTGAATAAATCAACTGTGGGAGCAATTGTAAGAAAATGGAAGACATACAAGACCATTGATAATGTCCCTTGATCTGGGGCCCCACACAAGATCTCATCCCGTGGGGTCAAAAGGATTATGAGAACGGTGAACAAAAATCCCAGAACTACACGGAGGGACCTGATGAATGACCTTCAGAGAGCTGGGACCAAAGTAACAAAGGCTACCATCAGTAACACACTACGCCAAGAGGGACTCAGATCTTGCAGTGCCAGGCGTGTCCCCCTGCTTAAGCCTGTACATGTCCAGGCCTGTCTGAAGTTTGCCAGAGAGCATATTGATGATCCAGAAGAGGATTGGGAGAATATCATGTGGTCAGATGAAACCAAAATTATAACTTTTTGGTAATAACTCAACTCATCGTGTTTGGAGGAAGAAGAATGCTGAGTTGCATCTCAAGAACAACATTCCTACTGTGAAACATGGGGGTGAGAACATCATGCTTTGGGGCTGTTTTTCAGAAACGGGGACAGGAAGACTAATCCATGTTAAGGGAAGAATGAAGAATGAATGGGCCATGTATCGTGAGATTTTAAGCCAAAACCTCCTTCCATCAGTGAGAGAATTGAAGATGGAACATGGCTGGGTCTTCCAGCATGACAATGATCCCAAACACACCGCTCGGGCAATGAAGGAGTGGCTCCGTAAAAAGCATTTCAAGGTCCTGGAGTGGCCTAGCCAGTCTATAGACCTCAACCCCATAGAAAATTTGTGGAGGTAGTTTAATGTCCGTGTTGCCCAGCGACAGCCCCAAAACATCACTGCTCTAGAGGAGATCTGCATGGAGGAATGGGCCAAAATACCAGCTAGAGTGTGTGCAAACCTGGTGAAGACTTACAGGAAATTATTAACCTCTGTCATTGCCAACAAAGGTTATGTTACAAAGTATTGAGTTGAATTTTTGTTATTGACCAAATACTTATTTTCCACCATGATTTCCAATTAAATTCTTTAAAATCTTTTTTTTTTCTCATTTTGTCTCCTTTCTCACTACATTTCACAGTGCTCATCACTTCGGCCACGTGACTTTCTACGTCACACATTTCCTCATCTGAGTGTGTGAGAGTACTGCATATCACTTGCTCGGGAAAATATTAATTAAAATTTCAGAGTACAGTTTCTGCTGAATGTGTACTTAATATCGGATTCCCATCGTAAAGTTGAAATGTCATTGAGGATTATTATGGACAATTTTTATTCTGTTGATGATCAGGAGAATAACAGAAGTGCATTATGTTCCGAATAATTTCTTAGCTCTAACCTCACCATCATTTTGTTCAGTGTTTGAGGTAATGTTTGTTTTTATTTTCTACTATTGACCTTCACAGAGAAAACAGAAAAGTATATGCTTGTGCACGTGTGGTAGTAGTGATAAAGGAGCCTCTGCACATTAGAGGCTTTATCTGCACATAACAGGCAGACAGGTGGACCAATCAGAAATTCTCCTGCTCCACAATATTATACTGACATCATTGAGAGCTTTGATCTGCAGGAACCAGAAGGGGATTATCATATAGGAAGTCATGGATATAAAACTCGCCTTATCTGAATATTGTTTATACAAATACTCTTGGACTGCTTGCACAACCACAGACCCACCTTCATGAGATCCAAAGGATTTGGACAGATGTATGCATCCTGAAGAGGCAAAACAGAGTCACAGATAGAAAGAACTGTTGGGCAAGACTCCTAACTGGGATAATACACTCTGGAAGCCAGTGCTATGGAAGCCGGGTTGAATATGAAATAACTCTGAAGCACAATCCAACTGTCAGACCTCACCTTGCCAGAAAAGGGATACTAAACCACAGTGGCTCAGTTGGTAGTGCACTGGTACCCAAAGCTCAGCCTGCCTGCTTCCTATCTCATTTCTGCACAGTTAATGATTGATTCTCAGATTGTGTCATTCATTTCTTGTGGCTTTCATTCGTTTTTGTGGGTCTCATCCAGATTTCTAAGTTTGTCTAAGTTGTTCTTTAGCCTAGCCAGACACATTCCTTCTCATCTCAAGTTTCAGGCTTCCCTTGAGTTACAATGACATTCATTCTAATTTAGTTTATGTTTAAGCAATAGAACCTGAGGGAGAGTGTGTTATCGTGAATAACATCATGGCTGTGATTTGGTTGCAGGTATAAGGCAAGTGCCTGAGATAATCACAGCCGTGATGTTATTTGTAATAAAACATGACCTTGAGTGTTCTATTGCTTTTATACAACAAAATCAATAACAAAATTAGGAACAACATACTTCTGTGACCTGACAGTAGAGGGCTGCGGTGGCATGATAAATGTGCTTTGATTTGGACGGCAAGCCCTAGCATGCATGTGTGAACTAGAAGTGGTGCTGATTACACCTGACTAGAGGCACCTCCTCATTCAGGTATTTAAAGCCATTTGAGAATGGTGTCTCTTGTCACACCCTTGACTTGTCTTCACCTTCGCCTTGCATTGGTATACTGTATGGTAGCACTTTGGGGCAAGGTATTTAGGGAAAGACAGTAACAATGTTCCTTTACAGAGGGACACTGGTAGAGCTACGCCTGTGGTAATAGGGTTTGTTAGGGTCAGATTCCGGTGCGACTGGCTCTTTATTTTTCCCATACTTTGAGTGTTTTTCCATGCTCAGTGACGTCAGCTTTGTTCACCACGGTGATGTGAGCTTCCGCTCTGATCTACTAACCATTCATTGATATACAGTAGTGCTTAAAAGTTTGTGACACTGAAAGTAACTGTTGATCAGTCCTGCACACTGGTTTGGAGGAATTTTAGCATATTCCTCCATACAGAACAGCTTCAACTCTGGGATGTTGGTGGGTTTCTTCCACAACATTTCTATTGAATTAAAGTCGGGATTTTGACTTGCCCATTCCAAAACATTAATTTTATTCTTCTTTAACAATTCTTTGGTAGAACGACTTGTGTGCTTAGGGTCGGTGTCTTGCTGCATGATCCGTCTTCTTCCTTTAGAATTATCTATTCTATTTTATAATTCAGAATTCATTGTTCCATCAATGATGGCAAGCTGTCCTGGCCCAGATGCAGCAAAACAGACCCAAACCATGATCCTACCACCACCATGTTTCACAGATGGGATAAGGTTCTAATGCTGGAATGCAATGTTTTCGTTTCTCCAAACATAACGCTTTTCTTTTAAACCAAAAACTTCTATTTTGGTCTCATCCATCCACAGAACATTCTTCTGGCCTTCTGGCTTGTCCACGTAATCTTTAGCAAACTGCAGATGAGCAGCGATATGTTCTTTTTGGAGAGCAGTGGCTTTCTTCTTGAAACCCTGTCATGCAGAGCATTGTTGTTTAGTGTTCTTCTGATGGTGGACTCATGAACATTAACATTACCCAATGTGAGAGAGGCCTTTAGTTGCTTAGAAGTTACCCTGGGTCCTTTGTGACCTCGCCAACTATTACACGCCTTGCTCTTAGAGCAGCGGTGGGCAAACTTTTTGACTCGGGGGCCACAATGGGTTCTAAAATTTAACAGAGGGCCGGGCCAGGAGCAAAAGAATACAGTGTTTGCGTGGAGTAATATAAATGACATGTAAAAGCCATTGCATAAAAATATTTTGGCCTTTAATAGGTAGTAAAGCATGAATTTGCCTTTGCTAATTTGAATGCCAGCAAAAAACTTGCCTTGGTACTTGACTCTTGAATCGCAGTTTGTCGTTGAAAGAAATTTTGCTGAGTCTGTAAATTAGCCATCAGCCTCTGAGCAGTAGCCGCCCGTTCTTGCGTTGACTGCTTGCTAGCATAGTTAGCATGCTTCGTAGCAAAGTGACGGCTGATGTTGTATTCTTTGAAAACCGCAACCGTTTCTTGGCATATCAGACATACAGCAGTTGATCGGACTTCAGTGAAAAAATATTTTGTTGTCCACTCTTTATTAAACACTCGGCACTCACTGTCCACTTTTCTTTTCTTTGGTCCGTTCATTTTTATGGAAGGGTTCAAATGGAAAAGCGTAACCAAGAGAGTAGATGCACCCAACAAAGGACAATGTATATTGAGTATGCCATCTATCAAGGAAACGCAGGAATTGCAGGGAAAATACAAAATTAATGAGGTTTATTAATATTACACTCACTCATTTAATATAACGATAGAATTTAGACAAGTTCGGCGGGCCGGATTAAAAAGCCCAACGGGCCGTATATATCCCGCGGGCCGTAGTTTGCCTATGCCTGTCTTGGAGTGTTCTTTGTTGGTCGACCTCTCCTGGGGAGGGTAATAATGGTCTTAAATGTCCTCCATTTGTTGGAGTCCAAACTCTTTAGAGTTGGTGTAACCTTTTCCAGCCTGGTGAGCATCAACAACTCTTTTTCTGTGGTCCTCAGAAATCTCCTTTGTTCGTGCACATCCACAAACGTGCTGTGAAGAGCAGACTTTGATAGATTCCTGTTCTTTAAATAAAACAGGGTGCCCACTCACACCTGATTGAAAAACATCTTGACTCTAATTTCATCTTCAAATTATCTGATAATCCTAGAGGTTCACATACTTTTGCCACTCACTAATATGTAATATTGGATCATTTTCCTCAATAAATAAATGACCAAGTATAATATTTTTGTTTCATTTGTTTTACTGGGTTCTCTTTATCTACTTTTAGGACTTTTGTGAAAATCTGATGATGTTTTAGATCATATTTATGCAGAAATATAGAAAATTGTAACGGGTTCACAAACTTTCAAACACCACCGTATCTACTCAGTTTTTGTGAGTTTATACTAGCGATTATGTGTTGGGTTTCCCATCGTAGATGCTGTATTTTCTTAAGCGCTTTCCTTTTGTTTCTTTGAGTACTTTTCCTGCTGAGGGATGTCAATTCAGTTCGCCACCATGGCATGAGCTTCCACTCTTATGTACTAAGCATTTGTTGATTATATTTACTCAGTATTGTGAGTTTATACTAGCAATCATGTGTTACTTTTGTTTCCCGTTTGCTGCATCACAGGCGCTGTATTTTTATCAGCATTTTCCTTTTGTGTTTCACGAACCTCCCTTGCTGCCATTGCGTAAGCCCAGGCTTCAGTCGACTCAGGCCATTTCAGTTGAAACACTTGAACGAGTCGTTTCGTTTCTTCCATGCGCTTTACGCCGCTAGGTTGGCTTTATTAGCATTTAGTTCGCTGATAAACCCAACGTGTTTTCGATATCTTGTTTCTTCCCTCTATTCGCGAATATCTTTTGTTTGAGTCCGTCTCCATATGGCTCCTTTGTTTGGCCTTTAAAGCCACTCACTTCCTCATCTCGCCATGCTTAATAAGTAGCTTAACTGGTGGGCTTCCCCAACTAGTTATCCGGGTTCAGTGCTCACCACAGATCATCTTTATTTGTGCTCTTCTGCAAAGCGGGAGTATATTTCTTTTTCGGGCGCTTTTTATTGTTTAATATATAATGTTCAAATCCAGCTACCTGCTCCAGTAACCAATCCAGCTACCTGCTTGTTTGTCCTAATTTCTCGATTCACACTGTGAACCCTAAAATCAACTTCACTTTGAACATGCTTTAATACTGACAATACCTTCTACCAAAAAGTAGATCCACAACAAATGAGTGCAATTCCCTTCCGTACTCTAACACAGTATGCTACAAAAGGTATATGGTTTATATAACTCTACCAAGTAACATTAGTTTGAAATACATAGTACAAATAAGCGAAGAAGAAAGGAAAAAAGGACTAAAACTAACAATAAAATTCCTTAATAAATTAACAATGAGTGTTTGTGCCATTACTTGGTAATGCATCAGCAGAGTGATATTGTTTTGGTGTGAAAGAGCCATGCTGTTATCACAAATATCATCATGGTGAAAATCATTCTCAACCAATCAGGCTGTGAGGTCGGAAATAACTGTTGAATAATTTGAATTAAAACATAAGCAGAATTAAAGTGATTCAAGGGACATGTGTTCTGTTGTGATTTAAAGAAATACAGATTGTAACGCGTGAGGCGGATGGGAAGCAGGAGACGAACGCAGGTTCACAAAAAGGGGGAATTTATTAACAGAAAACCAACAGAAAGCAAACACAGCGAACTAAACATCGGCGAGGACGGAAAACAGGTGCATAACGCAAAAGGGCCGAAGCCGGAAAACTGGCATGAAAACAACACGGAAACGGATGTGAAACAAAACCACGCTGAAAGCGTGAAACGGGTGGCAAAGAAACACAACAAGGAAGTGAGCAAAACGCACGATACCTTTAGCGGTGAGTGGGGCCAGAATGACGCGGTAGAGTGAAGCACGTAGGGACGCGACTAGCGGTGTGATGCGTAGAGATGCGATCGGCATCGACACAGAACATGGATGACATTAATAACCCCCGACCAGTCTCTCTCGCGGGCGCGCTTTTATAAGAAGCCTCACGGCTGAGCGCAATCAGCGCGATCGCCGTGGGGCTCCCTGATAGGTAAGTGTTTTGGTGCGCGCTGCCGTGGCGCGTGACAGAGCCCCCCCCAAGGAGTCCGAGTCGGAGCTAGGACTCCCAGAAAGGACCCCCCGGAGCAGTTCTGCCTCAGGAGGTCTCCTCGCCGGACGGATCCTAGGAGGGGATTGGCAGCAGTCGGGCGGCTGGCGAGCGGAGTCGAGGACGTGAGGCTGGCGAGCGGAGTCGAGGACGTTAGGCTGGCGAGCAGAGTCGTCGAGAGGAGGCGGACGAGCTGAGTCGTCGAGAGGAGGCGGACGAGCTGAGTCGTCGAGAGGAGGCGGACGAGCTGAGTCGTCGAGAGGAGGCGGACGATCGGAGTCGACGATGAAAGGCGGACGATCGGAGTCGACGACGAGAGGCTGCAGGGCGGAGTCGACGACGAGAGGCTGCAGGGCGGAGTCGACGACGAGAGGCTGCAGGGCGGAGTCGACGACGAGAGGCTGCAGGGCGGAGTCGACGACGAGAGGGCTGCAGGGCGGAGTCGACGAGGAGTCGACGAGGAGGCGGACGAGCGGAGTCGACGAGAGGAGGCGGACGAGCGGAGAGTCGACGACGAGAGGCTGCAGGGCGGAGTCGACGACGAGAGGCTGTAGGGCGGGAGTCGACGAGAGGAGGCGGACGAGCGAAGTCGACGAGAGGAGGCGGACGAGCGGAGTCGACGAGAGGAGGCGGACGATCGGAGTCGACGACGAGGAGGCTGCAGGCGGAGCCGACGACGAGAGGCTGCAGGGGCGGAGCCGACGACGTGTGGGCTGCAGGGCGGAGTCGACGAGAGGAGGCGGACGAGCGGAGTCGTCGAGAGGAGGCGGACGAGCGGAGTCGTCGAGAGGAGGCGGACGATCGGAGTCGACGACGGGAGGCGGACGATCGGAAGTCGACGACGAGAGGCTGCAGGGCGGAGTCGACGACGAGAGGCTTGCAGGGCGGAGCCGACGACGAGAGGCTGCAGGGCGGAAGCCGACGACGAGAGGCTGCAGGGCGGAGTCGGACGAGAGGAGGCGGACGAGCGAAGTCGACGAGAGGAGGCGGACGAGCGGAGTCGTCGAGAGGAGGCGGACGAGCGGAGTCGTCGAGAGGAGGCGGACGATCGGAGTCGTCGAGAGGAGGCAGACGATCGGAGTCGACGACGAGAGGCTGCAGGGCGGAGCTGACGACGAGAGGCTGCAGGGCGGAGCCGACGACGTGTGGCTGCAGGGCGGAGCCGACAACGTGGGGCTGCAGGGCGGAGCCGACGAGGCGACGCTTGAGAGCGGAGCCGACGAGGCGACGCTTGAGAGCGGGGTCGTTGACGGGATGGGTCTCCTTGGAGGAGACAGTCCCTGAAAGGATCTCCGTGGAGGAGGCAGTCCCTGAAAGGATCTCCGTGGAGGAGGCAGTCTCTGAACGAGTCTCTTGGGAAGAGGCTTTCTCTGGGCAGGCCTCAGACAAGTGCACGGCCTCAGGGAAGGTCTCTGTCGAGAATGCGGCCTTTAGAAAGGCCTCTAGAACTGCTGACGCCCTGGGAGCAGCCACTGGAACTGCAGACGCCCTGGAGGCAGCCACTGGAACTGCAGACGCCCTGGAGGCAGCCACTGGAACTGTAGACACCCTGGAGGCAGCCACTGGAACTGCAGACGCCCTGGAGGCAGCCACAGGAACTGCAGACACCCTGGAGGCAGCCACTGGAACTGCAGACGCCCTGGAGGCAGCCACTGGAACTGCTGACGACCTGGGCACAGTCACTGGTACAACTGTCCGAGACGCGGGAGTGGGCACGAGCGGGAGTGACGCGACTGTCCGTTTTGCCAATGTCCGTGGTGCAGGAGTGGGCACGACCAGGGGTGACGTGACTGTCCATGTCGCAAAGGTCCGCGGTGCAGGAGTGGGCATGACCGGGGGTGACTCGATTGTCCGTTTCGCAAAAGCCCGTGGTGCAGGAATGGGCACAGGGCCGGCAAGTTCTGAGACCCGAACACCGGTGACCGACCGCTCTACCCCAGAGCAATTGAGTACAGAAAAGGAATCAGTGTGGCCAGAGACACGACTATCAGGTACTAGCGGTTCTGAAGCGAGACTAGAGCGATTAGAGATACGAGTATCGAGAACTAGAGGTTCTGAAGCGATACTAGAGCGATTAGAGATACGAGTATCGAGAACTAGAGGTTCTGAGGCGAGACAAGAGCGATTAGAGATACGAGTATCAAGAACTAGAGGTTCTGAGGCGAGACTAGAGCGATTAGAGATACGAGTATCGAGAACTAGAGGTTCTGAGGCGAGACTAGAGCGATTAGAGATACGAGTATCGATGAGTGAAGGATCAAAAAAGGAATCACCGGATATAACAAGCGGTCGCTGGTGCTTGACCAAGGCGGACTGGCTGGTGGCAAGCTGAGGGTCCAGCACTTGACCAACCAGAGCCGAGCGGGCAGGGCGAACGGGTTCAAACACATCAGGCCTTATCGCTTCAATGTCCGGGAAACTCCATGGAAAACAAAAAGCGATCTCCAGCTCCTCAAGGAACTGCCCTATGGTACTATTCTTGAATACCGGCCATAGGTGGGTGGCCCAGGTTAGGGCTTCACCGGTGAGGTGAAGAACCACAAAAGAAATCCTGGCATACTCAGTTTCAAAAGGGAAGAGATCGAAAAACTGCTCCCACCGTTCCACGAACGGCCGGCAGGTGGCAGGGTCGCCGTTGAAACGGCCGAGGGAAAACAAAAAATCGGGGACACCTGCCGTCTCCATGTAGGCGGGTTATTCTGTAACGCGTGAGGCGGATGGGAAGCAGGAGACAAACGCAGGTTCACAAAAAGGGGGAATTTATTAACAGAAAACCAACAGAAAGCAAACACAGCGAACTAAATATCGGCGAGGACGGAAAACAGGTGCATAACGCAATAGGGCCGGAAAACTGGCATGAAAACAACACGGAAACGGATGTGAAACAAAACTGAAAGCGTAAAACGGGTGGCAAAAAAACACAACAAGGAAGTGAGCAAAACGCACGATACCTTTAGCGGTGAGTGGGGCCAGAATGACGCGGTAGAGTGAAGCGTGCGCGACTAGCGGTGTGACGCGTAGAGACGCGATCGGCATTAACACAGAACATGGACGACATTAATAACCCGCGACCAGTCTCTCTCGCGGGCGCGCTTTTATAAGAAGCCTCAAGGCTGAGCGCAATCAGCGCGATCGCCGTGGGGCTTCCTGATTGGTAAGTGTTTTGGTGCACCCTGCCATGGCGCGTGACACAGATATACAATGTTAATTACTAGTGTATTTTGTGTTTATTTGTGTGATAAAACTCTTTAGTTTAACTCTGATAAATAATAATATTGTCAATATAGAGAAACTGATTAATTGTGAATAACAGAACAGAATATGTTTTAAAGGCTGAATCAGAGTTTTATATACATTCAAGTAATGCCAGTTGAAGGACAGCATGGATTGCTGCTGAACTCAAGCAATATAATAATGACATTGCTGCAGTAAGTGAGGTCAGGCATTTGGGCGAAGGCCCACTCATGGCGTAAGATTGGCCATCAAAATCACTATCCTCCCAAACCTCGCTGAGACGCCAACTAGCATCAGTGAAATGTTAATGACATTCTGCACAAAGTGGCTTGTCACTCTTATGAACATACACTACCATGAGATGAAGAGGTGAAGGTCAACTATGGAGACAATGGATGAGACCCTCTTGAAAGCTCCCGCAACATGGCAAAGTCTTTCTGCTGGGTGATTTAATGCAAGAGTGGCATAAACAGTAGTATCTGTTAAGGAGTAATTGGACATCATGGCATCAGGTATACCCGTGCTAATCGGCTAAGACTCCTGATGCGACACAGTCTTACCATCACCTGTTCCAGGATTCAAATGAAAGCTGAATTTAAGACCTCCTGGCTACATTCACAACCCAACATTGGCATCATTGAGCTTAAGGACTTGAGGGATGTTCTCGTAACTCGAGCTATGAAAGGAGCTTTGATCATCATATGTTTGTGGCCAAACTCGGTCTGAAATCCACCCAGCAGTACACCTGAGACAAACCAGCAGGAGAATTCTGCACTTTGTAAGACACACGGAATAGAACTATAGAGTCACAGACTTTTTTTATAACAATGCTCTGTTGCTAAGCAGCCACAGAACCTTGAGACTCTTGGGACAAATGATAGTAATTGGTCCTCAATAAGTACATTGCTTCATAAAGTAGCAGTTCAATCCACTGGCTACCTCAGGAAAAAAAAAATAGGACTTTTATGATGAAAACTCCATACACATCTCCACTATCCACTATAACATTCACAATGCTCGCAAAATCTACCTCAATAATACAGAAGGTGGATCCATTAAAACAAACCAGCAAGAACAAAGGAAATAAATTCAACAGACTCTGACAACTGCAGAATCAATGGTGGATATTCAGTGTTCGAGATATATAATCCTTTGCTGACAGGCATGACACCCACAACTTCTACAACACAGTGAAGTCCACTTATGGCCCCAAATCCCATACTGTCTGCCCTCTGAGATTTGCTGATGAGCTGCCCCATGTTACAGACCAAACATGCATTATCTAAAGATGGGGCATTAGATTGGCAAGCTCTATTAAGTCAGCAGGTCCCAGCTAATCTCACAATCTTGGAAAAACAATACCAACTCTACCAAGGATTCAGAGTCTTGATCTCTCACCTCCCTTGTCTAAGGTGCATGCAACTATCAAGGATCTGTAAAACAACAAGTCCCATGGACCTGACTCCATGCTCCTGCTGTGCTTCTGAAGTAGGGGGAACACATCTTGACAAGAGCAATTCACCAATTCGTTACCCTCGTGTGACACCACAGAAAAATATTGCTCAACAATGGTACAGTGCAGTGGTGCTTGAAATTTTCTGAACCCTTTAGAATGTTCTGTATTTCTGCGTAAATATGATCAAAAAACATCACCAGTTGTTCACACAAGTCCTAAAAGTAGATAAAGGGAACACAGTTAAACCAAAATAGACAAACATATTATATTGGTCATTTATTTATTGAGAAAAATGGTTCAATGTTACATATCTGTCAAAAGTATATTTATGCAGCTCTATGATTAGCAGTTAATTTTAAGGTAAAATTTGAGTCAGGTGTAGCAAACCTAAGACTACACTTTAAAATGATTAATTTTTAATGAACAAACGGGGCACCACCGGATCGTTTGGGGACTGGTAGATCCGGAAAACTAGTTGAAAGGGAACAGCGAAATTGATCAGTCTAGGTCTGAATGGTGAATTCAAAGTTATTTTTCTCGAGCTTCGTTTGAATGAAACTCTCTCACACAAAGCGGTAAATTCAAAAGGTTACAAGTTTATTAACTACAAACAAGGCAATACCAACAGACTATCTGATGTAATAACATATGCATCACAGTATTAAAATCAGGAAATGATGGCAAACGTACATATATCACAGTATTAAAACCAGGCTCATATGATGCTAACGGAATTTGGTACTGAAGCACATAAGCGGGACGTGTGGTTAGTCCACCGTCTAGGGAATTTTGGGTGAAACAGTTGCGATACTTGATAAGGATCTCCCTGTGTTTTTCGCGCTCCTGATCACTTTGTAGGGTGTCAGCTTCGTTTGGTACTAGCTCGATTTGAGGTTCAAGTTCAGGGTCCGGTTTCCTATTCAGTTCAGGCGGTGCTGCCGTTGACCCCCCTGAATTGATTTTTGTTGACACCGAAGTTGTTTCGGATATGGTCAGAGAACACAAGGTATCTCATTGTCCCATTAGTCCACCCGGGGGCCAGGAAGGCTCTGACGGAAGGTCAGTCGACTCCCATCGTTCATCATCATCATCAATCATACCCTGTACGGTCAACGAACCATTGGGTGTAGGACTAGTAGTTCTGATTACGTGGCATTGCGATCCCACATCAAGTGGGTAAGAGATGGGCAGAGGTTCACGGACCTGGGCCCAAATTTTTAAACGTTTAAAGTCAATTACGGGTTCAAATCGGTTTAGGAGGTCTTTGCCGAGGAGAAGCTGGACAGTTTGAAGCGGGGACACATGTATGGTGTGAACCACGCTCAAAAGTCCAATAGTGAGGTGCACTAGGGCCATTGACCGTACGGTAATGCCAGTGTGAGAGTATGGCTGTATGTTGAGAGAACAGTTGTGTAACTGCAGTTCCCGGTTAGCTTGGCGGGCTGTAGCCCTCACCCGATTGAAAAGGGTCGCTGACATTAAGGTGATGTCGGCTGCCATGTCTAAAATCCCATCATGTGTGACACCATGCTCGAGGGTGGTAGAAATGTAACATTTTCGTGCAACACCCCTCTCAGTTAAGTGACCTAGGAATTTGTAAAAAAATGGTTCTTCGGGGATGGCTGGCCCATCCTCCTGACGCTCGTTTCCTTTGGGGTCTGACTGGACTACTAACACAGCACTAGGGGGAATCGGTTTCTCACCCCCTGTGGTGGCTGATCAGGTATGTCCACCTGCATGACAGGAGTCTGTTTGGGGCCTGGTACTGCAGGTTTATTCCCATCAGACCCGGAGGAGTAATCCTCCTTTGTTTCAACATGGCTTAACAAAGGCTGGACAGGTGATTCAGGGGGAGCAGAGGTGAGGGAGGACAGATTTGCTTCCTGGCTATCAATTTGGCACAGATTATCTATCATTCTTTTAAGGGCTGCTAAGTCTTCCTGACTGATTTTGACCATTTTAGATTTGTTTTCTGCCCTACTCGTTTTGCTGTGGCCCTTTTCTTGGCTCAGGGTTGTTCTAACGCTCTTCTCAGTAGTGTACTGAGGGAGTAAAGGTCATCTTGGGTTAACCGAGGGACGATTGGACCGCGAGGTACGTCCAATATGCACTTGGTTCTCTTGGACCTTGCGATTTTTTCTTTGATCGAGAGGAGACCGATCGTGGCGATACCTTGGGGGACGCTGACCGGTGTCCGAGTTCGCACGGTCTCGATTACGATCTGACCACTGTTGTTTAGGATACTTGTGGCGCCTATGGTTTTGTGGGGACCGAGAGGTTCCTGGTCCCTTGTTCGGGCCCTGGGCTTGATTGGAGTCCTTTCAGTCCTGGTTCCTTTCAGTTTTAAAGGAAAATAGGTGGTATCAATACTTAGCACGCTAGGAGGGTCTACCTGCTTCTGGGCAGTTTGCTGACATTTAACAAACCCCTTTATCGCCAGGTCATGCAATTCTCTACTGTTTAATGTGTGGGGGCAGGCTGAGACACCTAGATAGTAGCTTGTGGTAGGATGGAGGTTTTGGACGAACAATGATTTGAAGTTTAAATCTTCCTCCATACCTGGTTGATTGTTGAAACCAAAATAGGCTTGGCGCAAACGTTGATAATAGATACAACAGATAGTAGTTTCCACGGATATGGTCTGGCTGGCGCGTGATGAAACTATTAACTTCTCGGTTTGAGGTTACTTAGATTAAATAAATCCGGTTGTCTACCGTAGCTTGGGGAAATTTTCGCAGGTAGAACTCGATGTCATTCACATATGCACGGACATCATTAGAGCAACCAGGTGCTCGAATCGAATTATATTGCGGGCAATTTTATCGAGATCCCTGTCAGTTGGGCCCTGAGTGTAGCAAAAAGAGGGGTCTTGTCCTCGTGGGGGAGTTATTTGGGCGCGGTAAGGAGACTCTCTCCTGGCTCTGGTGAAAAAATCGGATCCAGGAGCAACTCTGGGAGTGGAATCTCGCTCCTGGTCATAACAGGGAACATTTTGTACACCTGTTGATTGGTCAGTGCATGTATCGGGAGCATACCGCGGCCCACTTGGGACATCCAGGAATTTCTTTACTGTTTGGAGGCTGTGGGTGATCCCCCAAGTTCAACTTTACCTCAGTCAGCTTGCATTCTACCTTCAATTGTTGCCGTTGGCATGCGGCTAGCTCATTCCTAGCCTTTAGCAGCTCGCCCTCTGCCCTCAATTGTTGTTGTTGGCATGCGGCGAGCTCGTTCCTAGTTCTTACCAACTCATTTTGTGCCTCATCCTGCTGTTCGGTTAAACGTATTAATTTGTTCTGAGCCCGGTTTAGCAGACCGGAGGCCTCCTGGATCTGTTGTTGAAGTTGGGCATTCTCGGCTTCGGACGCATCTAATTCCTGACTGTATTTTGACACGGTGCCTTCTAACCCTTTAATTTTATTACAGTGGTTCGCATCGCGTTGTTCAAGGGCCATGCAGTTTGCGGTGGCCTGCTCTATTTCCGCAGAGCGATTCTTGAACTCAGTTATCTGTAAGGCAACCAGCTTCATAACTAGTTGAGATGCCTCCTTACTTCTAAAATCAGTTCTTAGATATTCGGTTAGACAGGCCTCCCTTAGTGACTCAAGTTCAGCTGGGTCACTCTCTTGGGAAGTTTTTAGGTAGTCGGGCACTAGTGATCGAGTAATCTCTAGCAATGCCGACTCAACATCCTCATTAGTGTCTTCAACACAGAGGGGATTTGATCGTGGCTCAGCGGCCATTTTGTTAGTCAGTGCGTAGTTTATGATGATTGGGTTTACAGGTTGGGTAGGTACACTGCACGCAAGGAAAGGGGGTTTTACTGTATTTGAGCAGGCTTAATTTTATTGGTTTAATCGCCAAAAAAAATCATTATAGGAAAAAAATTATTAATTAATCAATCAAAAATTTATTTATTTTTTTTATGAGCGAATAAACAAACACACAAACAGTAAGCTTATCATTAAATTGTTGAGTACCTGTAGGAGTTTGATTGGTGGTGTAATGGATGAATTTAAGGACTTAATTAAGATTCATGATCGGTGACTGGGTTTAATTAATGATTCTTAAAGGTTATGGTGATTAATAAGAGATTACTGATAGTCTGTTTAAAAGTACTGAAACCGCCTATAGGACACTTCCTGCTCGAGATGGACCCGACGTTAATAGTTAACCGTCGTTAAATCACCACAGGGAATTCACTCAATGAGCTTCGCTAAATTTACAGTGTAGACGCATAAAGTTTGTTAAAGTTGCAGTCTTTCGCCAACACTGGGTAATTATTCCCGAGTGGATCACTCAAGATTTGGCCGCTAGGGGGTCAATAGCCTATATTATCCCTCACAAGGTGATGTTCAGTACCTGACCACCATAGGGTAAAGTTTGCACAACAAAAAAAAGGGCAGCAGTAACCTATATAATTCCTTAAAGGGTGGTGTTTCTTATCTGGCCACCAGAGGATAAAGTTTGCACAACTAAAGGGGTGTCACGAGATGCGTGTCAATCGTGACGTCATTAAGCACCGCCCTTCGAAGGACGTTCGGTTCTTTGAATGGGTTCGCTCACTTACTTTCCAGACCGTGCTGGGATACTTTCGCTCAGGGCGAGGTTATTAGGAGCACAGGACACGGTACACAGCCGTGGCTTTTCTGTTTTTCTGTTTAAACTGATTCTTTCTACACAAGTTTTCCAACCCAAGCTGAGATCAGCTTCATGCAACTTAAGCTCCCACTATTCAGTTTCTCAGGGTATTTTGTGCCCCACTGCTGGCAGTTTTCCCAGCAGCTTACTTTTTGCTGCGTTTATAAGCACAGCCGTATCACAATGGCGTTTTATGATTTAAAAATTCCATTATCACACACGTGACGCTGACCAAGTAGTTAGCTAGGCTACTATTGCCGGCCGGGGAGCCGAACACATTTAATCCCCTCGAGACTCGGAGTAGAATTAAAAATACAATTTGGGACGTATCTACACGATTCTGGAGGCTCGCAAATTCGGTTGACGTCAGAAGGCCTTATTTATAAGCGTCCGATACGCTATGCATGCACTCTAATCTAAATGAAATCTAAAACTAAACTAAAACCAAATAAACATTAAAATTTTAATTAAGCTGGTGTCTTACACATCAGTTACTTATTTCATGATTAAGGTGTATGGGTCCCTTTCAAAGTGAACCTGATCTAGTTTGGAGGGCACAGCAGAGGATGAGTCTGGTTGCTCTTCTCATGTAGAGCTCTTCTCCTTTGCCTTCAGCCAAGTAATTATAAGCTTCATTAAGCAGTTCCTCTTCTCTGGTGTCCTCCAAAAAGCTCACCAAGTCAAAATGAGCAGTTTTTGGAGGACAGAGTTGAACCTTGAAGCACAGGGATTGAAGTGTTTTAGAAAACAACAGCATATAAATGAGAGCTGATACATTTCTGTTACACCAGTGGTCATATTTTGGGCAACCTCCCTTTGCCACTGTGGTATCAAATTATCATGTGTTTTATATACAGAATACACTAATATAGTACTACAGTGCAGTATAGCAATGCATGATATAATTGCATATTATTCTTTATGCAAAATGGGAGTAAGGATAAGTGTGTGTGTGTGCGCATTGTGTTTAGTGTGTTATACAGCATGTTTTCTTACTACTGCAGTGTGTATTGAAAGTGGACTGCATTGTGATTTATGGTGTTCTAGTGATGCTAGTCATCCTTATAGGTCTAAGTGGCACTGTATAAATACTGAACATTTTCAGCCGCATACCACTTGAGAATTTGAGGTATTTTTGTACAGATCGCATGTCTCTATGGCACCACAATTCAGGGCCTTTTATCAACTCACTGTAGACTGCAGCGTATTAATAATTTATGATTTTCAAATAAATTTCAAGTGGTTCTTTTTATTTCTTCATAGCTATATATTTGTAAAAGCGCTTTCTTACTGTTTGTCAGCTGCAATTAGAAATAGTGCACATCAGCTGGAAAATAACAACCATAATTCCCATGGCAGGAATGCTCTAGTATTTGGCACTACAGAAAAGCAAATAAGCACATTTATGAAATTGACCATGTCAGTCCCTATGCACTAAATGTACTAAACTTTTCTTGAGTGATATCATTCTGATTAGACTTGGGTAGATTTTATCTACTTATCAAAATGGTGTGTTTGATAATGCATTTGCAGCCATCATTCTCCTGTTTCACCTGGACGCGTTTCAGGTTTTCAGCCGAGCATTTCCTACGCATTACCATTGTAACAGTGAGAAATTTGGCAGCAAAATTAAGTAATTGTGTCAGAAGTTAAATGGTTCTTCTAAACAAGGAGCAGCATTAAATCATTCTAAACCGATGGTTTCTAAAACGCTTGGTCAAAAGGGGGTAATTTGTGTCCAAACCACGACCAGGCATACCACACCATTAGAAGACCAACATATAAAGTTCTGTTCACAAAAAGATAGAACAGCAACTTCTACACAGATACTGAGTGTACTGAATAAAGAGTGAAACTTTATTCAGTAAATTCCAATAAGTAAAGCTAAAGGGAAAAAAAATGTAATAGTGGTCTCAAAGGACCACTACGTTGCAGTCTCTAAACCACGTTTCTTTAAGGAAAACAAGGCAAAAAACAAAGACATACAAACATTTCACATATGAGAAATAGCCCTAATGTACTGATGAATCCAAGTTTTTTGCAGTAACAGAAAGATTTATGTAAGGACCATCACAGGAGAGAGATTGACACCATAGTGTATCAAACCAACAGTGAAACATAGTACCTCTCCATTCTTTAGAGACATGGCTATGCTTTCTGTTTTGGATCTTTGTGGAGAAGGATTACTACTGCAGCAGAATCATGACCCAAAACAAACATCAAAGCTTTGCAACAAGAACTTTTAAAAACTTAAGTTGAATGACTGCTGCCTGTCATGGACGTTCCTCCACAGTCACCTGATCTAAACCCAGTTAGGCATTTGTACGGGCACTTGAGGAGAGAGAAAGTCAGGCATTTCTGTAACATCACAGGATGTTCTTTGGAATATTATGAAATCATGCTGGGATAACATGGATAATCATATTTCGCACAAACTTTGAGTCATGTCAGTTTGAGTGTATGCTTTCTTTAAACAAAGAGGTTAATACCAAATACTAATCAGTTCTGAAATTTCTGTATTAAAATTCAACTTTTCACTCAAACTGTTATGCTCATTGTATTGAATTGTAATAAACAGTTAATTAAAATGCAACATAGAAGCTTTTATCACTAGTGGTCACAGACCACTATAATAATATAAGACAACCTGAGTAAATGCAAAATACACTTATTAACTGATCTTTTCATTCAGTGAAAATAACTCATCACACATCACCTGGGTTTGTGTAATAAAATAATTCCCCCTTTAGTTACAAACTGGAAGCGGTGGTGAAGCTTCCCAGAAGTGTCTGACCTACCAAAATGGTAAATATTATATCATTTTGAGGGTTAAAAGGCAAAAAAAACACTGTTAACCCTGAGGCTTCTGCAAAGTACTGGATTAAGGGTCCTAAAAGTAGGTTTTAATTGTATGAGAACACAATTAAAAACATGAGACAAAAATATAATATTACTCATTTATTTGTTGAGGAGAATGATCCAATATTACCTATATGTGAGTGGCAAAAGTATGTGCAGTATTTGTGCAGCTATAACTGCAACTAAACATTTCTGATATATGTTAATCTGTGTTGATCAGGCTGGAGGAATTTAGACCATTCCTCTGTACAACACAACTTCAAATATGAACTACTCATTCAGATCCTGTTTTATTTCAAGAACAGGGATCTATCAAAGTCTGCTCTTCACAACACATGTTTGTGGAAGTGTATCATGGCATGAACAAAGGAGATTTCTGAGGTCCTCAGAAAAAGAGTTATTGATGCTCATCAGGCTGGAACAGGTTACAAAATCATCTCTAAAGAGTTTGGACTCCACCAATCCACAGTCAGACAGATTGTACAAATGGAGGAAATTCAAGACCATTGTTATCCTCCCCAGGAGTGGTCAACCAACAAAGATCATTCTAAGAGCAAGGCGTGTCATAGTTGGCGATGTCACAAAGGACTCCAGCGTAACTTCTAAGCAACTGAAGACCTCTCTCACATTGGCTAATGTTAATGTTCATGAGTCCACAATCAGAGGAACACTGAACAACAATGGTGTGCATGGCAGGGTTGCAAGGAGAAAGCCACTGCTCTCCAAAAAGAACATTGCTGCTCATCTGCAGTTTGCTAAAGATCATGTGGATAAGCCAGAAGGTTATTGGAAGAATGTTTTGTGGATGGATGAGACCAAAATAGAACTTTTGGTTTAAAAGAAAAGCGCAATGTTTGGAGAAAGAAAAACACTGCATTCCAGCATAAGAACCTTATCCCATCTGTGAAACATGGTGGTGGTAGTATCATGGTTTGGGCCTGTTTTGCTGCATTTGGGCCAGGACGGCTTGTCATCATTGATGGAACAATGAATTCTGAATTATATCAGAGAATTCTAAAGGAAAATGTCAGGACATCTGTCCATGAACTGAATCTCAAGAGAAGGTGGGTCATGCAGCAAGACAACGACCCTAAGCACACAAGTCATGCTACCAAAGAATTGTTAAAGAAGAATAAAGTTAATGTTTAGGAATGGCCAAGTCAAAGTCCTGACCTTAATCCAATCGAAATGTTGTGGAAGGACCTGAAGCAAGCAGTTAATGGGAAGAAACCCACCAACATCCTAGAGTTGAAGCTGTTCTGTATGGAAGAATGGGCTAAAATTCCTCCAAGCTGCTGTGCAGGACCGAAAAACAGTTACAAGACAGGTTTAGTCTCAGTTATTGCTGCACAGGGGGGTTACACCAGATACTGAAAGCATACTTTTGCCACTCACTAATATGTAATATCAAATCATTTTCCTCAATAAATAAATTACCAAGTATAATTTTGTGTCTCATTTGTTTAACTGGGTTCTCTTTGTCTACTTTGAGGACTTGTGTGAAAATCTGATAATGTTTTAGGTCATTTATGCAGAAATATAGAACATTTTAAAGGATTCACAAACTGTCAAGCACCACTGTAAACTAAAAAGTTTATTTTGGTCTCATCCATCTGTAAAACAGTTTTTTTATTATTTCATTATTATTTCATAACCAATTATCAGCAAAGTTTTTTTTGGAAAGCAGGGCTTTTTCCTTGCAACTCTGCTATGCACACCATTGTTCTTAAGTATTTTCCTGATGATTGATTCACGAACATTACCATTATCGAAAGTGAGTGAGGCCTTTAGTTGCTTAGAACGTTAATATTTACATTTAATCACACCTGATTGTCATTCTATTGATTGAAAATCGTGACACTAATTAAGCTTCAAATGATGTGCTATTCCTAGAGGTGCCACTCACAGATATGGGATCATTTTCCTCAATAAATGTCCTCAATAAATAAATGACATTGCCATGGATCAGGCATAGAAAACGCTGTCTGTCCTCAGACCCCTATAGGTAATCACAACCACGGTCCATGCCATTTCAGAACCACTTCAGATTGTCTAGTCATAATGATTTGCCTTTGTCTATATGGTTTACCTGTTAGTGCTCAGTGTTTTACCTGAAAGCCCAAAGTAGGCACCATTCAAATAAGTGTAGAAACCCTTACTAGTCAGTTTCACTAATCGATTAGTCAGGTGTTGAAGATGAATTGTTGTGCAAAAACCTCATAGCTCTAGGAACCTGTTTCCAAAAGACTACTTGGCAGTGAAACACCATTTTTCATTGTTTAATTATCATGTGAAATGAAGTGTAGATAGTTTAGATGCCAACACATTTATCCTTTTGAGTCTGTATGTTGCTGCCCTCTTTTAGGGAAGGTGTTTTTTTTTTCCTCTGTTTATCTCTAAAGACAGTTTCTGTGGAGGTTAAACTTATAAAGGAATGCAATTTCACCACAGCTCAGAAAAAGAAGCTGTGCTTTGAGACTTGTAAGATGCAGTGTGCATCTCATGAGGTTTCTTTTCAAAGGAATTAACAGTACACACACATACCTTCTCGTACAGCTGAAGAGCAACAACAAATGTTTAACCACCTTTAATTTTATTTATGTTTTTTGGCTAAGTTTTTATTACCATTTAAACAAATTATTTGATGGTGGAACATCAGCTTCTTTAGCTATTGGAAAATTTAATCGCTTGTCATTTGTGGGGCAGTTTTTTTTTTTTTCATCTGAGTTCGCAGTAATCATACAAATTTGTGGATTCAAGTCTTTCATGATGATAGCACAGGCTGTGTGTATTCAGAGGAGGTCATTTTAAAAGCAGTAACAAAAATGGCTTTTTGTGGCTTCAAAGCTGTGTAAGTCTTGAGGTGACTGTGTCCTGCATTTGATGAGACTTTAAAAAGCGAGTGTTGCTCAGTGTGGAAAGTGTAAGGACACCACAACCTGTCTCTTTCTATTGCTTGCTGTATTGGAGGGGTATAGATATACAGTCTTATGATACGTCTCGGTACCCGTGGTCATTTTACATGTAGGTGTTAAGACAGTCTCATTATTAACCAATGTTGTTAGGTGACTTTGAATGTGGCATGGTAGTTGGTGTTAGATGGTTTGTATTCCAGAAACTGCTGATCTACTGGGATTTTCATGCACAGCCATCACTAGGGATGAGAGAATGATCCAAAAAAGAGAAATCAGTTATTGGTGCTAGAGGAGAATGTCCACACTGGTTTGAGCTAATGGAAAGGCAACAGTAACTCAAGAGCATGTATGCATGCACAGCATTTCAAACCTTGAAGCAGATGGACTACAGTGGCAGAAGATCACACCGGGGGCCACTCCTGACAGCTGAGAACAGGCAAATGAGCCTACAGTTTGCATCAGTTCACTAACATTGGACAACAGAAGACTGGAAAAACATTATCTGGTCTTATGAGTCTTGATTTTCATTCAGCTTTTTATCTTTTTTTTTTTAAATGGGATGGTCTGCTGGATCTGTCAATTACAAAGCAGCTGCCAATGTAAAACTGTTGTTAGCATATTTTAACATATGTTGCTCTAAAAACATTTTAATAAATATGCTAACACTAGAAATATGCTAGTGTATTGCTCTAAAAAAATTAAAGGTGTTTGCTTGAACTGATATATGGCAGAATATCATGGTTGACAACTTTTAAAGTTTTACAGAAGTTACAGTATTACAAAAAACATGGTGAACAACTAGACAAAAACCAAACATATAAACAATGAATGACACACAGCCCATGGGAAGAATGATACATGATGGCAATCATGCAAGGCAGTCAACATAGCTTTGGCAGTAATGGATTTGAAGAATATTTTCACTGTGGTTTAATCTTTTTCCACCTAAGTGCTTGAGCTGTAGACAGGTGTTAGTGTATCAAAATATCACAGAATCTCGAACCCATTTGACAGGTTATTAAGCTTCCACAGAGTTGTGTGTAAATGGTATAAACTTTTTTAGACCATTTGTATAATTATAGACTTTTACTATGCAGTCAAAGGTTTGTGGACATCCACAAATGACATGCAAAAACAGTAATAGTGTGGAGTGTCGCCCCTTTGGTGCTACAACAGTCCATGGTCTTCTTATACACTTTGGAACATGACTGTGAGGTCAGGAACTAATGTTGGACAAGCCCTGGTTTACAGTTTGCATTCGTAATCATCTCAAACTAGCCAAGGTCTAAATCAAGGTCTAAATCTCCATTTCATTATCATCTTATGGAAACCCATATTACCTTCATATTTCATATTATGAACCTATTGGCAGTGAGCATGGCTAAAAAAACAGAGCTCAATATCAAATGGTGTCTTCAAAATGTTTAACCATATAGAGTACATTCAAATCTGGCAGTTTTGATGTCCTTGTGTTTTTTGTATTGCTTTCATTTTCAAATAGTGTTTTTTACACTGGTGCTGCACAAATAATTTATTGATCGTGACATCAGCCAATCAGCATAGTGTTGTTAATCACGTGGACTTTGTGACCTATTTCCTCTAATTATGTTCCACAGGAGTAGAAAGTAGTAGTTACCGGTACATGAACCTTCGATGCACTGCTATAGATTTGTGGGCAAACCCCATACAAATGAGTACACGGTAATGAACCATCATATCCAGCTTTTATACATGCATTCATGCCTATACCACAGGTTCTTAATAACTGACTTAAGTGTTAGATCATGAGGTTCATGAGGTCTGTGTCCAAACTGATCCTAGTTCAGCACTCCACCCAGAGCAACTGACCCTTTATTCATTTTTCTTGACTTTTCTTTCTTTGCAGCCTACACACTCTGTAGCTTTAGATGAAGCATGTATGCCATTCGGAGAACATGTGGGCGTTTGCTTGCTATTTCCAAACATCCTTTAATGGCTGGGTAGGTGTGAGAATGCCAAGCACTGTGCACAGACATTTAGCCTGTGGATCAGGCAATAGGCTGGGGAAGGTAATTGGCCTTGCCTTTTAATGTGCCAGGCGAATTCATGTGAAAGGCATGCTATAACTGAGTGTAGCTTTGTTCTAATCCACGTTCAGTCTGGCGGATCTTAGCTTCACACTGAAAATGCAAAGCTCACTAACCAATGTGAGCAGAATCCTGTCTAAGTGACTGAGATCAACATTTGGATTTGGCATCTTTGCATTTCCATTATTGACTGAAAGCTTCCTGTAGTTAATAAGACTGCGAAACAATGTTGATAGTTTATAGAACTATAAACTATAGTAATATATCTTAATTTCACAGTATACCCAGCATTACATTATTTTTCAGGTAGTTGTGTATGTGCTTGTTTTATCTGAAAGGATATGTAAATTACTATTTAAACATATCTGCATATACATTCGTATGCAAGTTTGGGCAGACTTGGTGAATTTAGATGTTTTGTTGATTTTCTACACATTGTCTGAGCTATTAACAAATCAACTCCTCTGAGATCTCAATAAAATCATTAGCAGGTCAGCTTGAAATGTTTTCCAGTTTGTTTTAATATGTTCCTTTCATTTAGAAAAAAAACAAACAAACATGCATTTGACCAGTGCATAAGATTATACCACCATGTTTTCTACACTTATGTGAGTTGTATTTGTGTTCTCATTTCAGTACAGATAATGTATAATTTATTATATATTTATATAGTATATATCCTGAATCATCTCTGTTTTGCTGTAGATTTTAGCACTGCTGCTGCTGGCCATGCCCGAGGCTCTGAGTGGTATGGCATGTGTAGACGTTCCCCTGGTATCCACCTTCTACTCTCTACCCGTCTATCTGCTCATCTTGCTGGGCTCCTTTGTTCACGTGTTAGTGTGCACATCCTCCAAGGCCTCCTGTTACTTCTGCTCACTCCCGTGGACCTTAGCCTTTGCTGTCATCATCTTCTCCTGTGTCCTGTTTTGTTGTTTGATGGCCATGGCAGGCAGACGTGTGGCTACAACTGACAGCTTACAGTCTAAGGTGAGTTGCATAATAGAAGTGCGAAAAGGATAAAAGCATTGGGGTTGGAAGTTTAAATCTCGTGACCAAAATTTTGTTTGTGTAGTGTTTTGGGAGCCCTTGACAACATATTAGCTATTATATAATATATAATATGAGTCAAGGGAGCATTTTCATATTTTTACTGCTTTTCTTCTAAATTAACACAAATTAATTGATCAGTTCTGACAGACATGATTTACTTGATGATTTGTCAAGGAACATACAATTCAACAAATTTACCTAACCTTCAGCAGCTGGACACGTATGCTTTCCAGGTTCACACCCAAAAAAATCAGAAATTAAACACCTACAAAGATGCATTTAATTTTGTTTTATGTGGACATGTACTCACCATGTAATTCACCTTTACATTGATTTGGTTTTGAAGCCTTATCATAACACTAGTGAATCATTCGGAATGGTACCCAAACTTTACAGACTGCAGATTTTCATCTGAAATAATTCTGCATTATTATTTACATATTTAATAAATATTACATTATTGTAAAAATTAGCAAAACGTAATTTGACAAGGGGTGACCAAATGTTGTAAATATAGTCACCGGGCACTTCATTAGATACACCTGTTCAACTGCTTAATGCAAATATCTACTCAGTCAATCTCATGGCAGCAACTCATTACATTTAGGCATGTAGACATGGTCAAGTTGACCTGCTGAAGTTCAAAGCGAGCATCAGAATGGGGAATAAAGGTGATTTAAGTGACTTTGAACATGGCACAGTTGTTGGTGCTAGACAGGCTGCTCTGAATATTTCACAAACTGATGATCTTTTGGAAGTTTTATGCACAGCCACCTCTAGGGTTTACATATAATGGTTTAAAAGAAGAAACAATACACAACAAGGTAGAAATGCCTTGTTGATGCCTAAGACTGATTTTAGATGATAGAAAATCAACAGTGAATCAAATCACCACTCATTACAATAGAAGAATGCAGATGAGCATCTCTGAATGAACAACATGTCGGACCTTGAAGAAGATGGGCTACAGCAGCAGAAGACAACATCTGTCAGCTAAGAACAGGCAACTGTGGTTACAATTTGCACAGGCTCACCAAAATTGGACAACAGAGTATTGGATCTATCCTGCCTTCTATCAGCTGTTCAGGTGATGGGTTAATGGTGTGGGGGGTATTTACTTGGCACACTTTGGGCCTCTTAATTCCAACTGATCATCATTTAAACCCCACAGCCTACCTGAGTATTGTTGCATGTTCATCCCTTTATGACCACAGTGTACCCATCTTCTGATGCTTCCAGCAGGATACAGTTCCAAAGCTATGTTACAAAGCTCACATGATTTCAAACTGGTTTATTGAATATGACAGTGATTTCACTGTACTCAAATAGCCTGACCAGGTCTAAATCTAGTAGAACCTTTGGGATGTGGTGGAGATTCGCATCATGCATGTGCAGCCAACAAATCTGCAGCAACTGTGTGATGCTTCCATGTCAATATGGACCAAAATCTGCCATGAAGAAGTTTCTGCATTTCTGGAGACAAAAGGGGGTCTAACCCAGTACTAGCAATTTGTTTTTAATGAAGTGTCCGGTGAGTGTATTATGTTGAGTATTATTAATAATTAGCCCAAACTGCTACAGTGATTAATAAAGCGAAGCACCAATAGTATAACCATGACCATAGTCTGAAAAAGTTAATGGCAACTGAGACTGAAACAGAATACGTCTACAATATATTGGAATAATAAGTACTAATGAGAGCTAATAAGCTGCTATTGTTGCCAAATAGTTCTTTATTGCTCACTTTGATTTGATTACTTATGCTTCTCTGCTCAGGATTTTTCTTTGTAACATTATATAAAATTTTTAACAAACCATAAGTTCTTGAACTTGAACATACCAGATATTTAACATAAAGTCAGTAAACCTAGCATGGTGTTCTTTCTGTGTATGACCTTGTCTCTTACAGTTCTCTTTTAAATTAGTTCTGTGCATTGCTTCAGTTCGTCATGACTCATGACTCAAAACTGATGAAGCCTCTAATGAATGGCTGAACATCTTAAAAGTTTTTTTCCTCTATCAATTTAACTTGCTGCTGGGCATTTTAAATAATCTAGATTTCTAAAGACCTTCTTAAGCTCATTTTGCTCTCAAAATCTGGGATACTACCAACACACTGTTCATGTTCATGCTGGGTATCATTCACAGCCTTCAAACAGTATTTTCACATACCATCGAATTTCAGAACACAAGTTGATCTATAACATGTTGTAGATGTATAGCATGCATATAAGATGTACCAAATTTATAAAAGCAAAGAGTAAACATATTTAATACAATGATTACATTTACACTTTTGCTTATCTTAGTTATGTAAAAAAAAAATATAGAAAACCATAAAACCATATGGTATCCCTTGCGGTGCTAATAACCCTATCTTAGTGTAGCAAACCTTATACTACAGTTTATTTATTAATTTTAATTAATTACAATTTATCAATTAACATCATAAAAATGTATTAATTTTTATTAATTAAAAGAGAACGGAGCACCACCCGATCGTTGTGGACTGGTAGATCCGGAGACCAGTTAAAAAGAGAAATTGATCAGTCTAGGTCTGAATAGTGAATTCAAAGTGTATTTCTCGACCTTTGTTGAATGAAACTCTCTCAAACCACGAGGTAAGTTCAAAAGCATATAACAAGTTTATTAACTACACATAAGGCAATACCAACAGACTATCTGATGTAATAACATTTGTATCATAGATTTGCAATCATAAATTGACGGTAATCATGTATATCTCACAATATAGAAAACAGGGAATAGTGGCAAGCGTACATATCACAGCAATTAAAATCAAAAACCAAAATGACTCTAGGTGCAACTCAGCAGTCGAAATATATCTATCACGAGGAAGCGTTATGGACTAGTTGTTACGACACAGTGACTTACTAGTAAAACAAACTGCGTTGGTACTGAATAATATGGTGGAAACTACTTAGATGTAGGTAAGTCTATGTCGAAGCGTGGTTTTAGATTAAACGCAAGATTCAATAATTAGGGACCCAGATAAGACACACCAAGCGGTACTACTTGCCTCTTTGCGGGGGCTCACGCGAAGAAGATGGAACGGAGCCGGGCTTCATCCTGTCGTCCGAGATCGCACGGAGGAATGGCAGCAGTCTCTCTTCCGATTGGACGGCGACGGTTTGGTGGACCTCGTGATGATCGGCTACCAGCCTTTGACTTGTGGAGCCACAGATGTGTTGAGGGCCTCGCTTCGGTTCGGCTTTCTTCCCTGTGTTGGTGGTCGGGGTCTACCGGATTTAGACTTGCGGGCATATAACTCAGATTTCCACCCTGGCCAGCAGTGAAGGTAGAGTTACAGCGTTAGAGTGCCACGAGCTTTGACAGACTGAGACGAGACGGTAGTCTAGTATAGAGGAGATCTTAGCTGGTTGGGTTTTCCTCTATTTCCTAATTCGGCGATACCGAACTTCTAAGACTGCTGGTTACAGAAAGCTTGGAGTAAAAATGAAACGCAGAAACTTAAACTTTAAACACGAAAACTTAAAAGCAGACAAAAACGAAGACTGGAACTTTTCAGGAACAAAAGAACAAAAGAAGAGAGCGAGCCCTTTCGCTCTCAAACCTTTTGTACGTATCGGATGCGAGTGGGCTAGAGGCGGGGCAACAGGGGTTTGTCCGAGACTTAGCCAGTGAGAGTCTGACTCGTCATTAAACCCCTCCTTTCGTGGATATGTCTGCAAATTTCACCATAGGTCAGTAGGTGTCGCTACAGACCATAACTTGGAGTAATATTTTCCTACATACCGAGGACATCTGAAAGCGACACCAAGAAAGAATAAAAATCCTCACGTTACAAATGGGGTTGAGGTACCTTGAATTCATGAACTAGAACATAGTTTAAGTCATTCTAACTACAGTACATGCATTCGCTATACTTTATCTAAACAATAATACGATCAATACAAGGTGTAGAAAATGGTAAATCTAAATAACTTCATTTTTGTTCTTTCATAAGTATGAGCAAGTATTAAAAACCCGAGCGGTCAATACATATGGATAACTATGCTATCATTTCTATATATATCATAATGATCAGCACAACACAACGGGACCATATTACATATAGAACGGTCACTATACTAAAACATTAACCAAGTGTATATTGAGATACTTGAGAATCAGTACATGCACATACATGTGTTTATAAAGGGGGGTACGATGAATACCCCAATCAGTTTTCACGGGATAGATAGTTGCATATGGGCGTGTTTGGACTCATTATGAAGCAGTTCTCAAGCTCTTTAACCAAGTGTTTTTGTTTTGTTTGTGAAGATGATCTGTTCCCAATGAAAATGTAATGCTTTTATTAAACGTGTCTTTAGAATGAATGCTGGAATTCTTTCGGTGGTAAATCTCCAGGGGTGTCCTCCTGGCACCAGGCTGAGGAAAGTCGTAAACGTAACCAGCAAAGGAGAGCACATATTTTCCTTTAGCGAGATTAGGGCCGATACCTCTTGGGGGAAGGTGAATCTGGGGTGACTTGTCAGAAATCCTGTTAAGGCTACACAGTTGTTAGGATGCCATGTCGGGAATGGCCGATAGGTGGCAGCAACGCCCCACATTCCTGGCATGACTCCTGACAGCCGCTTCGGTTGAGCTGTCAAAGCCTATTGACAGCTCAATAAGAGCAAACGATCCTCAGCTGCTGCTTGTGGGCATTTAAGACCCTCGTCACAGGCAGTAGCTGTCGGATCATCGCGCCTAATGTGCCACTTCATGCTGCCAGACCTCGGCCACGGCGTACTATCATTCCCAGCACGCTTCGTAAGCCCCGATCCTCGCTACGGCGTTTTGTAATAAGGACTCGTTTGGCTGAACGTGCTGCTGAGACCTTACCAGTCTCATCCCCCCTCTTTCCGCTTTATTATGGTTTTCCGCGCTTCCGCCTTTTGTTTGTTTCCGTTTCTTTTTTCTTTGTAGGGATTTGAGAGGACAGACTCCGTCCGTTTAGGGGCGGAGCCTCCGTAACAGTCAGGAGACGTGAGGTAACGGTAGGGAAATAGGTAGTGTAGAGTGAGAGTTATATTTATTTCCGTTTATCGTTACTTTTGCCGCCTCGCTCCCCCCTGTCCGCTCCCTCGCGTTCTCTCTGCATCACAAGCCGTTCAGAGCGTGCAGGAGCACCTGGCCACGCCCACGGCCACTTCGTGTGTGTGTGTGTGCCTGCAGCTCTGACGCAGCCCGGAGGAATTTCCCTCCTCCCTCTCTGTTCCTCGCTCGGCAGAGTTGACGTTCAGCTCTGAGCGCTGCTCAGCTGACGTCAGCGGGGGATTTTTACCCCTCCTTCCTCTGCTGCTTGTTGAAGCGCGCCGGTGACGTCTCTGTGTGTGTGTGTAGCTCGTACAGTCGCTGCTTTTCACACGCACGCAGAGTCTCACCGGGTCTTTAGTTATCTTTTTATTGTGTCTGTTTAATACTGTTTTATCTCCTTTATCTCCCTTCATTTCTTTTAAAATCCCCTCTCGTGTGGGCGTGGAAGGGCTTTCCCTCACACACAGGAGATCGGCCTTCCATTGGTAACCCCTTTGATTTTTTCCTCAGTGGTCAGGTGGTGCGATCGGTTTCACCACTGTTCACCGACACAGGCGACCTGGGTTCACTCCCCAGCCACTGAGGTGATTTTCCGGTATTAGTCTCCTTGTTTATTTATGTTTTTTTTGTTGCTTATTGTTTTATTCATTGTTTTATTGTTTGTTCTATTTCAGTTCAATAAAACCATCTGGAGCTAACTGCTTTTGGGTCCCCTCTCTTTCTCATTTAATTTTGACGGTTCGCCATCGTTTAGTTATGGCGAACCGTAACAACATTGGGTTATTTTATGATGGGGGGGCACAGGTTATCTGACTCTCCAAGTCAGAGCCCCAATTTGGTGGGTTCGAGAAGAGGTCGATGCCGAAGAGCTATCAGTTGCTGAGGAGTCTCTTGACCAGATGTTGTCCCACTACATTCCAACAGTCACAAGGTTTTATGGCTTGACCAGGGTTGAAACAGAGGGTACTGAGAGTTGAGAAAACTGTAATCCAGCTATTAACACTACATTAGAAACACTGCTCAACTATATGCTGTGGTTTCATAGTGTTTTATTTCTCATTTGCTTAGAAATAAGTACGGTACATCATGAATGGTGCACAGATCTATCCAGTTTCCAGTAATTTTTGCTATTTATTGGCAAAGTTGCATCACTTTAACTAAATTCACTCCATTTTGACCTATTTCTAAAGGTGCTTGCGTTGGCTTTGCTCGCAGCTGATTTATTTGGGTTGGTCATGTATAGGTTTACCTCCATGCAACATGGAGGCACTGGCAAGGGTGGAGAATGGATATAGGTTACGTAGCTGTTAGGGATCACTTCCTGGCCGAACGCGGCCAGGAGTTGTCCCCGTTTGACGGCGTGAGCTGCAGCAGCGCGATCGCGCCTGCGCCAGCTTTCCCGGGCCATTTATGGGTAAGTGGCGCCACCTGGAGTCCTGCCTATATAAACACACCGTATGGACTCAGTGGTGCCACTGCCTACGCTCTCGGTCATGTGACAGAAGTCTCACGTGACTTTTCGATGCACCCGGCATTTTTGAAGGCAGAGACGCGTTCGCTGCTGCACTCCGGCTTTCTGACTGCGCGTTTTCATTTCTTTTGTTTATCATTCGTTTTTTGTTAGGGATAAAGGTAGTCTGGGGGAATCAAGTTCCTCAGACGGGAGGCTGCTAGGAGGCAGCCCGGTAAGTTAGGACCCTAGATAGGCAGGGTCAGCATTTTTCGTTGTTTATTATTTTTTTATTTTTTTGCCGAACTTCACCTGCAGCTCTAAACCTTTATCCCGCCGTCTTTCTCTCGTGCCATCACCCCTCCTCGCCACAATCGGGAATATTTATTCCCCGATCGCGTTTGAAGAGGATGCAGTGTTAAATAACCACGTCCTCTTCGTTCTCTGCGACCGTGCCACGCCCCCGTGGGCGCATTTAAACCGCGGTGGAGCTGCACGTGCTTGTGGAAGCTCCGATCGGGTTCTGCGCGCTGCACATGCGCAGACCTGGCGCATATATTGCGCAACGGAGGCACGTCGTAAGCGTGCTGTGACTTAACGAACGTCACTCTTACGATATGCAGTTTAGTTTATTTAGTTTTATTTATATCTTTCATTTCTTTGCTTTTGTTTATTTATCTCATTTCAGTTATAATTACCAACTGGAGCTAACTGCATTTGGGTCCCAACCCATTTATATTTTTGTTTTATACGGTTCGTCATCATTTTAATATGGCGAACCGTAACAGAAGGCAGTGGCAGCCAAGGGACCCAGCGTTAGCTCCTGGACCTCCAATATGGAGGTCCCCAGACGCCGTAGACGGCGGGTTTCGCTATCCGGGTCGCGGCTGGCATTTGGGGGGCCCCTCAGCGTCTGTGGCCTAGATGCTGAAGATTTTTCTCACCTTCTCGATAGGGATTTTTCTCACCCTGTCGATGGGGATTTTTCTCACCCTCTCGATGGGGATTGTTCTTGTCCTTTCGATGAGGATTTTTCACAGCCTGCCCCTCCCAAATTACCCATTCCTCGCCGCCATCGCCGTTGGCGTCCACGTGGGGCCCGGATGGAATTGTTCAGTGGCATCATCCATCCAGACCCCCAGCCACTTATTCCTGCCCCCAAGCCAATGACCATTTACAACATTGATCAGAGTTTCGCGAGTGTGGCTGAATTCAGCACCCTAGCCGCACAGAGCGGCTTGCATGGGTCGGCCCTCATGGGGCCCTTTAGAACAGGGCTCAATGATGATGAGCTGTGCTTCCTCCCACCCGCCTCTTCCTTTGACCACCTGATTGAGCTGGCCTAGTTAGCGGAGACCCGCCTCGATCAGCGTGCGAGGAAGAGGGCGGATAGTATTCTCTGCGGCTCGAGTCCACCTGGCCCCATGTCAGAGTTTATAGCGCCACCTAGCCCAGTTCATGAGCGGATCGCACGCTCCTGCTGGGAAATGGAGCGCACAGCGCCCTCCAGTGTTGAACCTGGGCTCGTCGCGCATAGAAGCTTCGCACCTGGGCAGTCAGACCCCGTGCCAGAGCATATAGCACCACCTAGCCCCGTCCACGAGCGGTTTGCATGCTCTTGCTGGGAAATGGAGCGCACAGCGCTCTCCAGCGTTGAACCTGGGCTCGTCGCGCATTCACACTCCGCACCAGGGCAGTCAGACCTCGTGCCTGAGCGTATGGTGCCCCCTGGCCCTGTACCTGGGCCCGCCATGCACTCTAGTCCCGTGTCTGAGCTGAAAGACTCCATGGTGAAACATATAGCGCTGCCTGGCCCCGTACAGGAGCCGATTGCACCTTTAAGCTCAGCGTCTGAGCAAGGAAGCTCCACGCCTGGGCAGTTAGCACACCGGTCGTCCCCGCCGACCCCTGTGCCTCGGTCACAAAGACCGATTCCTACGCTCCTTGACCCATTACAGGAGCGCAGGGGTACCCCCTTTCGGGAAGCCCCTTGGCCATGGGTCAACTCTCCTAGGACCCCTGGGTTCTTGGACCTCAAACAGGGGACCAGGCCAGTCCTGGAATTGGTGGGGGACTTTAACACTCTAGCCGTCACTTTCGGCTTCAATGACCAGGTCCTTATAGCCCTTTTTTCACAGGCGCTTAATGAGGAGGTGCTGAGTGAGCTGGATCGGCTCGAGCCAACCTCCTCTATTATAGAGCTGTACGACCTGGCCATTGATGCGGAGTTTCGCCTCCGTAGGCCTTGTGGAGGGTCCTTCAGGGCCACTGAGGGCCAACCAAGTCTCGAACCTGAGCAACCAAGCTCTGTTCTAGAGCTCGCCATGCCCATTGACCCCGTACTTGGGCACATAGCGCCGCCAAGTCTCGAACCTGAGCAACCAAGCTCTGTTCTAGAGCTCGCCGCGCCCGTTGACTCCGTACTTGGGCAGGCAGCGCAGCCAAGTCTCGAACCTGAGCAACTAAGCTCCGTTCTAGAGCTCGCTGCGCCCGTTGACCCCGTACTTGGGCACATAATGCCGCCAAGTCTTGAACCTGAGCAACCAAGCTCCGTTCTTGAGCTCGCCGCGCCCGTTGACTCTGTACTTGGGCAGACAGCACAGCCAAGTCTCGAACCTAAGCAACTAAGCTCCGTTCTAGAGCTCGCCGCGCTCGTTGACCCCGTATGTAGGCACATAGCGCCACCAAGTCTTGAACCTGAGCAATTAAGCTCCGTTCTAGAGCTCACCGTGTCCGTTGACCCCATACTTGGGCACACAGCGCCGCCAAGTCTCGAAACTGAGCAACCAAGCTCCGTTCTAGAGCTCGCCGCGCCCATTGACCCCGTACCTGGGCACTTAGCGCTGCCTAGTCTTGATCCAGAGCTATTATGCTCTGTTCCAGAACTCGCCGCGCCCGTTGACTCCGTACTTGGGCACATAGCGTCGCCTAGTCCCATTCACGAGTGCACAGAACACTCAAGCTGGAGGGGTGAACGCACTGTGCTCCCCAGCGGTGAACCTGGGTTTGCCCCACTTTTAAGCTCCACACCAGGGCAGTCAGACCCCGTGCCTGAGTGTATAGCGCCCCCTAGCCCTGTACTTGGACCCGCCGCACACGTAAGCCCCATGTTAGAGCAGTCTGTCTCCACAGAAAGGCATGTGGCACTGCCTGGCCCCGTACAGGAGCCCAATGCACCTCTTAGCCCTGCGTCTGAGCAGTCTAGCTCCACGCCTGGGCATTGTGCTCACCTCTCGTTGCCGCCGACCTCTGCGCCTCGGTCTAGACCAGTTCCAGCGCCACCATCCGCTGCCTTGATTCCTGCACCACGATTGGTGGTCCCTATCCCTGTGCCCCGGTCTAGACCACCTCCAGAGCCACCTAGTGTCGCTGCAGAGCACTCCGCGGTCGCCCCCGTCACTCCCTTACGGCCACGGGTGTTCCCCATTGCTCGTCCGGCCAGACGACTCGCGCCCATCTTTTTGGCGGCCCTCACTGGGCCATGTCTCGCCCCTGAGTCACGTGGGCTGGGTTTTGCTCCTGAGCCTCCGAGCTCTACCCCTGAGCCTCTGAGCTTCCCTCCTGAGGCTCCAGTCTCTAACTCTGTCTCTGAGCCGTCAGACTCCGCCTCTGAGCTACTGTGTGTCGCTCCGCTGCCTCCAGCGCTCAGTTCAGTCCCTGAGGCCATTGGGTCGCTCGCCACACCCACTAGGGGCGTCAGACCGGCCATAGCCTGTCTTTTCCTCCCCTTCGGCCCGGATTTCAAGGCCTTTCCGGCCTATTGGCGCCCCACTGTGCGCCTCTTCCTCAACCCTGAACGGGTGAGACAGGCGAGGGGAGGGGTTGGTTGTAACCGGAACCGGGCCTCTGCCTGTCGTTAGAAGTCACATGGGGGAACGGTAGCGGTCCTATCTTCAGATCTGACGATTACTGTTCGGCGGACTTCTGGATGATATCGGCTACTAGCCTTCGGTTCGTGCCGACATGCGGCCCTTGGAGCCACAGATGTGTTGGGGGCCTTGCTTTGGTTTGGCTTTCTTTCCAGCATTGGTGATCGTGGTCTACCAGATCTTGACTTTCTGGCATGCAACTCAGATTTCCATCCTGGCCAGCGGTGAAGGTAGAGTTGCAGTGTTCTAGTACCACGAGCTTCAACAGACTTTGAAAACTAGAACCTACGAATGTAGTCGAGAGTGAAGGAGATCTTGGCTGGTTGGTCTTTAATTATTTCCTAATTCGGCGATACCGAACTCCTAAGACTGCTGGACACAGAAACTTAGAGTAAAGTAAAAAGCAGAGACTTAAAAAAGTCTTAAGGACGAAAACTTGAACGCAGACGAGCAACTAGCAGACAGACGAAGACTGGAACTTAAAAGAACGAAAGAACTAAAGACTCAAACAAAAGACTCAAAGCTACCACGCCGTTAGATCACGTCACTTTTGAATGTTCCAGATGCAAGCCACCAGAGGCGGGGCAACAGGGGTTTGTCCTAGACTTAGCCAGTGAGAAGCTGACTCATCAGTAAATCCCTCCTATCGTGAATGGGTCTTCTAATTTCACCATAGGTTGGTATGGGCAGCTTTACAGAAGCTATAACTTGGATTAATATATTCCTACATATCTAAAAGTATCACATAATAACCAAAAATCCTCAAAGTTCAAGTTTAGTTGCAGAATTTCGTTGTAAGGTTCAGATGATCAAAGGTACCTTGAATTTATAAACTAGGACATCGTTAAGTCATTCTAACTACAGTACATGCATTTGCTATTTCTTAACCAAACAATAATACAATGAATACAAAATGTAGGAAACAGTACATTCTAAATAACAACTTCAATTCTGTTCCTTTATACGTATGAACAAGTATTAAACCCAAGCGATCGATACATATAGATAAAACAGCTATTGTTTCTAATACTATAACTATTAGTATAGCACATCTGGACCATATTACATATAGAACGGTCACGATACTAAAACATTGACCAAATAGATATGAAAATACATGAGGAATCAGTGACATGCATATATATATATATATATATATATATATATATATGAGGATATATGATATTTATATAATATTTATAGATATATATTATTATATATATATATTATATATATATAGGATTATATATGAGGTTGAAAAATATCCATGATCACATTCTTGTATGAAATAGTAAGTACATATGGGTGGTGTTTGGACTGATTATTGAAGCAGTTCTCATGATTTTCTAATTGAGTGTTCCAGGAGAAGATAATCTGTTCCCAACAAAAGTTTAATACTATTATTAAAAAGTATGTCTGTAGAAGTTAGGCGGGAATTCTTCTGTCGTAAATTTCCAGGGGTGTCCTCATGGCGCCAAGCCGGCTGAGAAAGAGGTCGTAAAAGTAACCAGAGAGAGCATGTATATTTGTTTTTCCTTTGGAGAAATTAGGGCCGATTTCTCTTGGGAGAGGGTGAATCTGGGGTGATGACTTGTCAGAAATCCTTTTAAGGCTACACATTGGATTATTTTATGGTGGCGGGATGCACAGGTTATCTGGCCCGTTAAGCCAGAACCCCAATTTGGTGGGTTCGAGAAGAGGTTGGGGCTGATGGGCCATCATTCAGTGGGCAGATTCTGTCCAGATGGTGGCCATGTGCATTCCAAAGTGTCACAAAGTTTATGACTTGATCGTTCGGAAAAGAGGGTGTAGAGAGGGCATCCAGAGTTGAATGACTGATTCAGCCATTAACGCTACAGCATCTTAAACATTATTGAATACAGTGGTTCCTCCATTCTCATCATTAATTCGTTCCAGAAGACTTGTCCAGAACTGAAAATGATGAGTACTTAACAAATTTTTCCCATAAGGAATAATGTAAACTAATGACAACGTTCCAGAACCCCAGAAAATCCACACTGTATAAGGCATTATACTCATTAATGGAGTTGTATTGTACAGGTCCCTGATTTAAAATGCGGATACATTCCGACAAATCCAGCATAAGTTAAATGTATCATGAACTGAGGAGTTTAACGAGTGTTTCTTAGAGCCTCTATACTGAGTGTCTGTACTGTAAAAGCATTTAATGTATTCACGCTGCTAGCATAGCTGCTAATGCTATATGCAGCCTGTTTGTGTGTTCTGGAGCATAAAGCTTCTGTTTCCCTTTTGGTTGGCAGTCAAAAGGTCTTTTTAGGACCCATGGAGACTTATTTGGACTAAGAATACAGTACTATAGATAAAGAAAATTAAAAAAAACTATATGGAAAAAAATATATGGAAATCTTCACTGACAAATAGGGAAGATTCACTTCACTGAGCACCAGCTATTGTTACTCTGAATCATGAAATGTTTTGGCATACAAGTTTAACCAATTGCGCCGAGAACCAAGACAAATTTTTGTAATAAAAATGCATAGAGAACCGAATTAGACGAGTTCCGAGGTGGTCGGGAAATGTGCTACCACTTTATTTTAAAATGATACCTCAGTATTTTCTGGTACGATAATTAGATGATAATTCCTCAAAAATGTGAAAGTCTGACATTATACTAGCTTGATCTTTTTATAGGATATTAATTGCTGCTTACTAATGACATCAATAAAAATAACACTGAAGGTATAAGGGTTTTTTTCTGCAACCACCAGGAAAAAAATGTACTGTAAATTTTCATAGTAAAACTGTGAATTGCTTGACAGTTTTAATGTGAACTTTCAAAGTTTGACCATGAAGTTCACAGTTCTACTATGAATTTTTGATGGTAATTTGGCAATTTCATGGTTCTACTGTGAAATTTCATAGTACAACTGTAAACTTGGTGGACTATGAACTGACCATGAATTATTTCAGAGGTGTATTATGAATTGTGGTGGTAAGTTGGCCACTTCATGGTTCTACTGTAGCAAACTAAGACTGCACTTTAATTGGATTAATTTTTAATTAAACTTTATTAATTAAAATATATATTAATTAATTAAGAAATACGAGGCACCACCAAATCGATTAATGATAAATATAAATAATTCACTGGCCAATCTGGAAACCAGGAAAAAGAAACAACAAACTTGATCAGTCTAGTTCTGAATAGTGAATTCCAAGTAGTTTTCTCGACCCTCTGAATGAATGAGCTCTCAAACCAGGCAGCAAATTCAAAAGGTTTATAAACAAGTTTATTAACTACAAACAAGGCAATACCAACAGATTATCTAAGGTAATAACGAGTGTATCACAGAGTTAAAATCATAAAATGACGATGAACATGTATATATCACAGTATG